>OX335668.1:41575000-42092500 GCA_946894065.1 Acleris literana | reverse complement strand
TTATAAAATCTATGTGCTAAAATATGTACAATTGGGTCACTTTTGCATTAATATGCGTGTAATGTTTTAAACTTTTTTGACTATCTACAACGGTGACAAATTTAATAATATCTCGTCACCATTTTCATAATTACCGTTTTTTACCATTTTATTTTGACGAACGGTAGTTTTGTAGTATTTTTGGGCTATTCCCAGTTGTTCCCACCCTTTGTTTGCACTGCGAACTACTGGGTTTTTTTCCCCAGGTGTCCGCACTATTAAGAATTGGGAATGGAAATTCTCAGAAGTTCGCACCCTCGACATTAGGTGCGAACAACTGGGATTTTTTATTCGACGACGTGTCAAATTTATACCGTCGCTAATACGAGAGCTTATTGTATTCTTGTTCTGTATGGAATTTTCAATGTAGCCCTCAGCTACCGTATCGGATTTCCAACCGCCGTGTCGTTTTATCTGGGTCATGTCTGCTCCTGAATCTGCCAACAGAGTAGCTGATGTCCTCCTAAAACAATGGCCCGTGTAGAGCTCGGAATTCTGCAATTTCAGATATTTTGCTATTTCTTTTGGCATGGAGCTGATTTTATTTTTGCCAACGACTTGCCTGGTGCATTTGCCTTTCCAGTAGCCTATGAAAAAATTAGAGCTTGGTATTTTTCAAAGAACTTTGCGTAGGTACTCCCCACGGACTACGAATGATCGTTCCCTCTTTGTTTTGGTGTCTGGCAAGCTTACCAGTAATAGATTTAAATGCTTTTCGATATCTTTCACTTTTATGTTTACGAGTTCGTTTCCACGACAAGCGCCATTCACTATAAAATTCAATGCCACCTTTAACAAAAAATAAGAAGGTACCTAAGTGAATATTTATTTACTTTATACAGGGTGTCCTAAGGGGAGCCCTTTGTTTCCCATAATTTTATTGGTCATAATGTAATTGTTGACATAATTTTCGATAGTCATAATTTTTTATATCGCTGAATCTGTAAACTTTTCAGAAGTTCTGAAATATCTAAGGTGTAGACAAGGCTAGGTTAGGTTAGATTTCATTTATAAAAATCCTGAAAAAGTAACAGTTTGTTTAAAAAACACGTTATGACTTGCGATGATTATGACCTTGTGACGTCACGGGCTGACGCGGAGCGCAGCCTGCGTGCCCGAGATCACGTAGGCCAGCGTGACGTCACAAATCGACGCGGCCGCCTCTCCATACTGTAGTACCGCCCCCGCGCCGCGCACCGCACCCCGCACGCCTATATAACGCCCTGCGCAGGAGCGGCAGGGACACTTCGCGGTGTGCTCGCAGAGGGTGCGGATCGCTGGCGGCTCGAGGAATATCGTCCCGCTGCATCCCTATCTTCAGATCTAACCGTCGAAGTGTCTATCCTTGTCCTACTCCGAAATCCCGTTCCCAAATCAGGTCCAAACAGCGACAGCGGCTCGGGGATTATCGTCCCGTTGGCTTTGGAACCTTACCGTACTTATTTTGGAAAAGTATCTACACCAAACCCCTGATCTCCCTAGGTCCAGTGTATTCAGCGGCTCGGGGATTATCGTCCCGTTGGAACTGTGACTGAGGGCGCTTAGGCTAGCAGTGTCAGATACTATTAAGGAGCCTCACTCCATCCGCGATTTGGGAAAACCCCTCCACCTACCTGTCCCGGCGCATCACGCCTAAACCTCAGACTTAGGAGCTTCACTCCATCCGCGATTAAAAGAACCGTCTTTCTCTTCGTTACGGCGCATCACGCCAAAACCTCAGACTTAAGAGCTTCACTCCATCCGCGATTCAAAGAACCGTCTTTCATACCATAAAAGGCGCCTCACGCCAAACCCCGTTATTCAGGAGCTTCACTCCCATACGTGTCTTCACGAAGTGATTTAGGTTAAGTGAATTGTGTTGTGTGACATATTATTTATATTAAAGGTGTTGGTTTGGGTAAAACTTCCGTTGTTTCCGTGAAACTCCTACTAGGATCCCTGAACTAGAGGTATTAAAGTCGAGCCCTCACAGGACTCGGCATTGTCGCAGTGTGCGTCCGCGTACACCGTCACAACCTAAAGCACAATATGACTAAAAATAATTATGTCAGTCAATATAGACCCCAATATTTAATTTACAAAAAATACTCAACTGACTTCGGCAGTTTCATGTATGTTTTTAATTTGATTAAAATGATTAATTTCACGTTATTCCTTTCTTTTAAGATAGTATGTTACTTAAGAAGAATTATTATTTTTTGTTCATTCTTTCGATTGGCATCATAAAAACACGGGTAATTTTTCTTCACATTTAAGTCGGTTCGATTCCCAGACGACGCAAATATTTTTTAAAATATCTTTGAATGCAGTATTACTCACTTTTAAAAATAACATAATGTCTTCTTTAAGTAAAATATCCTATCTACGATGTTTAAGGTACTTTCCCTTCATGTCCCATAGTCTTGGGACGGGGTCTATATTGACTGACATAATAATAATAATAAAAATATTTCTAAAAGTGAGTAATACTGCATTCAAAGATATTCTAAAACTATTTGCTTCGTCTGGGAATCGAACCGACTTAAATGTGAAAAAAAAATACCCGTGTTTTTATGATGCCAATCGAAAGAATGAACAAAAAATAATAATTCTCCTTAAGTAACATACTATCTTAAAAGAAAGGAATAACGTGAAATTAATCATTTTAATCAAATTACGAACGTACATGAAACTGCCGAAGTCAGTTGAGTATTTTTTGTAAATTAAATATTGTTTTGTAAATTAATTAATTAAATGCTCAAAATGTGATCCCTTTCGTCTTATGCAAATCGCCAATCTTTTAACACCGTTAGATTACTTCTTTTGGGGATACGTGAAAGATTTGCTATACAAAAAGCAATACGACAACGTGGGCGAATTACAAACAGAATTGAGCCGTATCATATCGAGTATACACCATAATATGATAAAAAAATCAACAGGCAGCGAACTTATTAAAAGATTGGCGATTTGCATAAGGCAAGAGGGATCACATTTTGAGCATTTAATTAATAAATTTACAAAAAAATATTGTTCATTCTTTCGATTGGCATCATAAAAACACCGGGGATTTTTTTTTCACATTTAAGTCTGTTCGATTCCCAGACGAAGCAAATATTTTTTAGAATATCTTTGAATGGAGTATTACTCACTTTTAAATATAACATACAGTCTTCTTTCAGTAAAATATCCTATCTACGATATTTAAGGTACTTTCCTTTCATATCCCATAGTCTTGGGACGCCTGTATACTAAAATATGTAAGTAAAAACCCGACTGCAATAAAAAAAAACAACTGAAAAGCGAAAAACAAGCTATATAATCTATAGAAAATTGTAATTGATATTTATAACAATTTAAATTTAACTTTAATATTGGTAAAGGTGTTCCAGGCGGGGACAAACTAGTCCAAATGTTATTTTTTTTCAAGAAATAGGTTTTCAAATTCATTGCTTGCCCCGCCAATAATATCAATAAGTACATGCTCTTACAATTTTCTATAGATTATATAGCTTGTTTTTCGCTTTTCAGTTGTTTTTTTTTTGCGGTCGGGTTATTTGTTTATTTTTAATAATTTAATTTATGAACTCTTTTTAGTTTTTATTAATAAAATACTGGTTTAATTAATTATTACTAAGCAATATATGAGCTCCGGAGCTTAAATTTTTAATGTGGCGAAGCTACAAGTGATTTCGTTTGTAATTTGAAGCGAAACTCTCTTTCTAGCGAAAGAAGTTTATTACTTAACATTTACGTATTTTTTGACTTTCCTGTCAAAATAGTAGCATAAAAGTATTATAATGTATATATATTTGGAATGAACTATTTAATAGGTTTCATTTGATACCCATATTGTTAAAATAATAAAAAAAAAATTTATTCCCCCTCCATATTTTTTTCCGCGGACGCCATATTGTAATATTATATACCCTATGTCACTTCGGCAATTAAGACAAATCGAATGACACCTCGTATGTTAAAATCCGTCAAGCCGTTTAGGCTGCAGAGCGTGCCCAGAAATAGACATACATACTTACATACATACATACGCTCGAAAAACATAACCCTCCTTCTAACGCAGTCGGGTAATAAAAGTTATATACATTCGATTAACCACTGTACGGTAAGAGTAAATAGCCCAGTAACTTCACCGGAGTCTGTATGGCCGATGGAAATAATACTATAATAAATCTTAGTGAACAGGTATCTAAAAATGTAATTTTTCAATTCGATTTATACCACAAATAAAATAACTATATTATAAATTATTTGTTCTAAATCTATAATTATGTCTAGGAAGTAGGTACTCGCTTTTATGGCAAGAAAGCTGTCGACAGGAGATTCATTTAAATAAGTTTGCACTATAAATACTTTTGATTTGTTTGCGCCTCTGATTTCCGCTTTAAAAATCCCAATTATTTAGCGTATGTGTTAATTTGAACATCGTGTATGATGCTTATTGTTGATCTTAGCATCGAATATATGCACCATAGGCTGCTTGACTTTTTTGTTAATGATAAGTGCTGAAAATACACTAAAAGCACTGCTTCCTTTTTTAAAGTCGAACGATAAAATGTTGAGTTACAGATATTTAAGTGACGCTACTTTTGTTATTCCGAAACAATGGAAAAAAACGAGTTTTGTGTGTTGATAAAACATCGCTTTTTGATGGTAATAAATACCGTTCAAGCATTATGGGCAATAGCCTGAAATAAATGATTCTATTCTATTATATTACGACCTTAATGACCGGAATTGCTTAGCAGAGCGATCGTACATGACTTGAATAGCCTTTTTGCACCAAGTTTGCGTAATTGCGTGAATTACTTCAATTCGCCCCCCGGTTTACCTCTTCTGGTAGGTAGTTCCACCTCGCGCTCCATCTCTCTTAACCTCGCCCCAAGCTCTTCATCTCATTAATCCATTGCTTCATCTTCATAAAATATATAATAAACAGGGAATTGTAAACTCCTTATAAATATTTTTTTGTACTCGTCGATTAAAATCTGTGTATTAAGATTTCATAGAGAATACTGAAACGTCACTCATTTCATCGTTGAATAGTCTATGTTACTTCCGAAACAACAGAAATATCTTTTTTCTACTCGCGTACTATAAACCGCTAATATTGATATCGTAAATGGTACCACAATACCACCTATAGCGTAACCGAAACATGAAAACTATTCTATAATGAGCGTTGCCATGGTAATAACAGTTCTATAATAATTATTATTGCATTGTTATTACTTACCATGGTTACGGTAATTCCGGATATCAGTCTTGGCGTTTAGTGAACACTTGACATCCAAATTTGAATAATAAACCGTATCAAATATTTTAATACCAATTAAAATTACGTATAATAAAAACAAAATTAATTTTGAAAGTAATTATGTGTTTAAAATTACATTTTTATCAAATTACTGAAAATAGATGATTAATATCCGTGGATTTGTTATTTGGTTACCATGGTTACGTTCAATATGGATACCAACAAAATGGCGTTTCATTTGGCATTCCGACTTGTATGATAAATTGTTAGAACTGTTTTACTAACTATTAAAATTGGCATGATACTTATTTACAACCAAATTCACAAACTATTAACGCCAATCGGAATAATGGAAATGACTTTGCTGACAAGTAAAGTTAGCGATTGTTTATTTTTGTCATTATCATTTTAAGCTTGTAGAAAAAGTTATGTATGCAACGGTACATAATTAGCTCTTAAGGTACGAGTGCCGAAGTTAGAGCGCGAGCTTGCGAGCTCTCTAATTATAGGCACGAGTACCCTAAGATGCCTCATTATGTACCAGTTACATAAATAGCTATTTCGATACGCTTTAGACAACCGAAAAAAAATTGAAAATAGAACTTCGTATTTCAATAATATATGTCCTTGTTTAAGGAGACTCGATCCGATACAAAATTGCCAATCTATGGCGTTTAGGAACGTAGCAGCGCCGCGTCATCTGTTAAAAATCTACTTAAACTTGCTGCTGTATACAGGACATAAAAAAAATACGCTTTGTGATTGGCTAGTATTTAGCCAATCACAGCACAGTACTGCAACATTACGGGCGCTGGTGGTGTGATAACTTTTCTTTTCAAACCTAAGCTTAAAAAGTTAAAACAAAAACTAACCACTATAATTATTAATTTTAATGAACTCGTACAAAAAGTATTGTTCACAATAGTGTCATAATCAAACTTTTTAATCTCGTACCTTACTTAGGCCACTCAGCACCTAAACACGGTACTCGAATAACAAGCTCTCTATCATAACACGATTGTGAAAACTACTATTATGCTTCATATTTCAATAGTGCCGTGGGGTTGCCGGCTTAGAATTGTGCCACTCCATGTCTTCCCGTGGAAATCGTAAGAGGCGACTAAGGGAATATAAAGGCTTGTAATATTCTTAGACGATGGGCTTGCAACCTGTCACTAGTCACTACATAAGTAATGTACACTGGTAAACATCTTAGCCTGTTTGTGCAAAATGTGGTTATTGGTTATACTAGGAGATCCGAATAGGAGACGATTTGCACCGGGTTGTTTATTCGATAAAAAGTATTTTATACCAAATTTAATATGCTAAGTAATATATGGCGAATAGGAAGGCTGAAGAATTTCAGTCCAGTATATAATTAATTAAAAAAATAAAATTAATTTTGTTTTAAAACATTGCTATAGCTTGTTTAATAGACAAATCACATACCAATCGAAAGTATGAAGCCTATAGAATATGCAAACATTAGATTGACTATTTTTTTCCCGTCATACTATTGCGTAGGCAGGTATAAACAGGTAAGTCGGTATTAATAATTTGCACCAAACCTAACGTTTGCATATTCTATAGACTTCATACTTTCGATTAGTATGTAATTTGTCTATTAAACAAACATTTGCAATTTTAAAGAAAACTTCGTTTTTAATATTTTTTTAATGATATAAGTGGGTGCCATTTATATGGCCGAAACGTATTAGGCATAACAAGATTCACATAATAATAATTTATTTGCGCCGAATCTTAGACTTGCCGAAATTTTATTTGGCATAAATCTATATTATCCGAATGGTTGTTTACCCGAATAGTATGTTAGCATAATATTGACGTGGCAGAATTTCATTAGGCATAATTTTGCTTATCATATCTGTAATTTAGCAGAATTTCGATAGCCCGAAATCCTGTCCGAATTTATGTCCGAAAATCCGAAAAAAAATATTAAATAATTTAGTCAATTTGAAAAATAACAGGTTTAGGTTAGGTTAGAGTTGTTTCCAGACGCGAAGCGCCAAACTACGCGGAATAGGAGCTCCGCGAAGCGGGACCCCGTCGACACTGCCGCAGGAAGCGGGACATAAGGCGACTCTTCTTGCCTTAGGTCATATAGGAAATAAGCTTATGCAAGAAATAACTTTCTGCGAAACTAATTTATGCGTCAGTCATTTTCTGCCAAATTCCTATTCGGAATTCAGAAAATATGCGTAAAATCAATTCGGCTACAATTAGATATGCGTGATAGAATTCGGCGACATCAAATTATGCGAGAACAGTTTCTGCACAAATACAATTCGGCTTAAACAAATTATGCGATATTGAAATATGACTACAAAAATTATGCGTAAACATACTGGACTGAAATTTTTCAGCCTACCTATTCGCCACATATTATTTAGCGTATTAAATTTGATATAAAATACTTTTTATCGAATAAACAGCCCGGTGCAAATCGTCTCCTATTCGGATCTTAGACCATTATTGTAATATTTTATTAATATTACATCAGGGGTGCCTGGGGCTCACATCTGGGCCCTTTTCTGTATAATGCCTATCTATATGATATTTACAAGTGATTCGAAAGTTCACCTTTTCTACTTTATGCTGATGATACTAAAGTTCATTATGGAATCAAAAACCTCGAAGACTGTAATCGATTTCAAAGTATAAATTCACCTAGCTATTTCTTACAAAAATAACAATATATCTGTTAAGTTAATAAATGTAACGTTATATCATTTACTAGAAAAAGGTAACCCATTAACTACTCATATAACATGAATGGTGGACTTCAGGAAATAACCACTACTATAAGGGATTGAGTTTGGTATTCTTCTTCATAGCAAACTGACGTTCAGTGAACTTATCGATTTTATTACTAATATAAGTCATTTAGGACATTAGCTTTTGTTATTCGTAACAGCAAACAGTTTACAGATATAGTTGCATTAAATCTTTATATTATTCTTTAGTTCGTAGCACACTAGAATATAGCAGCTGTATCTGGTTACCACAATATCTTATTTATATAGATAAAATAGAGCGCATACAATTTTTTTTTTGACATTTCTTGATTATAAAACACGTATTTTTAATAGGACATATCATGAAGGACAAAAACATAACCAGTTTCTTCAGCTTGCTAACGTAGGACTCTCCTAGATCTGGTTTGGTTTCATGACATTATTTTCACGGGTTTACTTTCTGAGCTGTACCTGAATGCCTCAAAGTTTTGTTACAGAAACCCTAAAATTATGGCTAGCTTGCCTTCTAGGACAAATTATGCCCGTAATAGTACTGTGAAATGCATATGTAACACTTACAACCAAAGCTTCTCTGTTATTGACCCGTTTTCGTCTTAAAAGCCTGTATTTCGTAAGTACGTCATTATTGAATTAATGTCCTCACGACTAAAGTGTCATTCGTCAGTCGTTACCATCACAGAGTAAAAGTGGCTTGGGTTACCTATACTTACTTATATCATACACACACACACACACACGCACGCACGCACGCACGCACGCACGCACGCACGTACGCACGCACGCAAGCACGCACGCACGCACGCACGCACGCAAGCACGCACGCACGCACGCACGCACGCACGCACGCACGCACGCACGCACACACACACACACACACACACACACACACACACAGAGAGAGAGAGAGAGAGAGAGAGAGAGAGAGAGAGAGAAACACACATACATATATATATATGGCTGTTGGTTTTTTTAATACACAATTAATTAATTAATAATTAACAACAAGCTTTTAGAGTTGTTGGTAATCCTTTAGCTCTGCCTACCCCACTCTGGGAATGAAGGCGTGAGTGTACGTATATATATCTATGTAAAGAACTACCGTTTTTCATTAAATTGTTGCTGGCTGACAAGTTATATTGCACACATGTCATTTTGATTCTAATGTGTTTCTTCTTCAGCATACTTGGGTATAGAGTTATTTTTACTCAATACTACTTACTAAATTTCGGGCTCCATTTCACGACATAATTTTTATATAAGTACAGTACGTATGTAAACAATTACATTACACAAATATTAAAATTACAGAAATAAAAGTAGCAAAAAGGTGAACTTATACCTTTAAAGGATCTCTTCCAGTTAACCTCTTATATTCATTTAAATTAAGCGGATTATTCGTAACGATATCACTTTATCACATACAATGATATTATAAAATCATAATTGCGCGCACGTCCCGCTTTCAAGCGCCTACGTCACTCACACATGGACAACAACAAACAAACTAGCGCCCCTTCTGCTTCCCTAGGAAGCGGCTATGACGTTGGCGGGATGAAAATCGTTAAATTAAAACATTTATTATGAACTAAAATCCATCAGAGCTGTGCGAGGTAGCGTAGCGGTGTGCGAATATGTTCATAACTAATATTTTAATTTAACGATTTACATCCCGACAATGTCCAGTGCGCGAGGAAAAAAATAACTTTTAAGATTTTTGGCATTACGAAGTTAAAAATACATAAGATAATATCGTTGTCATACAGTAGACACAATCGACACAATTTAAATGGTTTAGCTACAAAGCATGATCCATAATCTGCCTCATTTAAAAAAAACACAATGAATAAAATCAATGTTTACGAGTATATTTGAATATCCAATTGGTGGACGCTTCCACGGCTGTGCCAATCATGTAATCAATTATTCAAAATCGAATTTCTTAGTCAACAAAAAAATTGATGAAGTTTATTTTCTACACAAAGCTTTTTATAAAAATGTCTTTTAACATCATTCAAATAACGTATATCTTTTCGACTTGTAAAACAATTTTTATGCTTTTTTACTGTCAAGAATATCATACTATTAATTTGGTCCCGTAGAATAGTTGAAGTGAACAGTGAGGAATCGACATTACTCCTCTAATACTATAGGATTATTTTATTTATTTATTTGATATAAACAGTTACTAAACATTAACACAAATGTAACATAAACCATGCAAGGTTTTTCTGTGCACCTGGATCGCCAAATACATCATTAATAATAAACATCATCATTAATTATAATAGCGATTTTAGTATTTAATATTGAAAAACCGGTCAACCGAGGGTTCCGTATTTAAGATAATGTGCTTGGTAACCGCATAAGAAAATACTCATTTCGTTATGAACTTTATTTTCTATGCAATAAGGTCCATTTTGACTAGCCTAATTTTGATACAGATTTAGTTTATTGTTATTTCTCAAACACTGTAAATAATGAACACTTCATTTTATTTTTCTCATAAAATATAAATCTATACGTCAGGATTTTTTCAGATTTTTTGATTAATAAACTTACGAGATAACGGGGGCCACGGTAATTTTTTGTAAATTTTTGGTTATCAATAGCAAAAAGTACATAACAGAAAAATTTAAAAAGATGGTTTTTTTGAATGTGCAGGTTATAAGCCCTTTCATATGACACCCCATTTCCTATAATCAAACCACTTTAATTCTACACTCCTTACATTTAATGTTTCGTTTTAGCTTAAAAAGGGAACCGCCTCGACTGCAAGTTTTTTTTTTTTGGTAATCGCCTGAAGGGCCAAAGACAAAAGTTCTTGCTTTTGTTTGCTTTAATTATTTTAAGAAAAAGGGGCAGAGGTGAAAATCCCTACCGGAGACCTGGGAATGGAGAGCCCAGGTACTGCCGGGCTCGCAACGGCTAAAAACACCAATGCCCCTATTAAAACCTACAATTTAGACTCCCGCGGATACTACCCCAGCCAGTGCTGAAAGGCCGGAGAAGAAAGTCCTTCCTCCGTTTACTTATCCGCAGGGTTTTTCCAAAAAGGGGGGATAGGAATGGGGGGAGACTTATAGCTATGTGAGTCGCGGAGTGGGAATCCTGACGCATGCATGCTTACAGACTACGGGCTTCCTTTCTTTTGCCCGACAATGGAAGGGTTGGGTCGGAGATCTTTTTGGACCATTTGTGTGGCTGTGGATACCATCTTTATGGGTGGGGTACCCTTTTTGAGGCTTTCTCTTTTGCCTGAAGATACAATTTTTTGCGCGTGTCTCCTAGCGCTGCCCTCTTTTGTGACCTCGTGCTGTTTCGGCGTGGGATCTTGCCCGGGTCCTGTGGGCGAAGGGTTTGCGTGGTGTCAGATTTCAGCGTAGCGTTTTCCAGATTAGTCCGGGTACCGAACTATTTGTTCTTAAACACGCTACGCGTACCACTTTTTCCATAAAACCCTTCGTGCATTCGCGGTTGGCTTCTGTTCCCAGCAGGGCTTTCCAGCTTGAGCTATCCGGAGAAACTTTGACTCCGTTCTTTTGCTCAAGGTGGAGCCTTTCCATGCCGAAACGCGGGCACTTGCAGACAATGTGCCAGATGTCCTCATCAAGGGTCGGGTCGCAGACACACGAACGTGAACCTTTGATCTTACCTCGCACCTGTCCGTAGCGAACCTGCCACTGTTCGCCGTGTTTTGTCTTATCGACCTCTTGGCGTAGGACACCGGCATCATGTCATATTGGGGGGCGGTCTTTTTCTTAAGGGCTGCTTGTTTTGCCAGTTCGTCTGCTCTCTCGTTTCCTGGCGTTCCAACGTGAGCTCGCAGCCAATAGAACCTGAGATCAATCCCCGTTGCTCTTGTTTGGGTTGTGGCGTACGACGACTGCAAGATTGCCTAGCAAACATGCTAACAATGTCATGATTGTTAAAATTAAACATACACTTTCGATCAACAATTACCAACTAGATAACGGGTCAGCGCAAAAAATACTTCTTGGTTACTAACGACTCACTTGCGGCGTGAGGTCTTAATTTTGATTAGTTCTGTTGACAGACAGCCAATGTAAACACGCATCAAAATGCCACAATGTGCATTAAGATGTTGCACAAATAATTATCGAAAACGAAATGTATCGGTCGGAGTGTCTTACTTTCGGTGGTTCATGGAGAATATATTATTTTCAAACTTTACACTAACAATTAATGTCATAATTCCAACAAAATAACAATATTGGAACCTCAGCTAAGAATGTTTGGCCAAGATTGGCCAATATACACGAAAACATTTGTTTAACGAAACATTGTGGCATTTTGAGGCTTTATGAGAGCATTTCCGAGAGTATTTTTAGTTGTGTTTTTAATACTAAAAAGTGTTTCGTTGTGTGTGGTGATTTTAATGTTAATCTGCTAGCTGAATCACCCACGTCTATAACTTATTGAGTGTTTTTGAATCTTTCAGGCGGCCACCCGTAAATACGACATGCCTCAGTGTGCGCTGTTTTTTCGGTGTGGCAGGTTGTGGTTTTGGGTCGCGAGCGCCAAAACCACCGCCAATTATGAACTCTCAAGAGCAGTCGATCCATTTGATTCAACTATACTACTAATATGAGTATCCTACTGTTCCTACTAATGTTATAAACCCTAAAGAAATTTGTAGAATTTTGTATGAGTTACGTTATTTTTGCAGTTAGAAACGTGAAAAATTGTTATTTAGGGTACTTTTTACGAATAACATATATAGCTTTCAGAGATTTTGGAAAAACTTCCCTTAAGGGATAAAAGGGTGGTGTAAATTTTTATATGAGAGTTTCGTCATTTTTGTAGTTAGAAACGTTAAAATTGGTATTATTACTTCTCATAAATAAAAAATTGTTTTTTTTTTTTGGCGATTTGGAAAATAAGGGTTTGAAATGGGGAGTAGAAGTAATGTATCGCAGTTAAGTAAACTAATAGCTATGAGCTATGATTAATATCTGAAATGTACTAGGAGTAAGTACGAGTACAGTTGGTTAAAAAAAATTTATCACTCTGGTATGAGACGGGGTACTCCGAATGCAGTTGGTTAGGGTAAAGTATTTTTTTTTGAACATCCAGAATCCGAATAGGCTTGGTTAGGGTAAGTTATTTTTCGACCACCCAGTACCCAAAATGAAACATGTAAAAGATTAAATACACTAACTTCTCTTTATTACCTGTTCAACTTAAGAAGTAGAAACTAATTGGGCACTACAATACTTTACGCACTAACATTTAAATCGTAAAATTCGTTCAGTGTGAAAATGTGCGACTTTAGTTAATACATGAAAGCATATTATACAGCGACAAAATTCTTCGCAGCTTGTCGCGGACGCCGGGAGTGTATAGGAGCGGCAAGGTCCGCTCGCGCTCATTGATCGAAGAACTTCGTCCTTCTTGCTTTGTTTGGGATATAGTCAGTTTGTAGGTACTATTCAATACAAAATTAAGATGAAATAAAACTTTTTGTTGTATCGTATAAACACACAAGCGTCAAATTTGGTATGGTTATATGTAGGTACATAGTACAAACCCTAAAAAACTATAAATACTGAAAACCGGTCAAGTGCGTGTCGGACTCGCACACCGAGGGTATTTTAATCGACTGCGATTTCGGCCAGAGCCATTGTGTGCGCTGGATGTACCTATTTACATCCTGTCCTACATGTATTATCAATGCGAAATGTTATGCGTGCGTGAGTTTGTTAAAACGGATGGACGAATTTGGTTGGATACAATTTGAAATAGAGTTTGCTTAGATATACACTGGATTAATGCATAGGCTACCTTGAATCCCGAAATAAATCAGTGTTCCCGTGGGATGGCAAAATTACTAATTCTTAGCGGACGAAGTCGCAGGCAAAAGCTAGTTTACGATAAATATGGTAAGTTAATAATTGGTATTTTGGGCCATACACTTAGTAAGCCTGGCGTCACTCGGTGGAACAGCTTATATAAAGTAAATATATTCCATGGAAGAAAAAAATATATTACTGCATAGAGCTTTAGGCTTGGTAAACTTTATCACTGACCGTGTGATTGATTATATTAAGGAGTATATTGCATGCTCCGCACCGATTGCTGAAGCTTTAGATATTTTGCAGGGGGATAAGAATATGTTCTACGGGCTTTTAGTACCGTGTTTGATGTGTTTGCGAAAAAAATTAAGAAAACTGCAAAATTATAATTTGAAATATTGCAGAGAACTGGTTCAATGTTATGCAGAAAGCGTGGAAAAGAGTTTCAAAGAGTTCTTTAACTGTTCCTCCGGTGTTTCCTAACAAGCGACCATTGCTGCTTTATCTTATCCGAGATTTAAAAACAAATGGTTCTCTTGCATCACACCACAAGATCAAGAAAAGGTTAAATCAATTTTTAAGCATGTAATCGCAAGAGAAATATCAAAACTAAATGATATAAATGACGCAGACGAACTCACGACAAATGCAGAAAATCCATTTTTTGATTTAGGATCAGATTCAGACAATGAATTTGATATAGAAGCACAAGAAGTACTGCTAATGAACACTCCTAAAACTAAAGCCGAAATAATGATGAACCATTTTTTTTTCGAACGAGATATTAGTATGACAATTTATTTTAAATCGCTACGACTTAATCAAAACTATTTTTAAGAAATATTACACACCCCTGCCTTCTTCAGCATCTATCGAGAGAGTGTTTTCGTATGCTACAATGATGAACCTGCCTAAATCCAATAGGCTCTCAGACCACTTATTTTAAGTAACGGTGATATAAAAAACAAACTTTAAAATGTAAGTGTTGTACTGTACTGTATGTTACTTTAGATTAATGTTGTATAGTTGTTGTTTTTATGTATATATACTGTGTTCGTGTCTGTTACTAATGTTAGTTGTAATTGTAAATGTACCTAAAAAATATTTCATATAAATAGTTCTACGTATTCTTATTACTATAAGAGATTTAATTAAATAGTAAGTTTAAGAGTTTTGTAAAGCTCTATAGTAATGAAACTGTTAGAAAAAATATTTTATAATTTTAAAATGTTTAATAGTGTTAGAACTAATGATTTTTCTTACAGTTATTAGAATATGTAACTAATTCAATAATAACTGAAACTAAAAAAAAACAATGTTATGTATTTATTTATTTTAGCATTAGAAATTCGGTGATTAAAGAAGCAGATGTCGTTAACCTTTTTCTTCAGAAGATAATGTATATATAATGTATTAATACGATAAAAACAATAACAACAAACTTTAACAGAAAACTATACTCAACAACTCAAAACACTAATAGATAGATTCTGGGAAAACTAGGTACCTAAAACTTATCGCACGTGAGAGTGACGTTTAAAAACAAAGATGAACAAAAAAGGTAATGGCGGACATATTATGCGACCAATTGAAATTCAAAATGCCCAATCCGTATTTTTACGGGGAGGGCATTTATTACATAACTTTTTTGTTCATAACCATTTTGTTTTCATAAAATTGTTATTCATAATTTTTACTATCGCTGGAACCGTAAACCGTAAACTTGTGGGTAAGACTTGGTTAGTGAGGTTTGATTTATAAAAATCCTGAAAAAGTAACTGTTACTGAAAAAAATACTATTTGAATTCCGATGACTAAGACTTAAAACACCTTTATGAGTTAAAATAATTATGAGAATCAATATGCACCTTGTTATGGGACACGATCTCTTTATAGCCTGTCCAGAAAAGTAAAAAACCTTGCCATATTGAGGACATTATATGAACTGAAATTTGTTGAAATTCACGAAACACAGATAAAAAAGTGGCGGCGAGTGACGTTGTTCTAAACAGAATGCTGACGATGGGCTGCGATAAAATGCAGCCCAAGTACGTATTCCGCAGGAACTTCAGTGTCCACATTCCAACAAGGGATGAGTGGAAGGATGGTTTTCACCTATCAGAGGTAGACAACGCGATATGGTACACAGATTGTTCAAAAATGAGCTCCGGTACGGGGGCGGGTATTGACGCCAAAGACTATAACAGTAGCATAAGTATGGGCAACTACGCAACGGTCTTCCAGGCGGAGTTTTATGCGATAATTTCCTGTACGCGAGAGAATATAGATAAATAGGCCTCCACAGAACTTAAGAGAACTTTCTATATTCTAAGGGACAGCCAAGCGGCACTTAAGGCGCTGACAGCGCCTAAAGTAGACTCGAGACTAGTCTAAAATGGAATCCAAGCTTTAAACAAGCTCGATAGGCAAAACAAAGTGAAACTGATGTGGATTTCAGGACACGAAGGCTGTCCCGGAAATGAAGCTGTCGACGAGCTGGCAAGGGAAGGGTCAAAGGACACATGCGTCCAACCTGAACCATTTGTGGCTCCCTCACCGGGCACCATAAAAATAGCCCTGAACAATAACGCCCTAGAAAACCACCAAAAAGAGTGGAAAACTACGGTCGGCTTAGGGCATGCAAAGCTCTTCGTAGAAAGAGTTGACCAGAGCTGGACCAATAAACTTTGGAAACTCAGCAGAAGACAACTCCGATGCATTATCAGAGTGTTTACTGGGCACTTTGGGGTTAAACATCTCCTAGCAAAGATGGGCCTTTATGACAACACAGATGTGCGGCGAAGAGGTGGAGACAATGAAATACTTATTGTGTGAATGTGATGCCCTCGCCGGAGTAAGAATGAAAATCCTCGGTTGTAGCTACCCAGAACCGAACGATTTCAAGGCACTGCCATTGCACTCCACTGTCCGCTTTTTGGAAGGCGTGGAGGCTACATTGGATTAAGCGCTAAAAGAGGGGTAATTACACAAAAGATCCCATAGGGTCGAAGTGTATCCGTAAGGACCCCACCAAATAAGATAAGATAAGGTTTCATTACTTTCTTGACAGACTATAAAACGTTCCGTTTGTTTGTGACATCTGTCTCTTTGGGTTTTTTATCAAGCAATAATTTTGTGATAAATTAAAATGAGCACAAAAAAAATGTTAACGCATTATTTATTGAAAAATCTTTATACGTAAAAGCAAACCACACATGTTGCGATTTTCTCCTGTGATGCAAAACGCTCCGAAATGTGTTTTTAATAATTTTCTAGTTCTTCTATCATACTACCGTAAAACATTCCTAATAAACACCAAGGTTATAGGTAAATGTTATTTGAAAATGTCACGATGTTATGCATGTTTTATTGGTTAAACCAAAACAACGTTCATTTTTATACAATTTAATACAAAAATGTAAGTTGAATGTAAAGAATGTTTGATTTTCTTCTAATTTTGGGTGTTTTTTTATTTTAAGCAGGGATCCAATATTCGGTACGATGTTTACCTAAAGTTGGCAAAACCCCGGCAAAAGTTAAGCAAATATGGAGGCGGCTTCATTTAATCAAGTTATTTTAATAATATATATCGGGATTGTATAAAACGATACAAGCAGGTAAAAATACACAAATACGAGTATGTTTAGCTTATGGCTATTTATGACTATTTTTGTAATATAATATATCGGATCGGAAATTCGGAAACATATTTACCTAAACGTGGCAAAATCTCGGAAAAAGTTAAGGAAATATGTCGGCTTTTTAAAAATATTATTTTAATAATATAAGTTCCGGGATTCCTGGAATCTATAAAATGCGTGGGGACTGTAATACCTCGTAAAAATGTTTAGGTTACCGTTTTTTACCGTAACCGTTTTAAATTACAAAAGTGAAATTCAATAACACGTAGTAAATCTATGCATGGAAAATAACTCAAATAGTTAATGAAAGTACCTTCATATGAATTTATATTGGCGTAATTTGTTTCATTTAGAAATCCCGGGATTTTAACTAATAAATTAAAATTGAGTCCGCCTCCATACACCTGAACAACAACGCCGCCGCAAAAGTTTAGGTAAATATGTCCCCGAATTTCCGATCCCTGCATATAACATATACCTAAGTTAATGTTGTTTTACAGATGTAAAACGTACCTTTGTTCCTATGAAGCTTGGCAACCGTAGCCGCAGTGTGAACTGATGAAGTATTTTAAGGATTTCCCAATTATTATTATTGGTCACCTTTTCCTACCTGCAATACTTAATACAAAGAAAGACGGCAGCATAGCAAATATTCGCCTTCTCGTAATTTCAGCGGCGAAAGGGTAAATTAATACCTGCTCACGTTTCTATCACAGTCCCTTTATTTAAATTCATAATTTCGCAGAAAAACTTGCCATAATGGTTTTCATAATGTAGTACAGTCAAGGACTTTAATTGTTACGCAACTATGGAACCCTATCGCATAACGATAATCATTCATTTAAGCGTTATTTCTGCCATGTGGTTTGACGGTGTCATTATGACAGTGTTCCATAGTTATGCCACTATGGAACACTGTCATAATGACACAATTAAAGTCCTTGACTGTACTAGTACTAGGATCTCCTAGATAAGGGTTTACGGCTTAGATGAAGTACAGGTAGATAATTACAAAGAGAAAGATGTATGAGAGAGCGAGAGATCCACTTTACTTACCCGTCATATCAATTGTTTATATACTAGTTTGTTTCGCAAATGCAGTACTCGTAATTATACCTGCCGCAAACCAAATTGGCACATTGCGTCATAAATCCCCGATGCGGGGCTTAAATTTAGAGATTGACGCGTGCAATCCGTTGTATCGATGAAGTTTAGTCTATCATATGTTTGGTAGGGAGGGAAGGGTAAAGAAAAAGTAGCAATATTAAGATACTTAACGTCAATTCAAATGAGAATTTAAGTGTGATGAAGATAAAGTTGATGATGATGTTTTTAATTCTCCTCTTCTCTCTTCTTCTTCAGCCTGTTGCCACCCAATGCTGAGTGTAGGCGTCTTCCATTGCACTCCATTCTCTACGGTCTTGGGTCTTTCTCATCCAGCTTCTACCGGCTATTTTGACTAGATCGTCGGTCCATCTCATTGGCTGCCTGCCCACATTTCGGCGTCCAGAACGGGGTCTCCATTCTAGGACTTTTTTGCCCCATCTCCCATCTTGTCTACGGCATATGTGACCCGCCCACTTCCACTTCCTCGAAGCTATAGTCTTGGAAATGACCACTAGTTTTGTTCTGCTCCGGATAACTGTGTTCCTTATTCGATCGCGCAGCGAGATTCCTAACATAGCTCGTTCCATAGCTCTCTGTGTTACTTGCAGCTTATTGATGTTCTGCCGCGTGAGCGTCCATGTTTCTGCCCCATACACCATAACAGGCAGTTTTTAATTAGTATTTTTTAAATAAATTTGTTTTGTTGGGTTTCGCATTTTATATTTCATTTTAATTAATGGTTTTAAAAATACAACAAATAAATTATTTGTATTATTTAAGGAGTACTTACTCGGTATCGATATTGACACGGCAACATCTCTACGCGCGTCCGCGAGGTCCGATCATAAGGCAGTGTACAGTCAACATCATAAATGAGTGATCATTTATGTACCTTGTCGCTTTCAATCGTATCACAATTTTGTATGACATTTCAAACACGACGTTAAAGTGACAGGGTACATAAATGATCACTTATTTATGCACGGTCAAGTCTCAAGTTATATGCGCTGTCTCGCTCTAAAGTTTTATTACTCAGTGACTCAGTGTGGCAGTTTGGTTTGCGGCAGGTATAGTTATTATTAGTATTTTACATTTAGGATGAAACTTTACTCTAATTGGTCCGGGTGTACCAAAGCGTAACTACTGAAAAAAGACTTGAACGAAAGTGCAAAAAACATAGTGATGACGATCATTATGATGATGTTGATGATGATGATGATGACGGCTCACAATGTGCCTCTAATTTGCCGCCACCACCACCACCACCACCACCACCACCACCACCACCCCTAAGGGATAAAAGGTGAATGTAGAATTTTATATGAGTTTCGTCATTTTTATAGTTAGGAACGTTAAAATTTACACTACAAGTATTACTCATAAATAAAAATAAACTTTGGCGATTTTGGAAAAAAAAAACCTTAGGTTATTTTTTTGTTCACTTTTTATGACCTACTCCGCATGCAGTTGGTTAGGGTAAAGTAATAATTATTTGACCATTCAGAATCCGAATAGGTAGGCTTGGTTAGGTTAAGTTATTTTTCGACCACCCAGTACCGAAAATTAAACATGTAAAAAATTAAATACACTAACTATTCCTTATTACCTTTTCAGCTTTAGAAGTAAAAACTAATTGGGCACTTACATGTACTATAATACTTTACGCACTAACATCTAAATCGTAAAAATTGTTCAGTGTGAAATTGTGCGACTTTAGTTTATACATGGAAGTATAATATGCAGCGACTAAGTTCTTCGCAGCGTGTCGTGGACGCCGGGAATGTAAATAGGAGCGACAAAGCCCGTTTGCGGTCATTGTTCGAAGAACTTCTTACTTTTTGCTTTGTTTGGGATATTGTCAGTTTGTATTATTTAATACAAAATTAAATAAAAAACACTGCAAACCATTTTTCTTTTTGTTGTATCGAAAAACGGTAAAACACACGCGTCAAATTTGGTATGATTATATGTACATTAGTACAAACCCTAAAAAAACTGCAAATACAGAAAACCGGTCAAGTGCGAGTCGGACTCGCGCACAGAGAGGTTATTTTTATCGACCAGGATTTCGGCCAGAGCGATTGCGTGCGCTCGATGTACCTATTTACATTCTATCCTACATGTATAATCAATGCGAAAGGTTAGGCGTGTGTAAGTTTGTTACTTCTTCACTAAAACGGATGGACGAATTTGGTTGGATACAATTTGGAATAGAGTTCGCTTAGATATACACTGGATTAACGCATAGGGTACCTTGAATCCCGAAATAAATCCCGTGTTCCCGTGGGCTGGCAAAATTATTAATTCTACGAGGACGAAGTCGCGGGCAGAAGCTAGTCATTTATATAGCCTCTTTATAACATTTTGTACATTTAATTTTTAAAAATCCTTGAATCAAGTTTCTATGTAATAAACGGAGAATAAAACTTTGATATTTGTTATCACCCTAATTAATCGACGGCCCTCAAATAGGGTTTTAAAGAAATACCTATAATTGGACTAATTTGATAATTTCTTAGTTGTTTTAACTTTAATCGAGAAATCCTGAAATAGGTATAGTTTAATATGTTACGAAGAGTAAATATACAAAGTTTCAAGTGACCTGCTCAGTTCGTTAACTTTTTTCTCACAAAATTTGTCTTCCCCACCCCCCCTTTTAATATCATATCTTAGTTTTTTATTATATATAAACCTGGTCACCGTTTATTGAAACCCTTAAGTGAAAACCGCATTAACATTGGTTCACTGGTTTTCAATTGAAGCGAGGAGAAACAAAATTAAACAGACAAACAGACACCAAGTCTAAAAATTGTACTTATAAACGTGTTCTGCTGCTCATTCTGAGTTCCCTATAGTATTTTTAAGTTCATATCTCGAATGTACAGATTTTTTCCCTTCTACAACTTTGTTAAAGACCAGGTGTGTTATTCTCTCAAAAAACCGCGGCCGGTCGGACGGACGAGCGAATAAAAGCGGCGAGTTTAAGTAGTCCCGTCCGACCGAACAAAACACATTTTAGCGCGTGCATTGTCAATTAGGGAGCCTTATACGTTGGTGAAGTCATGCTGCCAAATTGAATACACGCGCAAAAATGTGTTTTGTTCGCTCTGTCGGGACTACTTAAACTCGCCGCTTGGACCTTCACTCGAGCGAACGATCACCTTTGCTTGTTGAGAGAATCACCACCCAGTAAGTGAGCGTTCCCGGGCGAGTATGAGTTTTTTATACATACGAGTCCAAGATGGCTCTTAATGGTCGAAGCATGTATAGTGCTTTTCTCAAAAATAGAACAAGTAGAATGATTAAAAAAAGTTAACACATGTGCACAACCCTCAGGGCGCTAGTCCGACTCGCGCATTGCCTGTTTTATTTTAAATTAATTTAGACGATTCACACTGCCAAACTCGTCAGACCGGTCCAGATGTACTAGGCGCACATAAAACAGAGATGGTGCAGCGACGTTCTCGTTAAGTAAATAAAGAGAAATTGCGCGATCGATGTCTGTTCTGAACGAGAAATGCTTTTGTTTTATGATGCCTTGGTACTTTTGTGAGGGAATTTTTAACGCGCAATTTTTATTTATTAACTTTATGTTCGTATCACGCCAAGTAGAGCTGAATGTTCAGCTTTTCATGTAGAAATATTTATAATATTTTATTTCAATTGTTTTTTTTAATAATGGTGCTCTTTGCAGAAATCCTACTGGAGTCAAAATAGTTTTCACTTTCATATATTTTGCTATGTAGAAATATTTATAATATTTTAAATAAAAAGCAATTCAAATTGTTTTTTTTAATAATGGTGCTCTTTGCAGAAATCCTACTGGAGTCAAAATAGTTTTCACTTTCATATATTTTGCTATGTGACCTTTTCTTGCTTACCTCTGTAGTCTTTTTGAAGGCTGTCACAGGTCTGTACCGATAGTTCCAAATTCAAATAACATGATTTTGGAATTTCATACTTACTTACTGGACACTTTTTCATTCCGAATTCAAAACCTCTCTACTTACCGGAGACTTTTGATCATTGTCCGGTATTCTTAACTTTCTGGTGACGTTTTAATGATGTAATGACGACTTTACGTATAATTTTTGAGAAAAGATTATTACTTAACTTATTTTTAATGTTCGTCGGCCTGTGGGCAGGCACGGGGCCGCCGCGACTGTCGCCATGAACGACAACAGCTGCTTCCATTGTCGAATCTGTCAGATTAAGGGTCTCCCCACACCTATCGACGCGGAATCGGCGTTAGCTGATTAAAAAATTCTTTATGTCTATGCAATAAGAGCAAAAAAGACGTCAATCGGCTCGGCCGACGCGAAACGACGTTTATCGACCGGAAAACGACGATTTGCCGTAAATCTGTTCGCAACCGTACGACGCTGTTAGCAGTCAACCGCGCCGGCGAGGGCTGAACAGTTCCGACCACGGCCGAGTAGTGACGATGAGAGCCGATTAGAGCTGGTGACAGCCGTTCAGCGTCGATAGGTGTGGGGAGATCCTTACTATTACTTAGGACCGAGTTCACCAAAAATTAAACGGACGATTAAGTCTTAATCAGCTGTTAATCAATACATTTGACCAGCGTTGAAAAAGTCCTGAAAAAATCCTGTTTTTTTCCAAATAACTCGTTTTTTTTAGATTTTTATGGAAAAATGCAATTTAATTTTCTGCTCTTATTTTAATCTATATTCGGTCTTATATGCACCTACAAAAGGGCGACATCAACGAAATGGGGGCAGAAGCACTTGAAATAGATGGCAAGAGTGGCAGTGATTGACTATGAATAAATTGTCTAATTCAATTGTTATTTTTCCTAAAAACCCGAAAGAAACGGAAAAAAAACGAAAATTTTATAAATTTCTAAAATAACATTTGATTCTTTCCGCAATTTTCAACGCTACATTTGACACCCGTTAAACCGCTAATCGTCCGTTTAATTGTTGGTGAACTCGGCCCTTAGAGGGCTATCTGACGTCACGACGGCGGCAGTACGGGGCACTCGAAAGCCCACCTTATGTTTACAGCTGCTGCTGCGATAGCAAATCGGGCTTATCTGTGGCCGTACCGAGGATGAAACTGCTGAACGTAGGTTTACAACCGCTGAGATGGCCGATCGGCTAAATGCGAATGGCGTGGTGTAAAACACTCGGCGAAAGCCGATTCCGCGTCGATAGGTGTGGGGAGACCCTAAATAGGCAGCTAAGGTGCGGGGCCAGCGCTAATGAAAATTAGCGCAACTCCGTTCTACAGTCGCTCGCTTTGCTAGTCATAGTGGAGTCTAAAATATTATATGCTAACAACTTAGCACACTCATCTAAGTACCTACGTGTTAAATAACAATAGTTATGCGTCAAATCGAACTTGTTTACTTTATTTGTATAGAAATATGAAATTTTGGAATTATATAATGACATTTTTAAGCTTCCGTAGTCAAACTAGGAACCCTTATAGTTTCGCCATGGCCGTCCGTCAGTCCGTCCAAAGCCTAGCTAAGAGACTCTTACTACTAGAAAGCTGTAATTTGACATGAATATATATATTAGTCACGCGAAGAAAGTGGTAAAATATAATGTTGAAATTTTTTATTTTTAGTTTGGGATGTGAAATATAATTTTTTTTTTTGCTACTACGTAACGTGGGCATGATTTTCTTTTTCTCGTCTACCCCATGTGTGGGGTGTCGTTGGATAGGTCTTTTAAAAATATTGCGGGTTTGTGAAAAAAAATTTTCGATTAAGTTACACGTTTTTGAAATATTAAGCTTCAAAGCGCTAATTTTTGTTAGAGTCAAGACAAGTACAGACAAAAGTAAAAATACAAAAAAACTGAAAAATATCTTAAATGAAAGCACATAATAATGAATTTAATAGAAAAACTATCACGACTAGGTAGACTTTATTGGTTCTTGAGTTACAAACGGTATATAAATGTTTATATCTACCGAAAACTTATTTTAATATGTCGATGTATAGGGATAACAGTTTTCCAACGGCAAAGTTAAGTTTGTCGCGAGGTCTAATTTGTTTGTGCTTTATAGTAACGGCTTCGGAACCCGACACTGAGCATGGTCCGACATACTCTTGTCCGGTTCGTATTGTTACGTACGTGGAGGTAGGTAACTGATAGAAATGCACGAATATACCGATAATCAAAAGTAGACTTTAATTACGCACTCACTTAAACCGTTACAAAACAATTATCTCACAATAAACTTCGAATACTCAGATGATCGCTCGGGTCGCTCTTATTCGCACTGTTCGCTTTCCAAGTAAAGACTGACTGGTCGCAACCGGTGTCCGCCGTTTTATAGTTTCCGAGTCCGATTATTCTAGAACGCCTTCCGGAATGTTCGATGTACTTCGTCCCGCCAAGGTCGATCGAGATTGTTCTTTGCTGGAATGTTGTACGCCTTGCTACCTTGTTGTTTTTACGATCGCAATGACCTTGATTCACGGGTCTGGATGTGTCTGGAATGTTCCGCGTGTTGCTGTCTCATTTCGTGTTATCTCTTTCATACGCTTCTGGAAGGTTCTCAGTATTGCTGTCTCTTTCTAGTCGTGTTTTCTCTTTCACACACTTCTCGAAGGTTCTCAGTATTGCTGTCTCTTTCTAATCATGCTATCTCTTTCACTCTTAGTGTAAAAAATGCCATATACTGAAATGTATGTCAAAGGCCCATAAGGGGTCCTGAAAATGCCTGAAAATGGGTTTTCAGGTTATGGCGTAATCTGATAGAAGGTGGCCTGAGACGGACTGAAAACATGTTTCAGCCGCCTGAAAACTACGGTAAGTTGGTCGAAATTGTGATAATCTGGAATGTGATAGAGCTACCTCTAAAACGGACTCAGCTTTAGAGGTAGCTTTCAGCCTGCTGAAAACGCTTCTAAAGCACCAAAATTAACGATTAAAAATACGACGCCTTATGCCATCGGCGTAACACTATAATATCGAGTTAAAATAATCAATATTTCTATTAAATTTATTTGTTAATTTGTGGGAAAACAGAAAAGCACAAATCATTATTTTATCTATATCACCTTAGCTAAATTCAGTGAGAGCCTCGGTCAAATTAAATAAGTCATATTTTACTCCAGTAAAATTGGGGATTCAAAGTATGGCGTTGTATGCGTCAAATCCGGTAGTTCTGATTTTTTGCAGACTTGTTTGTGATGTTGGCCCAATGAACAATCCAAGTTTGTGACCTCGAGTGCCGAACGCAACTTTGTCAAAATTAAAAAACCGCGAAGATTTCAGACTTTTTCAGATTTTGGCGATTATAACCCTAAAGGGTTTTTGAAAGTACCTTCTCAGTACGTTTTTAAAGCAGACTAAATTTCATACCATATGGGACTTGAATTGTCTCTGTAGACGCAATAGTTTTTGAGATAAAGCTTTTTGCAATTAGGCGTTCTGGCGTTCTGTTTGGCGTAACATAGTTCACTTTGTAATACCAGCACCAAATTATAGTATGTTGTTACACATATTAAACTATCTTAAAAACCGTCGTGACACTATCTGTATAGTGCCTGGATTCGGAGATATGAAGTCATCAAAATGGCGGCCGCTGTATTTTAAAAATTGCGAATAATTCTGATTCTATGAACGCTATATACATGTGTGGGATATCAAATGAACGGGAATTGAATCTTAATTAAAACAGACATTTGTTTGAGGTATCTAAGAACTCTCTTAGCGGCCTATGTGCATTAAATCGGGATGAGTGCGAGACCGTGTGGGCAATATCGGGTCTTGTACCAATTGAAATGTACATTAAAGAGCCGATAAGTTCCTGATAAGAAAGCCTTTTCCACAGTCATCCAGGTGGTCAATTTGGCAGTTTAAGTCGACTGCAAATGCCATCAAAATTCTCACTGAAGACAGTCTTGCTACAGGTGAAGTTTCATCATAGTCGACTCCAACAACTTGAGTAAATCCTTTGGCAACTAACCGCGCTTTATGTTTGACGACTTGTCAGCTTGTGTCTTTCTTAAGTTTAAAGACCCATTGGCATTTTGTGGTCTTGCGATCCTTGGGTCTGTCCACTAGTGTGGCCTGCGTGGCTTCAAACCATTTTATCCTTTTCCGGATGCAATGTGACCTCTTAGTACGTTTCAAGCTCAAGCTCTGAAGACATTTGAACTGTACAGAAGTACCGCGCAGGAGGATGTCTATCCCTAGATGGGTTTCTCCTTTCAGGTACTGGTTCAGTAACAAGTTGCGGTTCAGCTTGCGGGGGTTTAGTTTCAGGCTGTACTGACACAGGTGTCTGGATGTCAGGCTGGGTGTGAAGTTGCAATAGTGGCACTGACTCTTCTTCAAAGATCGGCACTTGGACTGGCTCTCTTGGACTTGTTGGTTGTAGCGAGGATTACTCTGGCATCTCGATTATAGGTGAATTTTGACACGTCTCCTGTCGCGTTTTGTCTTCTATGAAGATAACATCTCTTGCGCTAATAATAACTCGAGGATTTTGAGGACTGACGAGTCGATAGCCTTTGCTTTCGGTCAAGTAGCCAACGAAGATGCACGTTTACGTCTTGGCATCAAGTTTCGTACGTTTTTCTTTAGGTACAAGAACGTGAGCTTGGCAACCGAATTCTCTCAGATAACACAGGTTTACCTTCGTAGCTGTCTCTTCCGGAAATCTATTGTTAAGAGACTGCGTCGGTGTATGATTCTTAAGGTAAATGCCTGTATTGACAGCTTCTCCCCAATACGCTTTTGGTAACTGCGAGTCCCGGAGCATAGATCTTGCTTTCTCGATTATCGTACGGTTCGCACGTTCTGAAATCCCGTTCTGCTCAGGGGTATACGGAATTGTGGTTTGGTGTATAATTCCGTTCTCCTTTAATAAGGTTGACAGTCCGTGGTTAACGTACTCACGGCCGTTATCCGAACGTAAAATCTTGATTTTATGCCCCGTTTGGTTCTCTACTAAATATTCAAACTCTACAAATTTACTGAAAAGTCCTCTTTTGTTTTTAAAAAATATCCAAAAGTTTTGCGACTATAGTCGTCTGTAAATGTTAGTAAGTAGAGGGCTCCACCCCACGAGTGCGTACTCATGGGACCACATAAGTCCGAATGAATTAAATGCAATACGCAACTCGACTTACTAGTAGAGTTCGGGAAAGTTCTCTTATGGCCGGTTTCAATATTGAAGAAACGAATCGTTTTCCTTACGTCTCGTTAAAATTTGACACATTTTGTACGTAGCAAATGTAAAATTTTAACGAGACGTAAGGAAAACGATTCATTTCTTCAATATTGAAACCGGGCATTAGGAAGTTTGCCTTGCAAACACGGAACACAGGTTTCATTTAAGCTACCTGCGTAGCCTACGCCAACGTGTTTGTTTAAAAAAAAAAAACATTTGGCATTGATATGACCAAGGCGTCTATGCCACAACATAGCGGACTCTTTGCTATTAGTGAGCATGGCGGTACTACTCGAACTTACGTCAAGCTTGTACATGCGTTTATATAGTGAGAGCCCGTGGCAATTACTTGACACCCTCCGCTAGAGAGGATAACAAATTGGTAGATAGGCCAGGGATATTGCCTATTTTACTTCTCAAGTAGCACATGGAGTCTAAGGCTAAATCTTGTATGCCTTAAAAATTTCTAAAGTAGGTTTCCACTGAGACATAAAAATTTAAGTCGATTTTCATAAAATCCAGTTAGCATTTAATTCAGAGTAGACTTAAAATAAGGCGACTTTACTCTATTTGTCACTTTCAAACCCAATTAGATTTAAGTCAGCCTTACGTACGTCTAGAAAAAATCCTTTTTAAGGATGGTTATTCTTATCTTATGCTTACTGAAGATTGACTTGAGGCTTACTTGATTTTGATTGATTTAACATAGTTAAGTCAATATTGAATTTGGAAGAATTAAAGATTTCTTAAAATCAAACGAATACTTAAGTTTCTCAACTAGTATTTTTTCTAACCCAGTGAAGTAAAAAAGTGCTTAAGAAGTAAGTTTTTAATCCTAAAATAATTAAGAGGACGGGATTATGCGAAATATATAGTCGTAATGTTAAGAAATTAAATAAATCTAGCGTATTTCGTGGTTGAGTCGATAACTACATGAATATGAATATTGTGCTTAAAAAACCGTTAAGAATTTATTGAATTGAATTGCAAGTTTTGTCGCTGAGGTCCGCTAAAATGACAAAAAACAGTACCTAACAAGTATCAAATAAAAAAAAAACATGTATTTTTATTACCATAATATAGGTAAATTATGTTGACAATTCAATTCAATTTTTCTTTTTCAACAATGAAAATCGAAAGGGTCTTTCACAGCGATAGTTTACAATACATACTATGAATTAAATAAAGACCGTGAAAATTAAGAATTACTTGTATTGTGAATTGTCATTACCTAAACATTTAACGAATACTGAAAAAACAAGAAACTCTAATCTTATCATCGCTATGAAAGACCCTTTCGATTTTCATCTTAAAATACGGCATGTTATTTCTGTCATATTTGACAGAATCGATTCCCGGTTAAGTAAGGCGATTTTTCAAAAATCCTTAAATGCAGTATTTATTATTTTCTAAAATAAAAGTAAGTCTCCATTGCGTAAAATTATCTATTTCCAATGTTTCAGGTAGCTGCGGTACATTTCCCGTGACAGGTGAAAACAAAGTTAAATGATAATTGCTAGTATTCATGGCCTTCCGTTATTTTGATTGTGTTTGTTATTTAGAAATAAATGAACCATATCGGTAACCCTTTCGATCTGCATCATAAAATACGGCATGTTATTTTACTGCATTTGGCCGACCGGTTCGAGTCCCGGTTGAGACAGATTTTTTTTCAAAAATCCTTAAATGCAGAGTTTTTAAAAATAAAGGAAATTCTCCTGTACACAGAATGTGCTATTTCCAATATTTAAGGTAGTTGCCTTCCATGTGGCATTCGAACTTTCCATCCTGCATATACATACATACATACATGCAATTACGAATAAACAAGCAAATTGTTGCCGATTTAATGCACATGATTAATATCAGACATATTTTTACTTATATACCTACTACTGCTGATGCGCTGTAAAAATGTGTTCATTTGTCATCATAATCAGATCAATGGTACCTATAGGAACACATAGAGCACAAACGTACAAACATTCATTATTATTTATATAGATATTAACAAAAACATTTTTTTTGGATTTTGCAATTATTACTCTAAAATACACAAGATTTGGAGTTATTTAAAAAATGACATCCCTAAGATTGCATTCGTACGGAACATATAAAACCGCGTTTCTACCTCTTCTAGGCGATAAAATCCAAATCGTATTTGACCTGCTATGGTATCATTTTTAACCCCCAGGCCTTTCGCGTAACAACACTCGCAATCACAATCGTTTTCATTTTGAAAATCGAAGGCTTGTCTGCATACAAAATGAAACCAATTGTTTTGTTTTGAAGCCGATCGCGATTGCGAGTGAGTTACGCGAAAGGCCTGCAGGCCGTCATTATCGTGGAGTAAATAAGAGCTATGAAAACGTTGGCAATAGGATAAACGAAACGATATGGTTTTTACCGTGTTGAATAGAGGCCCAGTTTAATTAAATTTAACACCAGTAGGTATAATAAATTAGTGGTAACAACTGGGTTTTTTATTCTGGGGACAAATAAGAATTATTTCTTCCCAGTTTCCGACTCTATGGGCCGCAAAACGCCACAGTCACAATATTTTTTTAATAGCTTTGTACACACTTACCGTAATATAGGTATGAACCGGGTAGAAATTATAAAACTATTTGTTTACATTGAAGGATTCACATTACTTATAGGAAGTTGCTTGTTAATAATGTTATTGGTTCCTAATTGCATAACCACTCACAAATTCAACAAAACAGAGTAAGCTATAACGTAAGTAAGTCAATGCAACAATCTCTTAAATAGGAACAAGTCGAGTACAAACAGTATTAACTCATCCTTAACTTTGTCTTGCTAAATCAACATTGCCTTAAGTCTTATTTATTTGATCCTCAGTTGAATTAACGCCATATTTGATTGAAGTTCATTTTAAAATGTTTGTGAAGAAGTTATAAATTGATATTTTTTTGTGTATTATCATGTTAAGTATTTTGTATAAATATTCAAAACATCAATTAAGTAACAAAATATATGTGACAAACTATGAAAGACATTTTTTTTAAGAAAACCTACAAAAGTGTTCGTATTTTAATAATATTTGAAGTTTTAGATACTATTTCTTAACATTCTTTAAAGCCCGTCTATTTTATGATAATGTCTATTAATTCTACGCGACCAACTAATTTGCGTTGAACTTTCGAACAGAAACTGCTTTAACGTATTTGGTAAGTAATAACTTTAATAAGCTACGCCATTATATTTCCTTGGGAGACAATTGTTGTTCATAAACATTATTGCCATCATTTTTCTTAATATTAACTACAAAAAGTAAATGTAGCTTTAAATCAATCTTCAGTTGACTAGGATAATTCTTCACGATTTGATTGTAATATTCTTAACTTGGTATTCAAGATATCTTGAAGACAAAACCTTTGATTTAAGTTGGCATACAAGATGTCTTGAAGACACAGTTAAGGCCTTTATTACCACTGTCTTAAAAAAGGTTTAAGTCTTACTTAAAAGACGTCTAAAGTCCCTCTTAATTTGCACTTAAAAACGGTGCCCATTTTTACCTAACTCTATCTTCAAGGTTTCCAATAGATATCTTTAAGACAAAATTTGATTTAACCAAGACTGAATAGAATAGAATGAATTAATACTTAGGCTTCAAGATATCTTCAATACCAAGTTAAGAGGACAAATTGCTACTTGGGTTTAGTACATTAGAAGAAACATTTAGATTAACAGTACCTTTACCATGACTGAGCAACTGTTCTTTGTTTGCAACTGTAATAGAAGTCGTATGGGATGATATCGACAGTGGAAAGGTAAAAACGCTTAAGCGCCATATTGGAAACTTTACAAAAATGAGGCTTAATGTTTTTTTTTTGAGAAAAAAACATTATAACTCAAAAAGTTTTACGACTATTTCCATGAAAATGAAAATTTATGCCGGCTATTTATTTATGAAACAAGTTATGACCTAGTTCTTCTAGTTACAGAGATAGATGTTGCTTAAGCAATAATTGTGTCACTAGTTCCAAAAATGTCAGTCTGGTAAAAATGCTTAAAAATGCTTAAATCGCAACTATAAACAAAAATTACTAACAGTACATATTTTTTGTGTCTAGAAAATCAAAATTTACTTATATTACTTCATCTTTCTACAAACTGGTAAAGTAAAAAATCTAACGAATGATAATTACTGTTATCTTGGATGGTGAATTTACTTAAAGTCACTAATTATTTATTATTTATAAAATATATATCACTTAACTGCCTAAATTTTACTCATTATTCAAGTAGAAAAGGGTTTAAAGCAAGCATTTTTATTTCTACACGGACTACTAAAAGCTTAAATTCTAACTAATACATTAATACTTAGTAAGTTTGACGTCTTTTAAGAAAGAGTAGCACCAAAATGTCTTTTAACGGGTAAGTATGATCATATATAAAGTTCAAAATACATAATGGGTCGTAATATATAATGGTTCATAATATATAATGGTGTTTTTTCTGAAACCGTAATCTTTTCGGGATTGTTATAACATAAACCTAACCTAAACGTGTTCGACGAAGCCCTTTTGGCTTTCGGCTCCTATTTCGTGCTCTGAAGAAAAAAATGAAACTAAAAAACCTACATACCTCACAAAAATTTGTTAAGGTTCATTTTTCATGGCGAGCCCTGCCCTCCTATCTCCGTTTCAATGCGGGGATTGCCCTCCGTCTTCCACAACCACTCGCTATGTTGGTTCGATTATAGCTTGTAAATATTCGAGATTTGAAGGTAATGAGCTAATAAGGTACTAAATAAATCTTGTGGCTGATGATTAATAGAGAAAATGAATGTCAATGACTTTGGTAAGTATATAAAATTTATGCAAAGCGAAGATTTTAGAAGTTAACTTTTATAACATTTGAATTTACAGCAAATTAATTAAGAAGAAATGTAATTGTAGTCTTTGATTTTATAGCAAATAAGGGGAAACGTTCACAACATAGTTGATTTTATACCCACTAGCCAACATTCTACTTGTATTAATATAATAAAATTTAAAAATTACATACGTAGGTATGTACGGGAAGAACTTTGCGAGGCGTACATGGAGCGGAAGCCAACATGCAGAGGCCCTTTAGACAACATTAATTTAGTAAAGTGATGGGACACTAACTGGCATTTGTCCCCGAGTTCACACTATAGATGTATGCTCCCACGGACAGTCACCGGCTAGTGTAAGACTAAATTATATGATAAAAAAGATAAAAGATAAAAGATGTTTATTCAGTAAGTAGGCCGCACGGGCACTTTTACACGTCAAAAATCTACCAGCGCTTCGCAAGAGACCACTGCTGAGAAGAAACGCCGCAAGAAACTCAACAGTCAGTCGTTTTTTTTTAAAATTAGTTATACAATTAAAGAACTTAAACCTAGCATTATATAAAACAATGAATTTAACATTAAAATATATATATCATGCGTAGTTGAGCAGGAAAATGTGTCAAAACTCAGTATGTTCAGATGAACTCTTAAATAGTAATAATAATAATTATATATATATATATATATATATATATATACATATACATATACTTACCCATGACGGTGCAAAACAACCACATAGTTTTGATACATTCTCCTACAGAAACCGTGTCCCCTAGACAATAATTATACCTACAATGTTTAGATATTTTCCTGACTAAGCTATTACTAAGTTATTTAGGTGTTTAATTTAGGCCAAGCATTTTTATCTGTTAGATAGTCCTCGACCCTATAATAAGCTTTCGACATCAACGACTTTTTCAAGTAATTTTTAAGTGCTGGAAATGATAATTTTAAAACTTCGTCAGGTAATTTATTATAGAAATGAATGCATTGACCAACAAATGATTTATATACCTTACGGACACGAAATTTTTTAATAGCAATTTTATTTTTATTTCTTGTATTCAAATTATGTATATCACAATTCTTAACAAAAGAGTCTTGATTTTTAATGACATAAATAATATTCTCATAAATAAATTGTGACGCTACTGTCAAAATACTAATTTCTTTAAATAGTAATCTTAAGGAATCACGGGAGTTTAGGTTATATATGGAACGAATGGCTCTTTTTTGTAACACGAGTATAGTCTGTATGTCAGCAGCTTTTCCCCAAATCAGAATACCGTACGACATAACACTATGAAAATAACTATAATAAACTAAGCGAGCTGTCTCAACATTGGTAAGTTGCCTGATTTTCCTAACAGCATAAGCTGCCGAACTTAATTTACCTGCTAGTACTGCTATATGGGGACTCTATTGCAAGTTTTTGTCTATAGTTATCCCTAAGAAAAGCGCCTTGTCCACCATCTCCAAACACTCATCATTTAGAAATATACTAGATTCTACCGGTCTAACATTAGGCAAAACGAACCTAACACATTTAGTTTTCTTAGCGTTAAGTAGCAAATTGTTAATAGTAAACCAATTAAGTACTTTAACCAGCGTGGCGTTTATCCTACTGTAATCGACGGATTTTCGGTCCACCTTGAAAATTAATGAAGTATCATCAGCAAATAGCACAATATCACAAAGGTTATCTACCGTGGGTGGTAAGTCATTTATATAGACCAGAAATAAGAAAGGACCTAATATAGAGCCCTGAGGCACACCTAATTTAACAGTTGCTCCAATGGACTGTGTTTGGTTTACAACAACCGTTTGTGTTCTATCACTAAGATATGAAGACATAAGATTTAGAGAATTATTTGACAGACCATAATGTTCTAATTTTAATATAAGAGTCGCATGATCTACGCAATCGAAAGCTTTGGAAAGGTCACAAAAAATTCCTATTGCATCACAGGATTTCTCCCAAATATTGTATATATATTTAATGAGTACAGATGCTGCATCAGTTGTGGATCGTCCTCTGGTGAAGCCGAACTGATTACTGTTAAGCAGTTTATTTCTATTGAAGTGACCTAACATATCTTTTAACATTAACTTCTCAAAAACTTTACTTAAAACCGGTAGAATAGAAATGGGACGGAAATTCGTTAAATCACTCATGTCGCCCGATTTAAAAAGTGGTATGACTTTACTATATTTCATAAGATTTGGAAAAACCCCCTCTGAAATGCAATTATTGTAGATTAAAGCTAAGTGAGGTGCAATTATATCTATGACATGATGGATCACTTTAACTGACGCTCCCCATAAATCCTCAGTTTTTTTTAAACTGAGCGATTTAAATACCTTAACAATAGAAATTGAATCTACATGGCTAAAATCAAAGGTTACATTACATTTAGTAACATTAGCACAAAGTAGTTTTTGAGCTACAATCGCAGATGATTGAAGACATTTCGTTGTATTAATAGCTATAGTGGAGAAATAATCTTCGAACGCTAAGGCCACGTCTTTGTTTGACGTGATTTGTTTGTCACCCTTGTTTAGGGTGACTTGATTATCACGAGTTTTAGATTTACCCGTTTCTCTATTTATAATTTTCCACGCCGTTTTTACCTTATTATCAGAAGCTTTGAGTTTAAGACTTAAAAAGTTTGACTTATCAGTTAAGCAAACTCGCTTGAAGGTCCTCGAATAATTCTTAACGTAAACTAAGAAGTCAGCATTCTTGTTCTCCTCCCTCTCTCTATATAGTTCATAAAGCCTATTTCTACTTCTATGGATGCCTACAGTAGCCCATTCACTAAACTTAGTTTTTGACCCAGAAACAGTTTTCATCTTAAAATTGTTGTTAAATTGATGAAGAATTACATCAAACAAATCTTTATAAATACTATTAGAATCATTATTTGAAAAGGATAACCCACAGAGATTGCTCTCAACTTTATTTTTGAATAATTCTAAACGATTGCTAGTTATGGGTCTGTATGTTATTGCCTGCGGTTCTTGATGAAAATCATTTAAAAAAGAAGCCTTCTGGCCACTATGATCAGAATTAAAGCAATTAAATATTTCCTTATCCAAACACTCGCAATTACAATAAATATTGTCTAAACAGGTAGCACTTGAAACTCCTATCCGTGTAGGTTCAAAGAACAAATTACCTAAGTTAAAAGATTTAAATAAACTTAAGATCTTAATAGTATTATTTGAAGATTCCAGTAAATTAACATTAAAATCTCCACAGACAATAACATGCTTTTGGGTTTTACATACTAATTTTAACACATTTTCCATACTGGATTCAAATGTGCTAAAATCAGCTGACGGTGGTCTGTAAACACAGATAATTATGTAATTTTCTAATTCTATGCATGAGATTTCTACAAGCCTCTCTATGGATAGCCTAACAATATCTTTCCTTTCTTTGGATTTAACGGTACTTTTAACAATTATTAACGAATCACCATGAATGGCAGATTTTCTGGCAAAAAAACTAACTAATTTAAAATTAACGAAATCAAAAATTAATTGATCTGGTCTAAGCCAATGTTCAGTAATACACATAATGTGTACATTCTCGGTATCTAAAAATAATCCTACTTCTAATTCTTTGCTGGAAAACCCTTGAATATTTTGATGAACTATATTTATACTCAAAGGTGTTTCCGCTGTCCTATACTTTAGTTTAAATGATTAGGAATGGAATTTGTACCACTGTTATATCTATTTGGTGCTATATTAAAAGCCAAAAGTTCTACCAAAGTCAAAATATATTTCTTTGGCAAATGAATTTTTTCAGATGTTAGCGTGAGGTGCTTAATAAATTTATTTAAGTTGAAGAAATGATATTTACTATTATGACATATAGCATTATACATTAAAGAATTTAAGTATGCTATTTTATTATTATAATTGTATGGCATATTTTGTGAATATGGTAATGCACAAAGTATAATTTTACCTATGCCTGCCTCTTCAATAAGGTTTAATGTTGACAATAATCTACCTACACTAGACTTATCTATACCAAGACTGTTTCCTACTAGAATCACTAGAGTAGTAGAACTGTCATAACTTCCCTTTGATATTAAATGACATAATTGCATAAGATTTGCATTATGATAACAAAAATTTGTTACATTTTGTGTCAATTTGTTTCTTAACATGGAACCCATTCCAGACCCTATCTGATCCGAATAAATAATAGTTTTATTATTGGTAATTTGTCTAGGGGACTCATCTAAAACTATTTTTGGGGCACTTAGCTTAGAAGAATCAAGAGCCACATCTGGCTGAACCACAGCTGTTGGTACAGTTCCTATACAATTACAATCACCAATGCCATTATTAATTAAAGAATTAAAACGGTCTTCATTATATTTACTACTCTCCAGCAATTGTGTGAATGCCAGCATGTGCTCCTTGATTTCACTTTGAGCCGTTACGTATTTTATTGACATGTCCTCAAGTTTTTTTCTTAATCTACTAATCTCTGCATTTAATTTCTGAACATTTAAATCATGTTCAGTCCTATCTAAATCTAATTTATTATTGCATTTTTGCACCCTATTTTTCATAACCGATAACTCTAATTTCATTTTAGAATAGTTTTTGAGACACCTCTGACTTTTTATTAGCTTCTGAGTACGCCTTATGTATTTGTTTATGTTAACATATTTTTTTAATTTATTGTTACTATTGAAAAAGATTAAGTTCTTAATATTACTGTCCTTATTATCCTTATCACCTACCATCTCCTGATACAAATTTTGTGTAATTGAACTGTCATAACACTCACGTTCTCTCCGTAGATAATTTAACTCTTCATTAGCAGCACCGAGTTCTTCTTCGAGGTTAATTATACGATTCAATGCAACTTCATGAGTAGAAGCGCACTGGTTAAAATTATCTACGAGGGTCTGCAACTGCTCCACCCTATCTTGTGCATCTATTAGTTTATAGTCATACTCTACCAGGTCGTTCCTTAACACTGTGTTTTTAGCCAACATTTTTTTTTGCTCTTCTTCGCAATCTTCCCTTTCCCTCAGTAGCTGGTCATTTAAGGTATTGGCAGCTTGCAGCTCTTTCAAGGTAGCCTTAAGTTGTATCTCAAGCTGGCGTGTAGTGGCTTTGCGCGATTTGATGTTCGATGCGGCCATGGTTTCACAGCTACTCCACAATCACACTGAAAGATATTAAACTAGTGAGTAAGTGGAGAAGAAGTTTGGACGTTTGAAGTTATGGACTGGTGAACTAGGCTATTGACAGAACTATGACGCCAATGCTAATTACTTTGGTTGCAATGGTAGTCAGTGACTCGCCAAGTCATTCATCTCATTTTTTAATCTCAAAATGTATAAAAATTGAAAGCTTAATTAATGTACATTTTGAAGAACAAAGAATCATTCAATTTTTTTGCAATTTCCGACACGATCTTTTTTACATTCACATCGGCATCGATGAAAGTACGCATGAATTTTCTGTAAATTTCACTTTTTGAACACGTTTAAAATTGGTCTTTGTTTACCTAAGAACTTTTTTTGTGTAAAATTATAAAACTTCCAATCTCTGTATATGTTTAGAGACTAAAATTATGTTTCTCAACATGACTTAATTCAAACTTATGACGCAAGAGATTTGGTGTGTTTTCGTATTTCTGCAAAATCATGTGAAATCGTAGAGTCGATTTAATGAGACATCAAGATTGACCGGTGTACAAGCGGATCTTTAGTTTCTTGTAATACAATGTATCAGAATTCAAAGCTACAAGTCTGTTCAATATGTCACGCAAATTTGAACTCTTTACAAGAACTCTTATAAAAGTTGTGGCCGTTATCAGTATCATCGTCGTGCGTGATTTGATCAAATAATTGCAATAGTTTAGAATACATTATTTTTATTTTTATTTTACATAAATCAAAGTGTTGATTCATATACAGGTTTATGCAAAACTCCTTTACAATTTTTTTTTTATTGTTATAAATCTCAGTAACAGAACTTAGTAACCGACTAGGTAGTAATGAATACCCATATTTTTATATGAAACTGAATCCGAAATAAGACTTAAGCAGTGTAACAGTCTTAAAAGAAACACGTCTACTTTCACTAAATCAAAGTAAATAGTATTTTTATTTTATTTTATATTCTACTAGCATTCTAATTTTACATATTGAGATGACCTAGATTGTGCTTAAACACATTTTTCTTTAAAAACGTGAGCTAGCATTTTTGCTTCAGCGCCAAATCGTAAATTATTGCATGTAGATAAAAATGCTAATATCGACGGTAAAAAGCGTAAACGCTGTAACCCACAATGTACCAAAAAAAATTTTTTGCATATTCGGAATCAGATTTTTTTTCTGCGTCGAATGGTCCGGGTCTCGTGGCTCTACGACGATTAGAAAATTCTGTACAGCGTTGAAATTGTATGTACTTTTTTGACATATAGCAAAATTAATTGCTGTAAGCCGCCAAAAAACAGGTCTTTATTGTGCATTTGCATTTACACCAATTCATATTTTACAAATTTTTCGAGTCCAGTAGGTTACTGCGTGCGTAAAACCATTTCCACAGTCATTTACAGCGTTTACGCTTATTGAAAAAAAAAGTGACACTACACTTACTACGTTTTCTGTAAAATATATTTAGATGATAGTGACTTACTACGTTTTCATCAGACACCATAATGTGAATACTCACAAGTTACACCAAATATGAAGTAATACGCAAAAATATTACTGACCTTTACCTCATTTCTTAAAAGTTTGCTTATTATTGGTCGCTTGAGTTTACCGTATTTTAAATACGCGCTCATGCTGTGTGGGTAACGGCTTACCGCCCCGATCAGTCAGTCTGAGACCGCCGTGGGATCAAGTTGTGTGTGGTGTAACGGTCTTTCACCGCGTGACAACAAAAGTTTGAAATGTAATTATATCTATTTTAATAGTAAACCAGTGCAAATAATGTGAATAGTTAATACTATACTAATGAATTCTTATTTCATTTAAATAGTAACTACTTAGTATGTATGATAAATTCTGAGAATTAAGTGTTGCTTTACATAATTATAAGTAATTAAAACTACTTTACGAATTTTAACAATACTTTGATAATAGTTATTAGTTTGCAGAAACGCTAGTATAGTGTCTTAAACTTTTCAGTTTGTTAAACATTGATGTTTTTAATTTTAATTGACTTTATTTCATGAGTAAGTTAACTTGTGATATTTAATTTATCATAATAATATACTTCTTTTATACGAAGTGTTTGTAGCGATGCATAATTATCGTTAAATTAAAGGATATTTTTTTTCAACTAGACTTGTATTGTAAATGTTTATAAGCATGTATATATTTATATATATATATATATATATATATTTATATGTAGATGTTCGGATGTTTATATCTAATGGAGGATTGAAAATATATTTACATACACATACAAACACATTCGTATTAATTAATTCTTTAGGATAACATTTAAAAAAAGGATTAATAAATGTTATCTCATATTTACGTCGTTTTAATATCAATAACCTTTTTTGACATCTATCATTGAATACAATTATGATTTTTTTAAACTGCAAGCACTGCAGCGTAACATCAATTTAGGCAGTCCTCAACATTTAAAGAATGGTGGTTACATCACTTACGCTTATTAGAAATCACACTGATTATTACCTTTCCATACATTTAACAAAATCATTAACAGCGTTTTATCGTATTGAAAAAAAAAGTCAGGTTGCTGTAACCGACACTAAAAAGAAACCTAGTCACTTCTGGTACACGACAGGCATATGATCTAATAGGGAATTTGAAAATACATATATAGTATAAAAATGGCACCGATCGCTCAAATAAAAAAAAAGATATGATTTTTTTTGTAAAATTTCAAAAGTTTTTTGGCTCTGGTGTAAAGTTTGATTTTGCGGGTTACAGCGTTTACGCTTTTTACCGTCGATATGGAAAAAAATATATTCACTTTAATTTGAAATTGCTAACAGTAATAAACTCTACTAAAGATAAGAATAAAAAAATTAAACACGTTTGCAAACCAAAATTTTCCCAAAGGTTAAATGACTAACATGCTTCAACACGAAAAACATCAAAATAAACGTGGCTTTAGCTGTCAAGTTCTCAAAAAGACGTGAAAAATTAGCCTGCTTAAGCGCCAAAAAAGTGCTCCGATCGACGTGGGTTCTAGAGAGACCGACGCAGTTTTAAAAAAAAATTAACCTGTATATATAACGCTTGCGCATAAGCATTTTTACCTTTTCACTGTCGATATATTCATGAACCACTTTCTCCTGTTACTCCCATAGGAAGTTGTGCCAGAATCAATGAAGCAGTCATGTTGAACTGTGGGAGAAACGTTAGAAAAACAAGATGAAAGTGTAAATTCGGATGTATTAAATGACTTGACTGCCGAAACATTCTTGTTTTTGTTATTTTTGTTACTTTTACACTGCGAAATTACGTGCCCTAACTTTTTACAATATTTACAAAACATTTTCTTAGATGGGTTGACGTGTAGTGCGGTGTTGACAGCTCCTTGATGGGTACTGGATGTGGTACAGCTCTAAGGTCTTCCTTCAGGAGAGCTGTCACCACATTCTCCGATGTAAGTTTCATGTTTGCGTGCTCCAGTGCGACGAAGAGTGGCTTGAACGACTCAGGTAGTCCCACCAGCATGATAATTGCAAGGAACTCGTCCTCTACTGCAGCTCTTGCTGTATAGATAGTAAATTGTTCACGTAATCTTGCATGCTACTATTGAATTTTTGTGCTAATAATTTCTTGATAAGGCCTAAACGTCTTGTTAAACCGCTGTCAGCATAGGGTTTCTTTAAGCACTTTAGCGTTTCGTATGCTGATTTAGCTGACCTTATTATTGGATAGACCGATTCTTCGCAGGCTAGGCAGATCTTCGCTCGCGCTTTGGCATCCTTCCTCTTCTCGATGGGGTCTGATGTCTGGATCAGTTTTGTGCAGACGTCCCAAAGATCGAGATTGGTGAGCAAGCACTCCAGGCTGAAGGCCCATGCGCTGTAGTCCTTGCCGTTGAGCTTCGGGAAGCTTACAGAACCTGTTGACGTTGAATTATTTAAACTCATAGCACTTCTCCTATTTTAGAGCGTACCCTGGGCTCATAGCCTATTAGAGAAAAGAGAAAACTACAATAGATATACGAGAGTATAATGTCAATGTTTATAATGTCAGTAGTACAAGATAGAATAAAAATTATGACACTGACTAACAGAATTAAAAAAAAAAAAGTTACATACACAGTGTCAAAAGTGGCCAGGGTGTTGATATTATTAAAGTAAACAAGAAGGTTTCAGTAACAAGGGATCAGTAAGATCTAAAGAGTTAGTAAGGTTTACCGTTTCTATGTGTTCGTTAACTTCACAGTCATTGAGCTCCGCAAACAATCTTGAATCATTTAACATTATATTATACTATTACCCAGTTATAAAAGAATATATCTTTACAGTCAGCATCAAATAGTCTTTAGCCACCAAAGTGCAAAATATATCGCCACACGTCTTTATTCTTATAGGCATAAAGATATGTGACAATATCATATATTACACTATTATCCAGTTATAAAACAATATATCTTTACAGTCAGCATCAAATAGTCTTTAGGCACCAAAGTGCAAAATATATTGCCACACATCTTTATTCTTATAGGCATAAAGATACGTGACAATATCATATATTTGACGCTTTGGATGCTACAGCCTATTTGATGCTTCTGAAAAAACATGACAAAATAAGCTTTACACAAGTAGTAATACGAAAATATCACAATAATCCGATTGGCATTGTTTCTATTCTACAGTTGAAGATATGTATTTTATTTCCTATTCATTCTAAGTAGTTGCTTGTAATTCACATTTTTCAAAGATATATTGCATAACATTGGTCATGACATTTTAGTATGGGAATATTTAAATTTCAATAACTTATTCATGTAAATGAATATCGCTTTGCTTTGCAACTGTGTGGGTCCTGCACCAATTTACAATGCAAGTTGGCATTTTTTCAGCATTATTTAAAGCCCATTTATTAAAACCGTTTTTTTTTGCTGGAATTATAAAAAACTGTTTGACACTACTTCTGAAAGTCGACTGATAGACAGTTTGGCACTCAGTTTTAGCTCCACTCCTGCTGGCACTATGTCAGTGGGGCAGATTTTAAGCGTCAGTTAAGGGCGCTGCATACGTAACGTGATTTTACACGGACGGGACAAGACGGGACGAGACGACAATATCGTTTCATAGAAAATGTATCGGAATATGCATACGTAACGATTGCACGTACGGGACGGGAAAACCAAAAATGTATGCAACCACGTCCCGTCCCCGTCCCGTCCACATCCTGATCACGTTACGTATGCCCAGCGCCCTTTACTCTTCCATACTTATTATTTTTCAATGCGTAAAATGCAATAAGTTTGTTTGAAGTAAAAAACTTTATTGAATTAAACTTATTGCATACTATATATTAATATCTATGCAAATGCGTCAACGATGACCTTGCATAGGTACGCTGACAAAAGGGGTGGTGGTAAGAAGAATCTTCGTGATTATCGTATACCTTTATTATACTTGAATCTTACGCAATGCAGTGTGTTACGTATTTACGTTAGCCTAGGGGCGAATCACAGATTGTTTTTCCAAACAATCGGTCGCCGTTCCATTACATCTCATAAATTGAATTTAAATAATTAAAAGCAATTGCGTAAGTGTCGCAATTACCTATGCAACCCTATGCGTACCTATGCAAGGTCATCGTTGACGCATTTGCATAGATATTAATATCTATGGCCTTGATTGACTCAATTGGGATGTATACACCAAAAAAACGACTGCTTGCTTTTACATTTCTATTCGAAAGAATAGCCTTTTCTAAGGATCTAATTTGAAGCATTTTATTTCAAATTGAGTGTAATTGCTATTTAAAATAATTTTGTTTTTTTTTTCGTCTACTTACTGTGCAAAAATGGCCGAGCTATTTTGAAAAACGGGTATACTTCGTTTAAGATTTAGAAAGACGTTTAATTTACTATCTTTGATCTGCGCCTCTATTCTAGGCGGTAAAAACGATATCGTAGTTTGCCTGTTATGGTATTGTTATGACGTCAGCCGCCATTACTGTCAAGAAAATAAGAGCTATTAAAACGTTGACAATACCATAACAGGCAAACTACGATATCGTTTTTACCGCCTAGAATAGAGGCGCAGTTTTTGCAGTCATAATAGACGAACGTCATTCAAATACTAGGTGCACTTGCCGTCCCCGGGCAAGTCTAAATGGAGCGAAGCAGTTTGTTACTATAACATACTACAACAAACAACCTTAAGGCAAACATGACAGCTGTCAATCGTAAGCTCTGCTACAGATTTCTCATCATGTCTGTAACTAAAGCTAAAGATGAAGCTTCAAAAAGGTTACGAGCGAAGAGCGCCGCTTAAAATCGAAGTTTCGGCGCAACAAAAATTTGACATGACAACAGCTGTCTTCACGGTACATTATTATGGTACCTATGGGAGACGGAAGGTGGCCATAAGAACTCCTCAACGGCTTATAATAGGTCCATAGAGTTAAGACTCGTTTGAGTCGTCTTTTAATAGCGATATTGTTATCAGTGGTCAACAGCATAAATAAGTGATCATTTATGAACCTTGTCGCTTTCAATCGTTTCACAATTTTGTATGACATTTCAAACACGACGTTAAAGTGACAAGGTACATAAATGATCACTTATTTATGCTGTTGAATGTACAAGTACAAGTGATAAAGGCATTATACCGAAGGAGTACTACGGCTGGTTTAAGTCACTCACCTGCGAGAGCGATATCGTAAATCGATAAAACTTTGTAAACGAATAGGTTAAACTCTTGAGTAGTGAAAACGTTTTGGTCTAAGATCCGAATAGGAGACGACCTTCACCGGGTTGTTAACTCGATAAAAAGTATTTTATATCAAATTTAATACGCAAAGTAATATATGGCGAATAGGTTGACTGAAAAATTTCAGTCCAGTCCTTATATGATTAAAAAAAAAAACAATCCAACCGTTTGTACCAGGCTAATTTTTGCACAGCTCATCATCGTCAAGTAAACGTTCACGAAAATCACCATGCCATACTTTTCCGACGGTTCCAAATGGCCGCCAAACCGCCGCAAAGAAGTAATTTTTTTTTGCTTAACGATTTGTACCAGTGTGGCATTTGGATTTTTGAAAAGTATAATGATACAATGTGACCGTTATTATATTTTCCATACTTCTAGTAGGGGGAAAAAGTGATGCCATACTGGTACAAATCTGTATGGCATTATCAAACTTCCATTTATGATCATACAAAGAAATAGTAAAAAAAGTTATAGGATGGTACAAATCGTTAAGCAAAAAAAAAATTTTACTTCTGTCGGAAAAGTATGGCATGGTGATTTTCGTGAACGGCTACTCGACGATGATTAGCTGTGCAAAAATTAGCCTGGTACAAATGGTTGGATTGTTTTTTGTTAATTAACGTGTTTTCGTCGGTATGGCGGGCTGTAAGCCACACCGGAGAAGTATGGCATTACGCTACCGCCTATTTCTTTTTTCATCGACTATCGGAAAATACAAGAATTTTAGTGGTACAAATCGTATGACTTTCGTTATTTATCCGACACGTTCGATTAACGTCCACGCGTTTGGGCCGCCGGTACCAGCGCTATGACCATCATTTTCCTTTTCGTCATTACGTAATTAGACCCTTGAAGGGTCGTCATACTTGGTACAAATGACGGGAAATTTAGTGTCAGTATATCCCGGTCTATCACCTTTAATTGCGTTTTTCTCTAAATGAAGGCGACGATATAGGAAAACATTTTAAAAGGAAAACTTGATTGGTTCCTGAGATACAAACGGGTGACTGTTTATGCCTACTAAAAATCACCAAATAACTTTATAAAGAAACTTATTTCATCCTTGTTGTAGTAACGTCTTCGGAACTCTACGCTGGGCATAATCCGTCATGCTCTTGTCCGGTTTTTTTATATTTATTTAACTAAAATACTTGTATGGGTGTACTGGTAAACATCTTAGCCTGATTGTGCAAAATGTGGTTACAGAATTATCAATAAGTTTTTAGAGCTGTTGGTAATTCTGTAGCTCTGCCTACCCCACTCTGGAAACGAAGGCGTGAGTTTATGTATGTATGTACTTGTATGGGTTGACTGTTTAGACAATATTATATTGGTTATATTTATTAATGTACTTTAGAACATAAACTAATAAATATTACCCAGATACCCGTATCATAAACGCTCCCGTAGGCAGAAACTTTGGTATCTAATAACCTTAAGCCTTATATTTGCCCGTAAATCCAACGACCTACAATTATAATTGAAATCTTGAAAGGGATAGGGTTAATCAAAGTGAGGCTTAAACTAAGCTCTGGGCGGGTACATTGTGCTCACAAATCTGAGCAATGTTAATCATTTGACACCACCCTTTTTTTACCAATCTATTTGTACCTACTGACTGATAGATTTTCAGCAATACAGTCGTATTATTCTTGGAGACTCCTTTAATCCTATACATTTTCAATAACCTCAACTTCAGCAACACCAGTTCTGGAACGCAATTCTGTGTTCCTCACCGTATTGGATCTTCGGAAATTACCTAATATTGGTGATTTTATTAGTTGTGGTATGTTTTAACACCTCTCTCACATAATTATATCTCGAGTCGTGACACTAGTTATGCCAAATTATAGTGATGACGCGCGTTATGCTTTTTAAGCGATGTAATTTTTGGCAAATGAGTTGCTGGTAAATTTAAATGATGACACCCGTAATTTCGCTGAACCTCGGAATAGAACATTTCTCATCAGAATTATGAAAGACATAAAGGCATAGTGGGTTTTTCTGTGATGCAGATCATACTTTTTGGGGTCGCGTACAAAAAATGAAAAAACGGAACCCTTCTAGGATCATTCGTGCGTCTTTCTGTCCGTCTGTCTGTCACAGCCAATTTACTCCGAAACTACTGGACCAATTGAGTTGAAATTTGGTACACATACCTAATTATGTAAATTGATGACCCAAATGCAGATATGCAAAGTAAATAAATATTTTTTTATAAAAAAAAATATTTATGAGGGGGATAAATGTGACGTTCCGCGGGTAAAGGTACCTTATGGCGGGTTTTAGTTTCGGAGATACGAAGTGTTTTATAAAATGGTACGAAAATAACTTGGTCTTTTTTGCTTATTCTCGAAGTATAGAAGGCTTAAAGTTTGATTATAAATATTTTTCAATGTTTGATTTATGTTATTCAGCTTAAAATATAGCCAAAAAGTTATTTTAAAATGTCCTTTTTTTTCAGAATGTATTTTGAAGAATATTTTCAAAAAAAAATATCTCCGTAATTGCACAACTTAGAGAGTTGGTTGTTTTTGTTATTGATTGCTTATGAATTGTAGATTACAGGGATATTCATAACTCTATACCGACCATAAGGTACCTTTACCCGTGGAACGTCACAAATTAGGAAATTAAAAAAACGTTTTGTAAACCTTACTGTGTCATAAATCAAATGAAAAGGCTCGTTATGAGGATCTCAGACATATTTTTGTTATTAAATAAAATAAAATAGTTTTGATTTTACTCATGAAAGAAGACGAAAATTGACCATTCCCCCCTGATCTCCGAACTACTAAACCTAAAATTTACAAAAAGAATACCAAATTTAGTTCTAGATTTCTATCAAAATAATTATTATTACGTATGTACGGAACCCTCTCCACGCGAGTTCAACTCGCACTTGGCCGCAGTTGAAGTAAATGGTCTCTGTACCTATTAGGCCAGTCTGTATTGTCGTTTTACGTGGTCTTCCGATCGTTCGGAAGACCAGGTATCAGACGTTAAAAGTAATTGGAGAAAAAGAGACAAATTGGAGAAAAAGAGACAACAAATAGAAGGTCAGGGTCAGGGTATTTATTTAGCACTAGCCTTCTTTTCACTGAATTTAAATATACAAATTTTAAAGAATAAAGTCCCTAATGTCACCAGGGTAAAGTTCAAGATTATGGTGGCGAGTGCGAGAGTAGTTCCTCCGAGACTTCCTTGCTCGCGGCCTGGAATCGCCAGTTCAGGGACACCGCTTGCGCTGCATTGCGTAGCGTTAGAGGCAGCGCCCCTAGTGGTGCACGGTGGTTGTTGGGCCTGAGTTGGGACTCGTATGTACAAGTACAGGCCTCCGCAGAAAGCTGGAATCACGTAGTAAAGGAGGAGGATTCTTGAGGCGTAGGGCCTAACTTGGCCCAGACACACTTTCGAGCCCGCCGTGTTCGGAACAATCTCCAGGTGATTGCGAAGTATGCTACGCCGTCGTGGACTTTCCCACGCGCTCACCTGCGGACATTCGCGAAAATCAGTTAAAGGATCCGGAAGTCCGCAAAATTGTAGACGACCTCGAATACGACGACGCTCCGTTTAGGGGAGACAGTGGGCGGATCGAGGCTACGTACTCTCCGACGGCATTTTGTACAGGTACGCATCCGATTGTGATGACGAAGAAAACGCTTGTCTCGTAGTTCCAGAACACGACGCGCCCACCGCTGGCAATCTCGGCACCGAGCGCACGCTGCAGCTAGCGGCGCGCGCGCACTACTGGCCCGGTATGCGCACCTTCGTCGCCGATTACGTCCGGCGCTGCGCCGCTTGCCAGCGCTACAAGGCCGACAACCGCAAACCCGCTGGTCTCGTCCAGGCGCTCGCCACCACACGGATTTGAGGTTGTATCTGTCGACTTATTTGGACCCCTGCCGACGGCAACAAGTGGATACTGATCGTGGAAGACGTGAGCACCCGCTGGGTGGAGCTATTCGCTCAGAAACACGCGACGAGTCTTGAGTGTGCTAAACTACTCACCTCTGAAGTGTTCTTCCGCTACAGTGTCGCCCGCCGCATGATTAGCGACAACGGTGTCCAGTTTGTCGGCGAGGTGATGCAACAGGTTTGCCACGCTATGGGTATCAAACAATCACTCACCTCTTATTACTATCCTGAAGCTAACCCCATAGAGAGGTAGAAACCACAGCTCGCTATTTTAGTGGGCAGCCACCACGATACTTGGGATGCGCACCTAGCGGCGATCCGTTTCGCTATGAACTCCGCGACGATCGCTGGCACCGGATATTCACCTGCTTTCCTTACATTCGGCAGGGAGCTCCGCGCCCCAGCTGATGCCGTGTCTGACATGCGCGCGATCGTGGAGCGCAACTGCCCAGGGGCCGCGGTGGCGCCGCTGCTGCGCCGCCTGGCCGGCACGCTGCTGCACGCGCGTGACCTGCACGAGCGCGCACAGGTGCGACAGAAGGCGTACGTCAACCAGCACCGCCGCCCGGCGCCCGACTACGAGCCCGGCGCCCTTGTGCTGCTCCGCACGCAGGGGCCTAGCGATACCGGACGAGGTCAGACACCCAAATTAATTCCTCGGAGGGACGGTCGTGAAGCTGTTGGACCCTCAACTTATATACTTGAACGTTTAAGTGACGAGGTACCTCTAGGGAAATATCACACCTCGCAGCTCACCCCGTTCGTTGGCGAGGCCCAGCCGGCCATTCGCGAGAAGCGCAAGCGTGGCCGTTCACGCCGCTATGTAGAATAGGCCGCGTTTCCTTTTAGTTATTAGGTATTTTAGCTACCACGAACACGAGGGCGTTCGCTCGTGCTAGAGGGGGAGTATCTAGCGTGAACGCGTCGTAAATGGTTAAAACTGAACGCATCCAAACTCTCCTCTCGCTCATCCGCGTGCTATCGTGCTCTCGCTCTCTATGCACGCACGCGCCACGCCCCGCGTTGTGCAGGTTCTTTCCAATAAGTTTTCCATCATTGTTTGCACAAGTTTCTGTAACCCACAAAATTACATTATTTTAAGGAAATACAGCAATATACACAAACCTGTGTATGCATATTTATTCATACTAACACCTTCCCACATTAATCATTTATTCATGAAAGACACATTTATGTTTACATATGATAGTATACTGCCAAACTGCATAACAGTATGTTGGCAGTGCATTAATTGCTCTTGATACACAGTCGTGTCAAAAACATATGGCTAATTTATATTCATGCTATTTATTATATTTAGAGACCTATAAATACCCACCACCCTGCAAACTTTCCATTATATTATGTTAATGTAATGTAGTGAGATCAGGACCAATAACAATGGGTAGGTATATTCTCACTGATCCTGCTCACAATTATCTAATAATATTTTACTGACACTTTTCTTAAACGTACTCGATTTAACTTTTTCCACAAACAATTTTTCCGGCAAGGAGTTACATATTTTAGGGATTAGATATTCAAATGTACGTTTTCCATAATAATTAACAGGGCTAAATGTACCTATCGGCAAATAACTTTGGTTTTCTCCTTGTGACTGTGTTTTTGTCTATTTTATGTAAATAGGGGTCTGTATTGTAGTAGTGAGAGGCTATCAGTAACTTAAATTTTTCATTAACGGGTAATAATTATATTACATATTTTAAACAGTTTTTCATATATCTTATTAAACGACTGTTTCTGTTATTGTCTGACTGACTGCTCACTAATAGCTTTAGGTATCTTATTTGTAACATGTTGACCATAACTAAATGTGTTTTAAATATATGCCCATATGCTATTAATCCATATTCTATTTGCGATTCTACTAGGGCACAGTACAGAGTACGTAAAGTTTTGATTTTGACATATTTTTTAAGTTGCAAGAAGGTTACATAGATATATCTTAGTTTACTACACAAGGCCTGTATTTGCAATTTCCAGTTAAATGTTCTGTCTATAGTCACGCCTAGGTACTTAAAAGAGTCAAAAAATTATATTTTACTACAGTTATAGTTCTGTTTCAAATTATGAAGGCAATCATATACTACAGGGCTTAATATTTTTTTTAGTGCATGCCTTTTGTTTTTGACATATTTATAATGATGCCATTGTCGTGTGACCACTTATTTATATTCTCTAAATCTGATTGTATACTTTCTTCGATTTTATGTTGACCCTTGTCCGCGTATATTTTAACGTTACATATACTATTTACGTGCATTATAATTATACCTATCCTATAGGTCCATATACTGAACCGTTTGGTACGCGACTCGTTATCATTGCTTCGTCACCTCGCACTTTTGCAATTTCTGTGAACTGATCATCTTTCGATTCGTTAAGTATTGTTTAAACCATTCGTTAATTATGCCGCGTATGCTACACTCGTGCATGGCCTTTAAAAGCACGACATGTTCGAGTGTGTCAAAAGCTTTTTTGAAATCATCAATAAAAATTGCTACTACCATTCCTATCATTTAATTTGTGACATACGTCGTTTGCAAACTGCGCCAGGGCGGTAGCTGTGCTTTTTTGTTTTCTAAATCCATGTTGGTTGTTTGAGAGTATTCTGTATTGTTCTTGGTAATTCGTTATTTGATGTAATATGGATTTTTCAACAATTTTATTAACCCTTAATTTGGCAAAAATAAAAAAGGTCGGGAATTCAAACCCTTTTTGATTTTGAATTAGCAAAAAAATAAAAACACAATCCAAACAAAAAAGGGGACATTATGGTATGTTCACTGTGACGAACATTGCCAAATTAAGGGTTAATAACGGATAAGATGGCTATTGGCCTATAGTCAGAGTAAGTTTTGTGATAACCGGTTTTGTATATAAGCCTAATAATCGAGTATTTCAAGGCATACACATGTTAATAAATTTTGCTAATATTGGACTTACATTTTCTTTGACTAATTTTATATCTTGTACTCTGATTTCATCATACCCGGGTGACTTGTGCACAGATAAGCTGTCTATATTTTTTTCAATATCTCTAGGCATTATTTTTCTAAATCTAAAAGATTGGTTACATTCTTTTATGCAGTCACTCCTGTTTAGAAGAGTTGAACTGGATTTATGCTTTATAATTTTTATTTCTCGGGTGAAATTGTTAGTGAAGTTGTTGCATACTCTCTGAATCTCGTTATCTTTACCTAGGTACTGCACTATTATCCTATCAATGTTGTTAGGTTTTTTACCTATCCAAGTGTTTACATTTTCCCATATTTATATTTATTTCTAGCTGCCTCAATTCTTTTATTAACTTAATTTCTGAATCGAGTATAGTTTAGTCTGTGCGTTTTGGATTTCGGAGTTGATTTCCATTTTCTAAACAAGACCTCGCGTTTTTCTATTAACAATAATAATTCTTGCGTTACCCATGGTTGTGTAATTTTTTTGTTAAGTATTGTTACATGTCTTTTACAACCAGCATATATGTCTCTAAAATGTTAAGCGAAGAGAGTAATTTTTAAGAGTTCGTTCCAGTCAATTTTCTTAATTTTTTCCTGCAGTAATTTGTTAACAATCACAGAACTTACCTTATTGGTCGCATTACCCCCAAGTCCGTCACTCTGTTTTGTCTCGTACAGTAGCAAACCGGTTAGGTAGTGGTGGCGGTTTCCCGCTGCCAGCACAAACGATGAATGACGATAGGTATTTACGCGGGTCCATATGTGATCTATGCACGATGCAGTCAGCTATTCTCAGTAGACTTCTTCTCGTGTGACTTCCTCGTAGGAACACTGTGTTCTGTACCTGCACATTGCATTCTTGTATTCTATGACTTGTGGATGTGTCCCATTATATGTTTATGTTTATGTCGCCGGCGTAAATAGCATTCATGTTAAAGGGGATTTTCTTGAGTATTTCTCCGATCGCTTGTAAGTACTTTTGTTTACGTGAACCTGGCGGTCGGTACACCGCCATAAGGTATATAGGTTTTCCCCCGACAAATTGTCCGTGTGTCTGTTTCGAAGATAAACGATAATGCCTCCTCCTCTTCGTGTTTCCCTTGTGTTCGGGTACATCTCAAAAGTTAGGTATATTGTATACGCTGCATTCACATCGTTTTATATTTATCTCTGTTAAAATGATAACATGTATCTTGCTGAATACGGCTTCTAAATAATAATGTAAGTAATGAATTAAAATACTCTCTAAGCGATCTTATGTTTAATTGTATTGTACATAGTTTTATATGTCTGTTGGTTAATGTCCTTATACCAAGTGTTTATCTCGACGTAATTATTGTGTTCAGTGTTCTGTATCACTGAATCTAAATAACTTATGTAATGTATTGAACGTGGAATATTAGTTTATCCATTTTCATATCCAGTAGGTAGACGGGTACATACTCGTTATATATATAAGTAGTAGTGTTAATGTTGTTGGGATATTCTCAGCCTTTGTTTACGAACTCTCGTACGTCCATTTCCGTTCGCACTTGGTAGATTTTTGCTCCTTGTTGTTCTTTCCTAACCAAAATTCTACCTCTTTGGATCCATATGTACTTATAGGTATCCCTGAGCTGCCTTTTGTCTCTTTAAATAAGTCACGAACTTTCCTGGTGACATCCTTATTGATATGCGCTGGTGCGGGGTATATCGTGGTTATTTCCTATATTCTGGAAGATTATATAAGAAGTAGACTTCGAAGACAGAAAGATATTGTTCATGTAAATAGATTAAAGAAGTTTTGCCTTAGGGAATTATAGAAAGATAGTTTTGTTTATGTTGTTTGTGTTATAGATTAGAACAATTATTTAGTTAAGGAAAATATATAATTTTATAGGATAATGTTGTGTAGTGCACTTAGTTAATAATGCATTTAGATAGTATATGGGGGATATGTTTGTAATTTTATTATTTGACACTTAGTAAAAGGGAACATGGGGTAGTTCATTATTTTTGTGAGAGGATAAGAGCATATAAGTAATGATTTTCTTTGTTTCATGTAACAAATGGATGGAGCTTTGTGATGGAGTACCTACTAGAAGTTCAGCAACAACCCAGCATGACCACGCGGTGCAAGAGCAGCAAATAATAAAATATTTGTTTCTTTGATTTAGATAGGAACGACTTAAATAATGTGGATCTCCCATTATCTCCATAAGAGAGCGGGAAAGGCTATAAGTCTTACTACATTACGTGGGTCAGACCTTGGGATATCTGATAGGGATAGGTTTCTTGGGATAGGTTATTTCGTGAGGCATCAACCATGCACCGACTGAACATTTTTAACATGAGTTTAAAATGGTCATGCGAAGCAAGTTGTTTCTGAACGAATTGGGGCTCCGTTAGCAGCTTAGGTAGGTCATGGGACAAGAAGTCAAGCTTTTTTGCCTGGTTTTTGCTTGATTTAAGCATATACCAGAATGCAATAGGTGTCATGATTTAATTATTATTTTTTAAACCTTCACAATATCCATGCATCGCTCTGGCCATTATTAACGCGCGCATTAGTCAGCTGCTGCGCTGTCTAACGCTTATTAGCTAGCCATGGCTCTCTCGCCGCGCGTGACGCCATGCGAACGATAACGATGCGCGGGCGAGGCGGTTTCTTATCGCCCGCGCCGGTGCCGCTGCCAGCCTTGTTAGCCCTGTTTTGTGATCCTACCCTCCATGCAGATTCTACACAGTTCTCATTTATACCTAATTGCTTCGCGATCTCGGGAATAGTATATTTCAGGTTCTCGTTCTCTCTCTCGATCAAACCAATAATTTCTATGTATATTTTCCTTCTTTTTAAGTTCTATAATGTCTAATCGCTCCTCTAATGCTGCTGTGTGTTTTTCCAGGTAGGTACACATTTTTATGCGAGAGGTCTACGACTTTGCTTTCGAGGGGTTTATTTTTTCGGTGCTGTCTGTCTTGTATTCTAGCATTTCCTGATACTGCTCGGCGTAGAATTCTACCGCTTTGGTTAGATCTGCGATATTGCTTTTTATATCTCGGAGTGAGCATAGTTTTTCGTTTACTTGGTGAAGCAGGTCTTCCACAGTGGCTGATTTTGCGTCGATATTTATTAAATGGCTTTTATCTGGTGTTCCTGTGCATGTATTTTCCGCACAAATAACACATAGGTATTTCGTCTTTCAAAAACCGCTTGTCCTTTATACACACTTTGTGATACGCATCTCCACAGTTTCCTTTAAGTACACTTCACTGCATCTCCTTTCTCAAGGGCCACGTACTTTTTATTTACATACTTTGCAGTTCACCATTTTGCCGAGTCAACTAGTAGGTACGGTTAGCTGCAGAATTGCATAGACACCTTAACGTCTATAATCCTGTGAACACGTGAGGCCGCGTTCGTAAGAAACAACCTAGATGGTGTTGTTAACTGAGGTAGTTCGATTATTGTTTGCTACAACTATTTGACGTTTTAATATTAGAATAGATAATTTCGCCAGTTTACTAGAAGGGCCGCTGGTTAGTTAGTTGATACCCTGCTTAAAGGCTTAATCACAGGGTCAGACCGTGGGTCGGGAGATCGATTCTAATATCTATTATATTTTTTAAACTAATGCTGTTTCACGAAATAAATGAATATTTTTTTTTTTATCAATATCGTTTTCAAGAAATGATGAAACTGTTATTTAAAATAAAAAATCTTTATTTCTTATAAGTATAATATTTATTTCTTAAAAAAATCAATTTAGTAACTGTTTATAATATTACATTTGTAACAATAAAACAACAACGTATTACCTATCATATTATTGAGGTAATAGCTTAAGTATTCGTTTCCGAGATTGGAAAGAGATTGAAGCTTAACCGCAACTTTTTTTCGTCCTCGTCGTTTGTGGAGTGCGGGCGTGTTGTTGGTCGCTTTGCCATTTTAACTATCTAATTTAAATTAAGTAATTTTTGCGTCTTTGTTACTGCAAGTGCGAATTACGAGTATCGGTACCTCTCTTACCATCTTTCAAGGGTTCCCATATACGACCGTGGCCATATTGGATTTGTATCTGCCTCTCGTTCCCTTGTGTGACGTGTGGTGCTGCACGGCTGTTATCCCCATATTGTTGAAAAATTCGAAGATAGAAAAAATCCGAAAAGTGCCGCTCTGAAGGTGAGGCTCGGCTCGAGCTCCCAACAGCTGGCGTCCCGCCTTACCGCGCGCCGTAAGTTGAATCACTGGACCAGCAGGTGTGACGAAGCCGCGGCGAAATTACTCACCGCTATCGGTGAGCGCGCCCCCGTACCAAGATATTTCGGCTGGAGCGATGACTTAGCGACAGATTAACGACCCGTGAATTTCGTGGTACGGAGTCTCTCGCCGATGATTCATCGTGACTACCTATTAAGGCAACTAACTGAGTCATAAAGCTGCTCATTCCAGATTAATGCTTTTTAGACCGTGGTTTAAACGCACTGATAATAATCGGGAATTCATCGCGCCGCTCACCTTCGATTCGCTGACGATATCGTAGTCATGGCTGAGACCATGGAGGACCTCAGTGCAATGCTCGCTGACCTCAGTGAAGTTTCCGACCGAGTTGGCTTCAGGATGAACATGGACAAGACGAAAGTCATGTCCAATGTCCATATCGCGCCAACTCCCGTGATAGTCGGAGGCTCTCCGCTCGAAGTTGTTGACGACTATATTTACCTGGGACAAACGGTCCAGTTAGGTAGGTCCAACTTTGAGAAAGAGGTCACTCGTCGAATCCGACTCGGCTGGGCAGCGTTCGGGAAGCTTCGTAGCACCTTTTCGTCCAAATTACCGCAGTGTCTGAAGTCAAAAGTCTTTGACCAGTGTGTGTTGCCAGTGATGACTTACTGATCTGAGACGTGGGCGCTAACAGTAGGCCTTATAAGGAAACTCAAAATCACTCAGAGGGCTATCGATAGGGCTATGCTCGGGGTTTCTCTGCGTGATAGAATCAGAAATGATGATATCCGCAGTAGAACTAAGGTTACCGACATAGCCCGAAAAATAGCCAAACTTAAGTGGCAGTGGGCGGGGCACATTGCTCGCAGGACTGACGGCCGATGGGGCGAGAAGGTTCTTGAGTGGCGTCCGCGGACCGGGAGACGAGCTGTAGGTAGGCCTCCAACAAGATGGAGTGAGGACCTTGTAAGGATCGCGGGAACGCGGTGGATGCGAAAAGCACAAGACCGGTCTGAGTGGAGAGCCTTGGGGGAGGCCTATGTCCAGCAGTGGACGTCTTTCGGCTGACATGATGATGATGATGATGATGATGATGATGATGCCCGCAAAGCAGACTAGGCGCCCTTGATTCACATCGGCTCGGTCCAGGACTTTCGCTAAATTGTTTAAGGCTGTTTCTATTGTGAATTTATATGTAATTACTTATGTGCTTCTCACACTCTCACAATTACTCACACACAAACTCACCTTATGTATTGATCTCTTACTACGGGTTATCGCGGCTTGCAGGAACACTGCAAATTACTTATCATCTGATGTAACTCGCCTTTCACTTTTTACTCATTTCATGTTAAAAATTGCAGTATATTTTTCTTCGCACTTTTCAACTTTGCCTCCATGGCTGACCTAGCTGGCATTGAAATATTTTACCAGAATACTCGTGGCTTACGTACAAAAATGCACCAATTGTATCAAAGTATGTTAATGAATTGCTTCGACATAGTGATTGTGACTGAGAGCTGGCTGTGCGACGGTGTCCTTGACACTGAGTTTACGACACCGACAGATATGACGTTTTCAGGCTGGACCGCGATAGAATATTAACTGGCAAATCCGATGGTGGCGGCGTCATGATCCTTGTGCTGCGCAGTCTTGGAGCGCGCGCGCGGCCCGAATGGTCGCGTCCCGGCTCCGAGTGCCTCTGGGTGACGATCCCGGGATCGCAGGTACGTGCGGGCTGCTCGCGCTCGTCTTCGGGCTCTCTCACTCAAGATTTGCATGTGTCTCTTCCAAACCAGAAATCCATCTTATGCTCATATTTGAGACAGTGCTCACCGAACCACCTGACTCCTATTTCCTTCTTGTTGACGATTTTAACCTCCCTCATGTTCTTTGGGGCAGCGATACGAGTCCTGTATTTGCACGACGCGGTGCAGTTGAAGTGCAGGCTGCGGCGGTTAAACTGTTTGAATTATTATGCACGTCAGGTCTTGATCAGTTCAACCTGGTTAAAAATGCAAACAATATTACCTTAGATTTAGTGTTTGCTAATTTTCAAATTCAAAATTCAAATTCAAAACATTTATTTGACATTTAAACATTTATTTATTTTGCTGCTGAGGTGCATAGTTCTCAATTCTCGTTAGTGAAAATTAAATGATTTAATGATTCTCTCAAACAATGCGAGGAAATGATACAAATACATGATCATAAGATTTATAAGTATTTTTAAAAAGCTTTCTATAAATTCAGAGATGATCTTTTTTGAAAACTACGATTATGAAGATAGTTTCACGCAAAATAAACCGCCGCCGCCCGACACTGCATCCACCCACAAGTTGGGTGTACGGGAGTATTTTATGGCCCTTTCGATTTTATATTCCTTGGGTTCCTTGTATGAATTTCAACCCTAATAGTCCTGTATATTGTTTTCAATTATGAATAAATCTGATTAAAATGTTCTCTACTTGAACGTGTTTGAGCGTACCAACAACATACGACAAAGAGAGGCCTACTTGCATAGTATGGCTACATGGCTAGGCACCCAAGATGCATACGCTGCTAACGTTCCTATTTTCTGTCGACTCGAAATATATGGAGTTGACATAAGCGGTTGACGCGATCTGTCATCAGCTTACGACAATTCTATTCATTTTGTAGATTTTCACAAATCGATATGCTATGCTATCGTTATGTAACTTGACTAGGCCCCGAAGGCCAGTAAGGCCGCGGTGGATAAATCATCCGTCACTCTCACGCTTACCCGCTGGTCAGAGAGTGACAGATGTTTTATCCACGCTTACAACGACAACAACGTTTGTTTGTTTTTAGGGTTCCGTACCTCAAAATGAAAAATACGAAACCATAATAGGATCACTTTGTTCGTCCGTCTGTTAAGGACAAGTTGAAATTAAAACCATATACTCACGTCTACAGTCCCTTGAAGTAGTGAAAAAATCAAACTTCTAAGTTAACGTAAAAAAAGATACTGCTGTTTTTGCCGCATAAAACGTATATTTCGACACTCTCAAGGGAATCAATATTTATAGGATATTTTCCGTTGACCTAGATCTATGATATAGGGAAAAATCTGAAAACTATAAATTTTTAATTAAACGGCAAAAATGCCAGGAACGGCGGTCCAATTTTTGAACTGAGTTAACCGTGTCATGTGCGGAACCCTCAATGGGCGGGTCTGACTCGCACTTGTCTGTTTTTTTTAATTCTTCGAGCCTAGTATGGTTTCGTTTATCGCGTGAATAAATGTGGATAAAGCATCCGTCACTCTCGTACTAATATATGTGTCAGAAAGAGACGGATGTTTTATCCACATTTTATAACGCGATAAACGCAGCCATACTAGGCCCCCCCGGCCACCATTACTGGTAAGTAAATAAGAGTTATAATAAAGTTAATAATACGATAACACTTCTAATGCAATATTATTTTACCGAGCTGGAAGGAGTCCCTTTTCAAATGAATTACGAGTAAATTAAGCTTTTTTGTCCTAAACTGTTGTCCATGTACGGTCGAACTCATAAGTAACTGAACACTTTAGTACCTTATCGTAGCTATTTATATACTAAACTCAAACCACTCCCAGTTTAATACGTTATTGCGACAGGCTACTAAAATGTACAGCTACTTGTGAGTTCAACTGTACTTATAGTACAAAAAAAAAACACTTTTTATCTACGTCTTTATTAGTTTCAATCATCATACCTTTCATGGAAACACTGCAATAATTTTGTCACACTAATAAGTTAGAATCTATTTACGTGTTTAATATATTTTAAGTATGAATTATATAGCCAAGTATTATATATACATAATCTCACGCCTTCGTTCCCAGAGTGGGGTAGGCAGAGCTACAGAATTACAAACATCTCTAAAAACTTGTTGATAATTCTATAACCACAATTTGCACAATTAGGCTAAGATGTTTACCAGGCCTTACTGGCCTTCGGGGCCTAGTCAAGTTACATAACGATAGCATAGCATATCGATTTGTGAAAATCTACAAAATGAATAGAATTGTCGTAAGCTGATGACAGATCGCGTCTAAGTATTATATTATATATTAAGACAAAATTATCACAGAAAAGTTAAGGTTACATTCAGAAAAATGTATTATTTAACCGATATTAGATATCGCACCTTAAGTGATTCCCTACGCTTCCGATCCGATTCCAAGACTGTGTGCCACCAAGGTCAAGCACACATTATTTTTATCACCACCACTTCTGTGATACGTAGAAAATTCGCCCTGCGCACAGGACAAGGAGCGAAAACGTGCTTCAAACATGCTTCAAATTAATACATCGCCATTATTATTTTTAGATCGTAATATATAATAAGAAAACTTGTTTTTGTATATTAGGACTTCCCAAGCAACAGGTACAGCTAGGATTTTTGTACAGATTTTGTGAATAATCATACCGTACTGTTAACGATTTTCGAAAACTGTCAAAATTTATTAATTTTGCCCGGCAGTTTACGTCAATCCCATATATTTTCGGTAACGTTAACGTTCTCGCAATGCATCTTGTCCAGGGCCACTTATCCGACGAAATGCCATGCCGTAGGTACCTATGGATAATCAGTGATCGGATCTAGGATGCAATTTGGGGTGAACAAACATGGATGTGACTCGGAATTTCCCGGGATTTTGGTAAATGGCGGTTATTGTTAATAATTAATAACTTTTGTCGAGGGTTAAACTAAATAAACAAAATGAAAATGTTCGCTATCTATAATAGGTCATTTATTTTACATATACCTACTTTAAAAATATTTTAGATATAAAATAACTCTTAAGCAGAAATGTAATTTTCGATGCCTTAGTGCACAATCGTACTAAATGATTTTATTTTGCCAGTAAAGTTACGAACTTATTATTTGTGCACAAATATTCTAATTACAATAACTTTTCAAATGTAATTAGTACAATTGTGAACTAAGGTATCGTTGTACAAATAAACGAGTTACTACTTTCTGAAACCAAAATTTAAAAATAAACATCTTAATAGCATATAATACAACACAATAGCATACTAATTATATCCCTTACATAATAAAAAATAATACCTCAGGAATTAGTAACATGACGAAAAATTAACCTAAAAATAAAATGAAATTAAAACTACTATGTTGTAGTCGTGTTTATATAATTAAAGTAACATACTATTATTTTCTCAATATTACAATATTATTAACGTATAGTTCAGTTCTTCTATGCAGTACTGTACTTTTTTGTTGTTATTATTACATATTTTGAGTAGTAGAGAGAGGGTAGACCTGTCAAACTAATAACACAAACAAATTTTTAGCTCCGTGTTCTAAAATCAAATTAAGTACATTAAACTTGTCTAAATCACAAAAGTGCTATGTAATATGTGAATACCGTGAACCTTTTGTATATATAGTGAAGTTTAGTGGGAAATAGAAAGAAATAGAAGAGAACTTAACGAACAGAAACCTGGCGTAACAATCCCATAAAGTGTCAGTCAGCTTCTGTGTCGACAGCGAACAAAAGCGAAGAAAATAGAAGCAGTAATTTATACCCAGGAAAAAGGTAGCGCCCAGTGCTCTTATTCATCTATATATGTATGTTAAACATAAAGAAAAACATAAGCAATTAGCTACAGTGATTACAATGCCATCTACTGACAAATAGAAACTTCACAATGCGGTTTATCTATAATCTATAATAATCTGTTAAAGCTTTCAAAGTACTTAATCTTGCCATCAACGACTAGAGGGCGCTTATTTCAAAATGGCGCGAATCTGCTCCCGATGTTTACAGGAAATTTGCGACAGATGTTTTCTAACATGTTCTTTATGCAAGAACATCTATGATTTAGAGTGCGCGAACGTATCCACACAACGATTCTATAATATTATGACCGCAGAATCTAAGCAAGCATGGAAATGCATCTCATGCCGTAGCGAAAAGCCAAAAAAGGATAATAAAAATACCCCCAATGAACTCCTCAGCCCACCTAAAACTAATTTTGTAACAACCAGAAGTAAGTGTGCCCCATTGAATGATACTTGTGATGAAAGCTTAAGCTTCTTAGGCGATACTCTCGTCACGGAAAGCCTCGCTCAATCTAATCCGTCACTAGTATCGCTACAGCCATTAGCCTGTTCAACAAGCGGCATCACATTGCAACAAACTGAAAAACTTCTTGAAAAAAAGTTGGAAGAAAATAAACACTTGCTTATTAAAGGCCTCAAGACCACACTGTTAATTGAAATACAGGAATTAATTTATGGGATCAAAGTTGAAGTGTTAGACAGTAATAAAACACTACAATATGAACAAAATCTCCTAAAGAATAATATAGATAAAATAGATGAAACAATAGAAACACTACGGAAAGAAAATATAAAGCTAAAGAATGAACTACAAGAAATGAAAAAACACTTCTCATCGTCCCCAACAAACATACTAACTACAAATAACCAACACGAAATAACTCAAACTGGCAGCCCCAGAAAAATTGTACTACATGGTTTATGTGAAGACGTATGGGAAACTGAAGAAGATCTTCATAATCGAGTCATCAACGTTTTTCGCTACATTTTAAACGTTGATCTCGTTGGGTACATTGAAGACCTCACCCGTATCGGAAGAAATGGACAAAAACGACCTATAGAAATAGAACTACTAAGTAAATCAGTTACAAAATATTTACTCCAAAATAAACAGTACTTTCGCGGAACCGGCTTGTCTATCTCAGAATTTCTAAGTGAACAATCACTCAGAAATCGAAAAAAACTAATGCAGGCTCTGCACAGGGCTAGAAAAGATGGAAAACATGCAGTATTACGGGACAACAGACTTATTATAAACGGAAAAGAGTACACTGAAAATGACACTTCTGCGACAATTCCCCCCCTTCCGTCGGAGCCTAGTGTAAACAACTACGAGAATAGTGAATATAATGAATGTAACGAAAGAAACAGGGATACGCATAGAGGCTGGAATAAGAGTAATTTTCGCTCCTAACATAAAAAATTATGATAACTTATGTACTGAAAACCTCGAAATGTTAAAAATACTATACCAAATTTTCAAAGTGTGAATAACAAACAACATCTACTAGAAGAATACTTAAGTAAAGATAAGTCTCTCCACGCTATTTGCATGACAGAAACGTGGCTTTCCCGAGACAAATTAAGCATGATGAAGATTAACGGCTACTACATTGCAGCGTCCTATTGTCGAGAAACCCGTGGAGGTGGCGGCGTGTGCATACTCCTGCAAAACCAAATCGAATCTACCCCAAGGGATGACATCACAGAAATGTCAGTTGAGTACGTGCTAGAAGTGTGTGCCACCGAATTCATCAACTTAAATGTAATTTTAATAACTTTGTATTGGAACAGAAGGGAGGAAGATTTATTTTACAGCAGACTAAAATCAATATTAAACTATGTAAATAATAAATATTCAAAATATAAAATAATTTTTGGAGGAGATTTAAACGTCAATATACTAAAAAAAGACTTAAAAACAAGTACATTATTAAACTTTATGTCAGAATTTAACTTTATTCAACACATAAATAAACCAACACGGGTAACGCAGTGTGTATCGACATGTTTAGACCTAATATTTACAAATTTTAAAGATATAAACCTGCAAACTAGTGTGGAGGAACTGGGGTTTTCTGACCACTTTGGCACAACTATTAGCTTAAATCTACCCCTTCATGGAAAAAAACGCAAGAACTGGTATACTTGGAGAAGGCAATTCAATCACACCAATATACAACGGTTTAAGTCGCAACTGTCCACGATAATTTGGCAAGATATTATAAGTCCTGAGGAAAACATGAATAACAATTATACGGCCTTTAACGAAACTTTAATAAACACCTTGAACCTCTGTATTCCGAAACAAAGAATTAAACTTAAAGAAAACTTTAAAAATCACTGGTTAACAGTAGGCATAAAAATTTCCTGTAAAAATAAACGTCTGTTAAAAACACTTACTCTAAAGTCAAATAATGAAATCCTTAATCGATATTATAAAAACTATGAAAAAATACTTAAGCGGTCAGTAAAGCTATCACGAAAGTTACAATACAAACATAAAATGAAAAAATCTAACAATAAGGTTAAGACCATGTGGAGTATTATAAACGAAAGAACAAATAAAATATCAAAAAAACAAAAATGTAACATGCAATTGCTTATTAACCAAACACTTACCTCAGAGCCAAAACTTATAGCCGACACCTTCAATAACTTTTTTGGAGACATAGGCGATGGCCCGTGCAAGCCCAAGGCCGTCCTGTTATGGATCCTACCGAAAATACATTGTTTATCAACCCAGCGCAACCCTATGAAATTATTAAAATTATAAAAAACTTAAAAAATAAAAATAGTTATGGAGTTGATGAGTTACCGCCATGTATAATAAAACAATGTGCAGACCTACTCACCTTACCGCTCTGTTGTTTAATAAATCAATCCTTTGAGGAAGGCGCTTTCCCTGACCTATTAAAAATTGCCGTGATAAAACCGATACATAAGAAAAAATCGAAAACAGACCCAAACAACTACCGTCCAATCGCTCTTTTTCCAACCATCTCTAAAATATTTGAAAAAGTTATGAGTAATCGTATATACGCTTTTTGCGAAAAATTTAAAATTTTTGATGAATGCCAAAACGGGTTTAGACGAAATAAATCGACTACCTTAGCTGTCTTTAAATACGTACAGGAGATCCTGACTATCATAAACTCGAAAAGGTATGCCATTGGTTTACTGCTTGACATGACCAAAGCCTATGACAAGGTGCAATATAAGATACTTTTACAAAAATTGTATGGAATAGGGGTTCGAGGATTGGCCCACAAATGGCTCGAATCGTACCTCCAAAATAGGAAACAACTCGTGGAAATCGAATTCTACAACTCCGCTTGTAGTGAGATAGAAATCATTCGATCCAATATTAACGCCGTTAAGGCTTCAATCCCGCAAGGAAGTGTGATAGGATGTCTCCTTTTTTTAATTTATATTAAAGACCTTCCTAAAACCATTAACGAGCCATGTGTTCTATTTGCCGACGACGTCTCACTACTAACTGCATGCCATAATAACGTAAATTTAAATGAAAATCTCTCCCATATTCTAAATAAAGTAACCCATTGGATGAGTGACCATAACTTAACAATTAACTTCTTAAAAACTAAAATTATGACATTTTACCCCCACCAAAAAGCACCATTGGCCACAAATTTTACCTATAACGGCATTGCAATAGATAAAGTTGATAATTTTACTTTGCTAGGTTTAGATATAGACAAACACATAAATTGGAAAACACATGTCAAAAAAGTAAATTCTAAAATTTCTAAATTCGTATATGCGCTCCGCGAAATCAAAAAGTCAACTGATCTCCAGACGGCCCTAGCAACCTACTATGCATATGCTTACTCATGGTTAAACTACGGCACTATCCTTTGGGGGAACAGTACCGATGCACCAACAGTATTCACCCTTCAAAAAAAACTAATCCGCATTTTAGTCAACATAAAGCAGACAGACAGTTGCCGACCACACTTTCAAAAACTTAAATTACTTACGCTCCCAAGTATCTACATTCTACAGGCATGTAGACTTGTACGCGAGCAAAAACAGCTATTTATTAAACGAGAAGACATAAATAGAACTCGACCCATCCGTCATAAAAATAGGCTAATATTACCTCCCTCCCGTCTCAAAATCCTTTCCTCTGGCCCTCTCATAATGTCAATAAAAATATATAATCGCCTACCCGACATTCTAAAAAACGAAACAAATGAACGATCTTTTATTAACAAATTAAAACAATTACTGATTACAAAAGCCTATTATACCTTGAATGAATATTTAAATGATTTCTTTTAAAAAATGTATGAATATAATAATTAAAAATAATAATAATTTAATTAATGCAACTTAACTCATGTAATTTTAATACAATGGAACAAAAATATTTACGACTAGATTAAAAAAAAAAAAAAAATATATATTAATGTGTTACGATACTTGTAAATAGTTTGTTATAGCATGACATTGTAAATCTAATCATAAATACCTATACATATAAGTCCTCCTCTCTCGTTGCTGTGCCCGACAGGGTTCATAATGCACATAAAATAACTGTATTCCAACCTGTACACATTATGAATTGCAATAAAGTATTGAGTATTGAGTATTGAGTATTGATTTTGTTAATTTTATAGTGTAAACTCTATTTAAACTTAAAAGTTATTTACCTTTTTTTTAATGGTAGGTAACAAAAAGACTCGCGGGATTGCAAGATTTGTAATTCATATTCATATACATGCAAATTGCATCGTAGATCCGATCACTCATGATTATACACTTCATCTGATTGCTAAATAGTGATCCAATCCAATATATCATTTCCGGATAAATTATGGATGGGAAGTCTATTTCTGGGATAAAAATAATGCACTTTATAAAAAAATAGATTTATATCGGCAGACTGCTTAAGTCGATACCTACGCTCATGTTCTGCTGTCTTTGTGCTGTTTACAGAGTTGGTGTATTGAATACACATTCTCCCTGGGTAGTTTCTTTTCTACTTTATTCTTTTTTTTTGTTAAAAAGTATATTGTTATTGTTAGAAAAATAGATTCCTCGTCCTTAATTTATCCGAAAATTATATATTGCATGCCCTGACATGTATAGTTTTAGAGAAATGTTGCTTCAATTAAAGCACGGCAGCGTCGAACTTCCTCCCCATCCCCCCACTAAATGCGCAGTGGTTCTCGATGATTCCCGGTCTGAATCTAGTCAAGAACAGCTAAGAGTCAACTGTGATGGTATCAAACACGGTGCCCTTGATCTCATTATTTCTTACCTTGCTCACCGAACTCAGCGGGTGGACATAAACAGAACGCAATCCCCTGGATCAGCTGTTGTTATGGGAGTGCCTCAAGGCTCAATTCTGGGCCCATCCTTGTTTTTAATTTATATCAACGATCTCCCTTATGTTGTGCGCGACAAACATGAAATAGTTCTGTTTGCCGATGACACTTGACTTTTCTTTGAAGTAGATAGAAAACAGGCAAATTTCAATGACATTAATGATATGTTGTCAGCAACTGTTGACTGGTTTACAGCCAACAACTTACTTTTAAATGCCAAGAAAACCAAGTGTATGAAATTTTCTCTATCAAATGTGAAAGGAGTGAATGGTATTCACTCCTTTCACGTATAAGACTAAAGAATGAGACAATGGGATTCGAAGATAAAACAGTATTTCTAGGCATTACTTTGGACTCAAAACTGCAATGGAATGCGCATATATCCAGCTTTGCGGGTAAACTTAGTTCTGCAGCGTATGCAGTAAAGTGCATCCGCCAACTTACAGACGTCGGGACAGCGAGACTGGTGTATTATAGATATTTTCCTAGTGTTATGAGTTATGGGATTTTGTTGTGGGGAAAAGCGGCTGACATTCAGGCCATATTTTTATTACAAAAGCGGGCTATAAGTTTTATTTATCAGCTGGGTTCACGGATCTCACTCAGAGATAAATTTAAAGAAATAAATATTCTTACTGTCGTGTCGCAGTATATCTTTGCAAATATCATGTACGTTCGCAAACACTTACATGACTTCAGGCATAACCATGATGTTCACAAGCTCAACACGTGAAATAAAGATAAACACGTAGTCCCAGGTCACCGTCTTTGTAAAGTAAGCACATCGTTCCTGGGGAACTGTATACGCTTCTACAATAAGATACCTACTGATATTGTCAATATGCCGTCCAATAAATTTAAGTCACACATTAAGTGCTGCTTGCTAAGGCATATTATACAGGCATATTAGACAGGTGGCGCCACTAGCGTCAACAGTGAAATTTAAACTGCTCATTATTTTAAATATTATTTTATTGCATTTTAATACATTATTTGCCCTACAATTGACATATTTATACATAACTTTATATAATTAACATTGTGAAACATAAATATTAAGATGGCACCGACAAAAAGCAAAACCAACGTAAAAGAGGATCTGGACAAAAGGTTAGTGGATGTCATTTTGAATTTAGAAGGAGAAATAAAGGAAATGAAAGATAAACTGATCGATTGCTATGACCTGATCTTATTGCAAAAGCAAGAAATGACGTTACATAAGACACAAATTGAGGAATTAATAAAAAAAATAAAAAATGTACCTGGCGAAAAGCAAAATCTACCACTGCACACTGCACACGAGATTCCTCACATACTCCACTCCACAAATAAAAATGTTTCACTGAATGAGTCTGGTCCCCGAGGTCTTGCGTACATAGGCAGCACAAGTATTGAACACACTGCCTTTAAACATCACACACCTGATGAAATCGGCGAGCGGGACGAGATCAGCTGCGTTCCAAAGCCAACCACTTCGTCGACACCGTTGGCACCGAAGGAGTCTGCTGACCCTGTACTCAAGTTGCGCCGTGGCCGGCCTCACCGGGCTGCTGCACCACCAAAGCCAAGCGGCAATGTCGGTGCGGACAAACAAAATGTGGCTGTCACAAGCGATCGCGCTCCGCCGGTTTCCGTGGAGACGCTGACATCCGGTGGTTCACCGTGCGGGGCCCTCCGTGCCGCCACGCCGCACACAGGGGTATTTGACACTAAACCGCGGACATTAGGTACAAAAACCAAATGGGCGAAATCGAGGTAATTTTTTTTACCTGCGGTTACCCAAGGGTCTATGTAATAATAATACATGATAGATAAAATTGTGGAATTCACACAACTTACGTATCAGTCAACTTTCGACCGCTGTTGCGTACTGTTGAATTGTTGCGAGTGCATATTATCACAAATATTTACATTACGTTTCATTTATTTGGAATTATTCTGAAGTAAACTGCAGTGATTTATATAATGGAGAATAGTCAACCAGGTATGTACATTTTATATTTATATGAAGACGTCTAGTTGTGCATAGTTCTGTTATATAATTTAACATTTTATAGAAGTACTCTCTATATTTAACCATTTTCACCAATCTATTATAAGTATTCGCATTTTAGTTATACTTCCCGGCAATATCAGGTCTTGATTTTTTCTTACTACATTAGTATTGTCAGTATTCTGTATGTAATATTTTAAAAATACTGCTTTAAACTGCTGCATCAATGTTTTTTCTGATTTTGAAATAGCGGCCTGCTCGACCAAACCACGATAACTTTGCGGTCGTTATTCTAACGTTCCTGTTTATTTGTTTTAGGTGGTTCTGGCGTGAATATGGTTACTCGAATTGCCATATTTAACATGGCTAAAGAGTGTGCCGAGAAAGATTTTGCAAAAAAACTGGATTTTGTGGAAAAGTGCCACGTGGAAACTGCTTGCTTCCCAGTTGAGCGGAAAGAAGACTTCCTGCGGAGATTTGCTCGATTGAAATACGATATGAAGTCTCGCTGGCAAGCAGCTGGTCGAGCTGAGGTCGCTTTTTTGAAGAAAAATTATAACTGGTTGCAAGGAACTATAGAAATACCTATGAAAGTGTTATGCAATACCGGCCACCGGCCGCAAAAGTCCTTTGAAGATTTGTGTGAAAGAAGCAAAAGACGCAAAACGGAATCTCTCAGGGAAAATAATGAAGCACAAGAGATTTTATTTGCTGGTCAAATGATGCTTCGAGAAAGCGGTAATATTGACGGTGCTACTGTTGTCAAGAATATTATGACTACGGGTTCAAAGGATGATTCTAACCAAAAAGAAAACATTAGGACTCCCGTGTCCTCTCGAAGACAATTGACACCACAAGAGGCCCTGTCTATGTTTGTAGAGGCATCATTAACAAGAAAACAGTATGAGATTATAAGAGCTTGCGATAAAGACCTATTTCCATGCTACACTTTAATACAAAAAGAGAAAAAGAAGTGCTATCCTAGCGAAGAAAGCGTTAACGTTAATTCTGTGTGTGCCGAGGTTAAACTGCAACAGTTACTCAATCATACGGTTGAAAGACTATTATCGTATTTGGATGAAGTTTTAGATACGTTATCATCCGAGGAGCTTAGTTCTCTTGAGCTCATCTACAAGTGGGGATGTGATGGTTCACACCAAAAACAATTTAAACAAAAATTTGAGAACATGACTGACTCTGATGCGCATATCTTTCAATCATCTTTGGTTCCTCTTCAACTTATTTGCAAACACAATGATAAAGTTATTTGGCGAAATCCAACGCCGTCTTCGCCTCGTTTTTGTCGACCGATGAGGATACGATTTGTGCACGAGACTAAAGACATCACAAACGAAGAAATTGAATACTTTAATAATCAGATCAAGGAACTTCAATCAACAAAATCAAAAAGAGGATCTCACGAAATCGATGTTACACACAAGATGCTTCTGACAATGGTAGACGGAAAAGTATGCAACGCAGCAACTCAAACAACATCTACAATGAGGTGTTTTATATGTAAATTGACTTCAAAAGACTTCAATGATTTAACAAAGACCAAAGAAGTAATCATGGAGAACACAGAATTCGGTTTATCTATTCTACACGCCAGAATCCGATTATTTGAATCCTTACTCCACCTTTCATATAAATTACCATTGAAAAAGTGGCAGGCGAGATCCCAGCAAGACAAAAATATTGTAAAAGACAGAAAATCTATAATTCAAGAGCAATTTAGAAATGAACTAGGTCTTATCATTGACGTTCCTAAGCCTGGATTCGGTAGTAGCAATGATGGCAATACAAGCAGGAGATTTTTCGCCAATGCTGGAATATCTGCTCGGATAACTGGCATTGATCAAAACTTGATTGAAAGATTCGCCATTATTTTAGAAGTAATTTCAAGTGGACACGAAGTAGACACCAGCAAATTTTCCATATATTGCGAAGAAACGGCCAAACTATATATTCACCTTTATCCATGGCAACCCATGACACCCACTGTCCACAAAATATTGATCCATGGGCCCACAGTGATAGACCATGCTCTATTACCTATTGGGTCATTATCTGAAGAAGCTGCAGAAGCAAGAAACAAACATTTTCGATTGTACCGAGAATGTTACAGCCGAAAATTTTCACGGGAGCAATGCAACATAGACGTTTTAAATAGGTTGCTTTTAACTTCAGACCCATTTTTGAGCAGTATCCGAAGCAGATCCCATAATAATAAACTTTCATTTTCGGCAACTGCGAAAGAGATGCTGTTACCATACAGGTAAATTAATAGTAGTTTAAATATGGGTAGGCGTCCCTAAATTTATAGTAGAAGGCTTTATTGATAATATAACTGATAAGAAGTGATTATTAATGTATTTTTTTGCTAATATTATATGTTCTTTCTATTTTAAATTGATTTTGTTTCATTTAATTAATAAAACCAGAATTTGGGTACCTTGACCTTGACCGATATTTTTTTGCCAATTTTTTTTAAGTAATTCAATCATCCCTGAACACAAAAATGTATATATTTGTATATGTCCGACTTTTTGGGTCAAATACCCCTGTGTGCGCCGCGCCTTGCAAGCCTGCACGTCTTCAACCTTAGCGAAGATACTTCTGCGAAAGACGTCCTCCTACATGTCCAGTCCGTTTTGGGCGTGAAGAACGCACACTGCGAGCAGCTAGTGGTCACAAGAGGACACTATTCATCGTTTCGGCTTGACGTGCCTGCTGACCAGGCCAACTTAGTAAGAAACACCAAGCATTGGCCCGACGGCGTGTCGATTAGGCATTTCAACATTGTAACTCCAAAAAACTCGACAGGTCCCGTCACTAAGTTAAAACCACACTAGCCTCTGATGTATTCAAAATTGTCCACCAAAATGTCCGCTCAATATGTGGTAAAACTTCGTTACTGGACTTGGTTATGAGTGCTGAAAATCCTGATGTACTGGCCTGCAGCGAGACCTGGTGCAAGCAATCTGAGATTGAGCGAGTTAGGTTATGTGGGTACGAGCTGGCAAATAGCTACTGCCGCACGCGCATCGCGCACGGCGGCGTTGCGCTATTCACACGGGTTGGTATTCAATATCGCCAGCGAAACGACCTACAAAGCCTGGCTGTTCAGTTTCATTTTGAGTTCTCTGCGATTGAAATTTGTGTTTCTAATTTAATTGTTATTGTTGTGTACCGCACCGGTAATGGTGACTTCGACATTTATTTAAATAACCTGGAAATACTGTTAGGTAGACTTACAGACGAAAATAAAAGATTTATTTTGGTTGGTGACCAAAACGTAGACTTTCTGTCCGAAAATAGTTTACGGAAACGGGTAGACGAAATTTTTAAAAGCTACAATTGTACTAATTGTGTAAATTTTCCGACCCGTGTGTCCGCGCACAGCTCGAGCTCCATAGACTGCGGAGTTGTTCCCTGCGGCCGCGGTGACGTCACGGCGGCGCCTCTGGACACCGTCGTGAGCGACCACAACGCTCAGCTGTTCACTTTAGCTACACTACCACCTAGCCATGCCAAACAAAACTCTTTTATACAGAAGAGATTATTTAAAGATGAATTTATATTCGCATTTCGTACTGACATCAATAATTATAATTGGAATTTTATTTTTAATAATTCAATTGACGTTAATGATAGATTTACCAAATTATTTAATATACTGACTCACTACATTGACATACATTTCCCAATTAAAAACTTATTATTAAAAAGGAAAAAACACATTCCATGGTTGACAGACACCCTTTCGAATTATATCTTAAATTATAATGACTTAACTGATATGAAACGTCAATACCCTGATAATGCTGCGTTGACAAACTCAATTAATCGTTATTGTTCACTAATTAAATCCGAAACCTTAACTGCACGTCAAAATTATACCGAAAGGCGAATTATTAACAGTGCAAATCCGTCGAAAGAAATGTGGCGTGTAGTCAGCGAGGAGGTATGTACAACGCAAAGGCACACTTTTATTTATTTAAATGATGCAAAGGGAAACAAAATACAACCTACCAACATCCCTGAACACCTCAACCGGCACTTTCTTACGGTTGCGTCAAAGTTTGTCGTGCAAACCGACAAATGTAGTAGTACGCGTTATCTTGAGAGCTTCCTACAAGACGCCGATGTTCCTGACTTCGAGCTGCCCGCGGTCTCGCTCGCGGACTTGGACCGCGCGTTACGCTCCATGTTAAAGGCACGCGCCACGCTCGACGTGTACGATATGTCTCTGGACTTACTCATGTGTGTCTGGCCAGTATTGTCGGGTTTATTGGTCGAACTTATAAACTGCATGTTCACTACCGGCGTGTATCCCGACGTACTGAAAAGCACACGGGTCTGTCCAATTTATAAGGGAAAAGGAGAGAGGGATTCTGTGGATAACTACAGACCTATAACTATAGTGCCAAACATTTCAAAGATTATTGAATCGATTTTATCAAACTGCTTAATGCGACATCTTGAGACAAATGACCTACTGACTGACAAACAATTTGCTTATAGGAAAAATAGATCTACTACAGCGGCAGCTTATGAAATTTATAACTGCATTGCAACGGCTTTGGACGATAAGTACAAGGTCGCAGGCATATTCTGCGACCTGTCAAAAGCATTCGACGTTATTAATAATGACTTATTACTTGACAAAATTAAACACTACGGTATCAACAAAACAGGTTTTCAGTTGTTTAAAACATTTTTAACTTGCAGAAAACAGACCGTTCAAGTCAAAATCGAGGGAAAAACCTGGAAATCGGAAGCAGGGGATATAGAAGTTGGCATTCCGCAAGGATCGGCGCTTGGAAATACCCTGTTTTCGATTTTATTAATGACCTCCCATCTTCTGTCACCGAAGGTCTGACCGTGCTATTTGCCGACGACACCACGGTGGTCGTGGCCGCGTGTACGTACGAGCAGCTGGAGCAGAAAATTGCAACCGTGTGCGCTCACCTCCTCAGTTGGTTCTCTGCGAACGGCCTCGTCCTCAACGTCGCGAAGTCTAACGTGATGATGTTCACAGTCGGAAACTCCACTGTCATCGCGCCAATACAGACCCCAATGCCACGTTGCGAGTCTTGCAGTTTTCTCGGGTTTTGGTTAGACGCTAAGCTGAATTGGAAAAACCACGTATCTAAGCTGTGTGGAAGGCTTAGTAGTGCGATATTCGCAATACGCAAACTCAAGCCTATGATTTCCGCCGATGCGCTGCTCCAAGTATATTATGCATATTTCCATTCAATTTTATCATATGGGATTATCCTATGGGGTAATTCCACGGACTCCAAACAAGTTTTCACTTTGCAAAAAAGAGCCCTTCGCACATTAGCAAGTGTAAAACCGAGGCACTCTTGTAGGGAGCTCTTTAAAAAATATGGTATTATGACACATTATTCACAATATGTTTTCGACATTATAATGTACACATGACACAATATACACCAGTTCAAACGTGTGAACATGCCCGGCAGGGTCACCCGGCAAACGGGCCGCCTCCAGCGTGTGCCGCGGCGGTTGGCGCTGCTCGACAAAAACCCGCGCGTAATAGGGCCTGCTTTCTATGAGCGTCTACCCGCAGACCTAAAAAACGAATCTTCGGATGGAATATTTGGTCGCCGACTTAAAGATCTTTTATTGACGCAATCACTATATTCAGTAAAAGAGTATGGTGATAAATAGGTTAAATTGATTTGTTGTTTTTGTTTTATTTATTATTATTCCCTATTGACATTCTTTTAATTTGATTTGTTTTTTTTTTTATTCAATACATTTTTTGACATTTCTGACTGTAGCTTATTTGCTATATTTTTATTTTGTTTAATTTAATTCTTATTTTTACATTTTGACTGCGTTTGTTTATTTTATTTTATTATTATTTTTACTTTATTTTTTTACACTTTGACGATCTTATTGTGAATTCATTATGATTATGTGACATAGAATAATGTAATTTTCAGTATGAAATAAATGCCTACCTACCTACTATAAATGACTTCCTAGATGACAAAGACGTTTTTAAGTAGTGTGAGTTATTACTGAAACCACGGTTCCTTTAAAAAAAATGAATAATAATAATAGCTGAGCACTGAGCACCGCTTACTGCAAGATGCCTTTAAGCCAATAATTTAGACATTTTTAAATTTAAGTATACCTAAGTATTATTTTTTGAAATTGTTTTGTTTCTTGTGCACAAGGCACTTTTGAAGTTAGAACACATTGTGATATTTCTCGTCGGACAGCTACATTTTTATTGATATATTTTGTCCGGCAGCATGAGCATGTCATGCTCACTTTAAGGTCTTTGCTTACGGCGGCGTCGTAGATCGGGTCGCCACCTTCCCGAACACATGGTTGAGGGAGGCGATGGCTGAGATACGCGTCATACTCGTGAACGGGTGCTGTCTGTGGGGTCCGGTCTGTTCACGCTTGCAAGGACCTGTTTTCCAGTTAGTTATTTTAATTATCGTTCCTGACGTAGAGGCCTCGTCATGTTGTTCTCCGAGACATTATTTTTAATTTAATTTAGCTTACATTTGTAATGATTTTATTTGTGTTAGTTTTAAAATTATTATTTATTATTTTATTACCTTGTAGTGTTACTTTTAAGTATTATTGTATTTTATGATTGGAAAACATGACCTTCTGCTGCAGGTTCTTGCGGCGCTTCTTCTCCGCAATGATGGTCTTGGCCGAAGCGCTAGTAGATTCACTCCATATTACCGACGTGTATCATTTGTGTGTCTCATTTGGCCAATTTACTGAATAAATATTTTGAATTTTGAATTTCGTATTTTTGTGCCAAGTTTCAGCGCATAGTCCGAAGTGCAAGGTATCGAGCAGTAATACCATAGCTAAAAACACTTTTTTGAAAATCGACCGTTTTTCGGAGCTCATATCTAGACAACCATTGAAAATAGGTGAAAAATGTTTGTAATCAAAGTTGTAGAGAATTTTATTAGCTTTAGTATTGCATACAACAACATTTCCTATGACGCATCGTTTTCAAGATGTAAACAAAAAACAAAAAACGGGACCGTCTTTGTGCCCCCCCCCACCACCAAACTAGTATAGGTAGTTTGGTGGCTAGTAACTAGTAGTAAAACAAAGTACCAAACTAGTTTATTAGGGTTGTTAGTTTAGGGACGATGCAAATCATTTGCCTTATTTTATTTGGCGTAAATTATGTTATAATAACTAAAAACTATTAAATTGCGATAAGTTGTTTTGAATTATGATTTTTTGGAAAAAAAGAGGTTCTTCAGAATTGCCGAATGTGCGAATATGTAAAGATGTATTATTATACTACACTTGGACTCATAAGAATCATCTATTATTTATTAAGAAAATAAAAGACTTACCTAAGTCTTCGGACGAAGACTTTTATACCTAGTAAAAATAACTAGAATAGCCTCCTAGGGCTCACCTCCAAGGGGTGGGGACTTTTAGTATGTTTATCTCTTAACTAGTCGAAACAACCTTCCGAAGTCAAACTTTCTGATTTCGGCCATCCCATCCACAATCTTTCGTTGCCAGGACTATTACACTAATAAACATTTTAAAGTTTCCATGACAAGCTGCTTAAATAATACGGCACCATTAAGAGCAAATGCGGGCCCGCATCGCTTTGGTCCATCCAATCGTATTCCTCATATTTATCAAACTTTAAAGTATATAATAAAAGGGGTTATTTTTCGCCCATATTATCACATATTTCACTTCCCAAAAAACTTATCGTAGTAGTTTCATTTCACAAACCAATCTTTAGCACATTTACATTTCGCATTTTATTCATTTGGTCAAATTATCATTCATTTGTCATCATTTTACTTTGTCAAGTTTTATTAAGACAAACGTTTATTAAGCAAACCGTTTCCTTTGGCTAATATTATGTTCCAAAAAAAAGGTTTCTTCAAAATGTCACTTTGCACACTCAATTTATGTCCAGTTAAGTTAGTTTACCCTTCATGACATATTCACCACTAAAATAAAAAAAATCTACGACAGTTCTCCTCTCGCGTGATATCTATGTCGCTACACTTCGACATTGGTGAAATACCTCCCGCTTAGATCAGCAAGAGGTTAAAGCCACGCGAGACGAAAAAAAAAAAAGTTAGTTTAGGTTAAAATTAGGTTTTGGTTAGGTTATAGTTCATCAGGCCAATCTACGCAGAATAGAAGCCCTGCCCACCGGGGTTTCGTCGGTTGTGTCAGGGAAATACATTTTACAATTTAAGAGGAAGGTTTATATGTATAATACATGCATAATATAGTAGAGGAACATTGATAATTTTAGAGGTTTCTAATGTGATGTCGTAAACAAACACATTTTTTTGCGCTTTCGTTGCAAACGCTGGCTAAACCGTAAGAGATATATCAAATAATGTACTGAAGAATTGTAGTTCTTATGTCTATCTCCTAAGGTTGACTCACAGTAACCATTTTTATCTTTAAATTTTTATTAAAAAAATTTAGGTTATTTGCGAAGCTATTTTCTCCAATTCAGTATTTATTCTAACCCAGGTAAATACGTTAGTTGCCTTGGGCATTTAATGTAGATTAAAATTGTCCTTTGCACTATATAATTTAAATAAATACTTTGGAAAATATGGCAGATTTAAAATTACGCGCAACCTCAACCGGTATTATCGAAACGCTTGGCCGGGCAGCCGCGTTTCGCCCTTTAGGAGTTACCTACATACAGCCTACAGCATCGTATAGTAACAAAAAATGGAATTATCAGACGTACCGGAGCTCTCCTGTTACTTTACTTACTTATATTTATACCAATAAAGAAATACAAGCTTTTCAAATTATTAAATTAGGGAAATGGGTAGGTAGTTAGATTGAGTTTAGGTTTTGATTAAAAGTTAGTTTTATGTTGTTTTTCATATTTTTGAATACAAAGTATATATCTACATCTACATCTAGGGGAGAGTGGGTTACAGTGGATCACTTTTTTTTCTAAGTCCTGCAATTCCAAAATTTATGGCTAAATGATTATTCATTGAAATTCAATTACAATATGGGTATCTAATCTTCAAAGAAAAATGCATTTATTGGCGAGTGTTACATAAACTTTCAAGTTATAGCCACTTTAAAATGAAAAGGGAAATTATCCACTGTGACCCAAGACTGGGGCACACTGAATCTATAGAAAAAATACAGTAAAAGACCACAATTTTCATAGTATTACTTATTTATTTATATTATTAGACAGTATTTTATTATATAATTGAAACAGTATCATCAATATTTACCAAATATCACTGGCGTTAGCAAGTAAAAAAAAAACTTGAAAAAAACAAACAATTCTCCAGTGTGAAGTCCAATGTTGGTTTTCCTAAGTCGATTGCGAGGCATTTTTAGCTGCAAAAAGTAAGAATGAATTTTAGCTTCACGGATCACACTGGATCATCAGTCCACTATGACCCAAAACGAAATTATTCACTGTGAACCATAGACCGCTATGAAACAAAAACTAAGAATAAAAATAAACTACGTATCCCAAAGATAAATCAACATAGTTTACAAAAGATTTAAGAAATAACAAGAATAAAACCAAAACCTAGTATTTACATTTCTTATTCACTTAGAAATAATACAAATTTTTAAATTACGTAAAAGTATACTTTCGTACTTACCAAGTGACCGGAGTATGATAGCTCGTCAACCCGCTTTGATACAGCAGCGGCGAGTAGTGCGGAGGAGAGGCGTACGGACGCGCAGTAACAACGCGTTTGTTTGTGTGCGTAAAGCGCAATACATGCTAAGTTATAGCAAATAATCCACTGTACCCCTTGATCCACTGTTACCCATTCTCCCCTACATCTACACCAATGCGAGTATTATAAAGTTTGAATTGAATAGGCTCCGAAACTACTGGACCGATTTGGAAAATTCTTTCACCATTACAATTCTACATTATCCTTGATGAACATAGGCTATGGAATATTTTCAAAAAAGTTAGAGATCCGTATGAAAACATCGATAATGTGACCCAAGGTGTAAAAAAAATACCAAAAAATGCGTACGTTGCGGAAGCTATTGACAATAGAGCAAAGTGATGTAGTACAGTTTTATAGAAGAATCAATGTCTACAAAAAAATACGCGATACCATATGTCTAACTATTAAAGTAATGTCATGATAACTACTTTTTCATGTTAAAATATGCAACAATAACGCCGGTACTAACTGTGCCCCATTATTCGTACCTTGGTATTAATCCTTATCCAAATAAATCACTTCGTTTTCAAGGCTATATTAGTACCTGTAAATTACTTTTTGAATTATTCAAATCGGACATCCCATTCAAAAGTTATCATGAGTGTAAGTAATAATTATCAAAATTGAAATTCAAAAAACAGCCCTCTAAGTTACTTAATTGGTTTTATTTATAACACAGAATAGATAGACACGTAAAATTTGGCTATTGGTTTCCGTATATTGTGTAAATGAGTGTAACATGAAGCCTATAGCCCTCAGCAGAGCATCAAAGAGTGTATGTACATACATACATAGGTACCTACATTAAATCACGCCTGTTTCACATATGGGTAGGCAGAGGCTACTTCTTTCTTTTCACTTTCAAGAGTGTATGTGATCACGAGTGATCGGAATTAGGTGAGCCAAAATACGTACTCAGCGATAGAGGACACAATATAGAGTGGTTACAATCGGGTAGAAATATATATTTTTTCTTGAATACCGGGTATTCGGTATTTATCCAATGATATTTTATATTTAGATACGTTATGCTCACACTAAACGCATTCAAAACCCGTGACCAATTAATGTTTAGGTAACTGACAGTTACCTAAACATTAATTCCGATCACTGGTGATCACGGAATATAAAAAACAGTGGAAGTGGCATGAGCTTCGCTTAGACCTGTTGTCGCCAATACTCAAACTATCATAAAAACAACACGCCACCATGGAAAAATTTTACATTCCAAAATAGCATTCCTTTTTTAGAAATATCGAAATATTTAAATAAGTGATCGCGGCAAAAGTATGGTAGGTTGCGCGGAACTCCGCATAACCATGCCACACGTTGTAACGTTGGCGTGTACGCCCACTTGACACTTCTACTGCTTTTTCTGTTCTGTGTATGTGATGGTGAGAAATCTTTTACTTAAGTATCTAAACATTTAATTAAACTTAACCGAAACCATGCATCTCTTCTCTAAATAGCTTCGCGCCTGTCTGCCTGTTTCTCCGCTAACTCCTTCTAAAACACGCAACGGATTATGATACGGTTTTCACTGTCATTTAGAGAATTTATTTTAGATAACATTTCATTCCAATTAAGTTTTAATATAGTTGAGAAAACTCAATGTTTTCCTACCGAGTCGTCAAAAATCGTTTTTCGGGCCCTTACATAGCTAACGCTGGCCTTAACCTAAAACCTTAAGAGAAATGTCAAAATAATGTACTGAAGAATTGTAGTTCTTTAAAAAACCTAGAGAAAAGTCCGCGATGGCATAATGTCTATCTCCTAAGATTGACTCACAGTAACCATTTTTATGTTTATGATATTATTTTAAAATTAGGGTATCAGCGAATCTATTCTGTCCGATTCATTATTTAATAACCTTATCCAGATAAATACTTGGTTACCTTGGGCATTTAATGTAGATTAATACAATATATTATTTAAATTAATACTTTAGTAACATAGATTAGAAATCAAAACAAATATGACAGTTTCGTTGTCTATACGTATGAAAACCGGCTCTTTGCAGAGTTGTTACTCAAAATAGGAAATGGACAGATGCCCTAACATAATAGGCGCATTAATCTTCAAAATGAAAACCTTTGCGTTTTAGTAAAAGAATTAGTCGACAATGTTTATTCCGAAATTAATAATATTAATTTTAAGACTAAGAGAGAGCTATTTTATCACCAACTAATGGTCAAGTAGGTATAGAAAATGGCTTAATTCTATCGAATATCAATGCACCGACACACACATACTACTCTGTAGACACTGTGCTCGACCTGGAAGGGGCTGCCCATTTCCCAACAGAATTTCTCAATTCCTTGCAACCTTCTGGATCGCCCCACATAAATTGGTGTTGAAAGAAGGGTGTCCTATTATTTTACTACGGAACCTTAATCCACCCAAATAACATCTTTAAAAACGTTCATAATAGAGTGCACAATACTGACGTCCGGTTGTACGGCTGGAAAAGTCGTTTTAATTCCCCGGATTCCATAAATACCAGCGGATTTACCTTTCCAGTTAAACGACTGCAATGTCCCGTACAATTATCGTTTTCAATGACAAATTACAAGTCATAACAATACATTCAAAGTTGCGGTCTTAGACTTGATCGTTGAGAGTTTTCCCATTGACTTATGTAGCCCTTTCGCGCGTCACTTCCAGGCAAAGTTTGTTTGTATTGTGCAATGAAAAGTCCGTTGTAAACATTGATATAAAGAGATTCTATGATAACTGGCAGTCACGATTTCTAAAAAAGTCATTAAATAAAACCTCTATATATATGCACATATCTATAATTTGAAAAGTTGAAAAATTTTAACTTATATTAACCGAAGCGAAGCGGGTCGCTAGTGTTATATAAAATGCAATATAGTAAGAATTAGAAAACTTTGGATCTCTTCTGCCTTAGTCTGAAGTCCAAGGTACAGTCAACAGGATAAATAAGTGATCATTTATGTACCTTGTCGCTCGTTTCACAATTTTGTATGACATTTCAAATACGACGTTAAAGTGACAAGGTACATAAATGATCACTTATTTACGCTGTTGACTGTACAACGTATGTTCGGTGTCCAAGGTACAACAAAGCATCTTTTTTTTAAAGTAAGCTTCGTAAACGCACTTCGTCTAAAAGTTAGGTTGAAAGGACCCACTATCTGATAGCTATTTAATGTAGCTTTAGCTTGCATTATTCAGTTTTATAATATATCTACGAAACACTAAATAAACGAGTTTGAATTGAAGTTCTATAAACTCACTTTCTGTAACAATTTTTTTATTTTTTTTATTTTCTCTATGCACGCGCCGCTCTCGAGTTTCTAACTAACTTTACTTATATTTTCATAGATAATCGTTCAAATGACATAGATATTTATTTTTGAGGAGCACGGGATATTTTAAATGTTGACAACTGTCCGAGGTAAAACTATGCCCAGGTTACACCAGTTTCCCCTATTATGTATTGGGCATTTTTGTAACAAAACAGACAACAACAAAAATTTTTTGGTAACGCATTGGTAATTTTAGTTTTGTTGAAGAAGGCTTTCCGCATTTCCTCTTTAAAGTTTCACAGTATAGAAATAGAAATAGAAATAGAAATAGATTTATTGACAAAATTTGACACAATGCATATAACACAAAAAGAAACAAAATATACAGTGTAACAAGGTTCGAGTATCAAATAGTGTCAAACAGGGTACCACCACTCAGCATGATGTCGTGGCGTGGCGGACCACGACCCACGACGCTGTTTTTCAGTGGCCCCTATTTGAATGACTTCACGAAAACCAGTGAACCTATATAAGCAAAAAAAAAAAACAATTACCCAAAAATCCAAACAAACATTAAACAGAAAAGAACAAAAACAAAAAAAAACAAATGCGCCACTAAAAAATAAAAACAATAGACATTTAACAGGGTGAATTTAAACTAGGCGAAGTTATCTTTTCCAGTTAAATTTCGAGCGATTGGGAAATAACTAATGACAACGAATATCTAAACAAGCACAACACTAAAATAAATTGCTGAATTATGAAATGTATGGCAACACTTGTGCAGGTCAACAAATGAACTGTTAATTTACACCAAGTAAGGGCCAGAGTAATTATGTTCTGTGAATACTCCCACTATCAAGTTAAAAAATAATAATATAAAGTAATAGCAGATACTGACATTACGAAATAAAAAGGAAAATACTAAAAGTATGGCGATTTAATTCTTACCCACTCAGTACTTACTTGGATAAAATATCAAAAAGTATTCAAGTCATATCGTAAACCTAGAAATTCAGTCTAGATATCTTAAAATATAACACTTGTTAGGTATATCGAAACCATAATTCAATTATGAATAAAAAAAAATTATACTACGAGGGGTGATCCATAAGTTTTGATAATCGGTATTAAAAATGGGAGATATATAAATCGTTATATTTTAATTGAAATGAGCACACTTTATATATTTCCGTACACTTATTAACGTCATTCAATTGTTTTATTTTATTACTATAAAAATAACTTTTCTTTAGGAGGTCATAATGGCCAAATTTTGTACCTTCACTATGTCATCACCAGCTCGTGATTTTTATGTAATTGTTTTTGAACATTAGTGAATGAGAAGTAGTAGTCGAAAGTTAGGAAAATAACGGGGAGAGCGGTTATCAGTTCTGATCTTTGGTCGACGAGCAGCACCCTTATCAATTAGAAGGCTCTAAAGCACAATTCCTGCCGAAAATTCGTAAGTTTTTTTCTTCAGCTTATTTTTATTATTTTGCCATAATTAGGATAGAATAATGTTATATAACTCTCCTAGATTATTTGAACTCAATTGCTAAAAACTAATGTCGCAGTATTTACTTGTAGGCCTCAATAATCCTGGAAAAGGCCGAAAAAACCACCCTAAATTTTGGTGACAGAGCTGGAGATAAAAAAATCCACTGCAATGATAACTTATCTATACTTTAAATCATAATTATAAATCAAGGTTTCATTTTCAATAACAATATTTTTTATTAGTGTGCCAGAACGTTTTCCACACAGCTCCAAATTATTACAAAACTAACTCTTATTTTTGCCGTCTTGTAAAATTGTTAATACAGATGTTTTTTGTTTAGCTATCACAGGAAAACAAATGAATAATGTATACATTTTTTTCCCAAATTTAAGTTTCATTAGTGCCATGGTATAGTCCACATTAAAAGAATATCAATATATAGATGGTTCTTACTGATTCTCAAAACTTATGGATCACCCCTCGTATTAGTGTACAGGTCGATTCACAAGAGCTGGCGCGAATGGATTGAATGAGTGAACGAAAGTATACAAGTGTGTAAAATAATAATAGGTTTTCGGTTTGAAATTTGAACATCGGTTCAAAGGACGGCACTCACACAGTAATAGGTGACATTACTTTTGTTAATTCCATTCGTGCCAGCTTTAGTGAACCTACCTGTACTTAGGCAAACTTTATCTTATGATAGTACTAAATAGATTAATTTAATTGTATTTATAAATAATTACTTACATTTTTTACTAAAACAAACAGCACAACGATGTATACATATATAATTCAGCTAACACCTGGTACCTAACTAGTAACCAACTAACACAAAAATCATGTTTTTGATACCTAATATTTGTTATAATTTGGTATTATTAAAGCCAATCTAATAAATGAAATATCACAGAAAGTTTTCTTTATTAAGCTACTACACATAGATTAATTACTACAAATTTTAGTGTGTACTACCGGCAATTCATATTTTTTTGTTACGTAGTTAAATTAAGTATATAAATGTCATGTCATATTTATCATAATGTATTACAACACAATAAAAGAAAGTGAGTGACTCTTAAGAAAAAAATTAACCCGAATTTACAAGACACGTGGCATCGTGCGTCGCCAACACCTATAAGTAGCGGCATCGAGTGATGGCACTTTTGAAGTTTGCTCGCTCGGGAAGTTCCCTAAATATTGACGGCAAGTATAAAGGATCAGATGTCAAACTTAATTGTTGCAGGTACCGGAATAGTGATGTACTGCTGGCGCTGTAATTTACCGAAACGCATTTAGTAACTATGTACTCGTAGCTTCATCTTGAGGTTGTTTTCATTTGCTCGCACTCTAGCATTCATCGTTTTAATCATAACTAACAAAAAACATTTCGCGTGATGATAACAAAGGACCGCTGACTGGTACAACAACGTATGATGTACAATGAAGTCAATGCACTTTCACGTCACCTAAGCTGGCAAACTTGCAAACTAGCTCTGAGTTAATGTGGTTTAATGATTATTTATTCACTCATTTATCAATAATTTCACATTTTGTATATTTTGACACAATATTTAAAATTACTGACAATGTCTTCTTCTAGCCACACAGTTTATTTCGAGAGTTTGATCTACAATTAATGGCCTTTTATTTTTATGCGTTATTTCTTTAATATACTTTAAAAAAATATACTTCTCGAACTTGACTGAACTTTTATGACAGTAAATTGGAGTGTTGCACAACACTATTTGTCAGCTATCAAAAGTGCCATCACTCGATGCCGCTACTGTACGCACGTGCCGTCGTATATTATAGGAAAATAGTGCCACTTGAACCACCGTGTGTTGTTTAGGGCCTTATCGCACTTGCGATTTGCGGGCGGGTTAATCCCAACTCTAGAAGCGGCGAACTCGCTGCGTGCTCGCTGCGAAATCGTTGCGCGCTCGCTTTTAACCCGCCAGCAAATCGCAAGTGTGTTAAGGCCCTTATGCACTCGCGTACCGTAAATATTTCACCTTATTCATTTGTGGCCTCTTATTTCATTAACGTCTACGTTATATTTCTATAATTATATTCATAATCCATCGCGACTCATTTGACAGTTACAGTATATATTGTTATATTGTAGTATATAATATTGTATTATGCCAGCTTTATTTTACTAAAGTTATGAATTTACAATTACAACCCGCCCAGAGGAGAATCTTATAATAAAATTTTCATAGGCAGAAGGTGAGCCCCATTTTGTGCATGTCCCTAACATTAATGATATATCTTAACTTTTATGGGTTATTTATACATTACAAATTATGCATAACTAGCTTCTGCCCGCGACTTCGTCCGCGTCGAATTAGTAATTTTGCCATCCCACAGGAACACTGATTTATTTCGGGATTCAAGATAGCCTACGCGTTAATCCAGGGTATAAGCAAACTCTATTCCAAATTGTATTCAACCAATTTAGTCCATCCAATTTAACAAACTCACGCACGCATAACCTTTCGCATTGATAATACATGTAGGACAGGATGTTAATAGGTACATCCAGCGCACACAATGGCTCTGGCCGAAATCGTAGTCGATTAAAATACCCTCGGTGCGCGAGTCCGATTCGCAGTTGACCGGTTTTCAGTATTTATAGTTTTTTAGGGTTTGAACTATGTACCTACATATAATCATACCAAATTTGACCCTTGTGTGTTTTACCGCACATATATACGATACAACAAAAAGTTATTTTTTAACTTAATTTTGTATTGAATAATAATACCTACAAACTGACAATATCCCAAACAAAGCAAGAAGGAAGAAGTTCTTCGATCAATGAGCGCGAGCGGGCTTTGCCGCTCCTATACACTCCCGGCGTCCGCGATACGCTGCGAAGAACTTTCTCGCTATATATTATTCTTTCATGTACTAACTAATGTCGCACAATTTCACACTGAACGTTTTTTACGATTTAGATGTTAGTGCGTTAAGTATTGTAGTGCCCAATTAGTTTTTACTTCTAAAGTTGAATAGGTAATAAAGAATAGTTAGTGTATTTAATCTTTTACATGTTTAATTTTCGGTACTGGATGGGCGAAAAATAACTTACCCTAACCAAGCCTATTCGTATTCTGAATGGCCAAAAAAAATACTTTAGCCTAACCAACTGCATTCGGAGAACCCCGTGCCATACCAGGGTGATCACAAAAAATGAACCATGCCAACTGTACCTACTCCCAGTACATTACAGCTATTATCATAGCTTATAGCTATTAGTTTATTTAACTTCGATACATTACCTCTACCCCCCATTTCAACCCCTTAGGAATATTTTTTCAAAATCGCCAAAAGTAATATTATTTTATTTATGACTAGTATACCAATTTTAAAGTTTCTAACTACAAAAATTACGTAACTCTCATATAAAATTTTACACCCGTACCTCAACATGACCTTTCAAATCACCAGAATAGCGATGAAAATGATGATGAAAATGAAAAATCTGATTAATTAGACATAATTGATGTAGAAAGTAATTTTTGTGGCGATACGTCATCGCAAAATTCTTTTTAATACGTATTTACAGTCAATTACTATGTTTTATTTCACCACAAAACACAAAAACCGATTTAATAATTTTGATCGGTTTTTTGACTCAAATACTCCTCGGTGCGACGTTCTGATTAAAACTAACAGTGTCACGTTGATGCTTGGAAACGGGTGCGTTTCAATCAGTATACAAACGAAACGAAAAGCATAATGAACGTTTAGCATAAAAACCATTTGTATCATTTTATCTGGCATACGATCAAATAACATAACACTCATTTAGCATAACTATCATTTTCTAGTTATTGTGCATTTTAAGTCAATTTATTCTAACTAGGTAAGGTTAGGTTAGAACTGTGACCACATTAATAGTAATGGAAGCAGTTAGAAATATTTACTTTTTAAATTAATAAACATTATATATAGTTTTTCAAATTATGCATTTCGTTTTATGCATCATGACTATTATATCGATGGTTTATTATGCAGATTGAAATTATGCAATTTGTTTTATGTAAAATGATCATTATACCATTTGTTTTTATGCTAAACATTACACACCCGCTTGGAAACATTGATTTAATGTGAAATATCGAGAGTTAAAGTTCAAATACATTTTAAGACTCACACTAAGACAATTTTTAACTTAGCTTGGGTTTCACAATTTTGATAATTAATTATTCTCTTCTTTGGGTTCCGCGGCATTATAGTGGAACAATTTTATATCTCACAAATACCTAAAATTGTTTGAGTGTTCGCTGTTTTGCAATTAGATTATAAAAAAAAGTAGTAAAAAAACAGTACTTACTGAATAAACTAACCCTAATACTACAAACTTCTTTTGAATTTACCCTTCGCATGGCAAGAAAACTAAAAAGTTATTTTATCATAGTTCCATAAATTTTTAGTAACGTAAACCTTATAGTATATTAATAATTATTTGCCGAAATTTTACAATTGATTAATTTATTTCTCCTATGGCGTCTGCCACCCATTGCGAGACAACATGGGACAGGCTTTGTACATTCTGTTTTGTTTGTCTATGTCAAAAGAAACGGTGCCAGATTGACGTTGACCTATCCAGATTTTATCGTTTTTTCCGCCATTTTCAAGACTTCGACAATACCAATATTATCATTTTTACATTATTCCTAGCTTCTTAATAGCTCTCGGCCGGTTATCGCTATCACACTTGTACTCTCATCTCATAGTATATTTGTCACTTTTGTTTCATAGGAAAACGAAGATTGTGGAGCGCTATTAAGAACTGTTCGTACTAGTAACTACTTTTTTTTAGAACTCATTGGGTTTGACGGATCTAACTCATACTAATATTGTACTCAAATGAGAAAGTTTCGATGTTTGTTTCTTAATCAAGCTTCAACCACTGAACGGATCGGGATGAAACTTGGCACACATATAAGTTAGGCCCTGAAATAGGAAAAAGGATAGTTTTATCCCAAAAAAACATGTAATTCCTTCGGGAAATTAAAGTAATCGTTATAAGCTGTGAATTTGCTCACAAAGTAAAGCCACTTTGTATGGACGAGTAACGAGATTAAAAAGGTGAAATCTCAGCTAGCCATGTGTAGCTAGTGGGTTTTACTTCTGTTTACGATTGTCATCCTTTAATCCTTTCAGTTTGTATTCATTGATGTGTGCGTACACAAAAGTTAATAAAGAAACCACTTTGGCTCTGATTTAAAACTCGGTATCAAATTGTTGCCTTGGTGTGGTCAGTCACTGGGTGGTTAAGCGATTTTCCCTATACAGCGCAATTATAAGCTTGATATTTCGGTTAAGATAAACTTATATTTATTCATTCTGGTAAGATCAAATTCTGAAGTCCATGCAGATGAAGTCGCGGCCAGAAGCTAGTATGCTAATAAATATAATACAAACATTAAATCAAGATTCATTTCTCCAATTTTGGTCCATTACTTACCATTAATAATGTTAATAATCGATATCTCGTCTACACAATATTCACATACACCGGGTTTTCGGTGCGGGAATGTTTGACATTAACCATAGAGTAGGTACTGACTTTAAAAATCGGCCAAGTGCGGGCCAACTCGCGTGGAAAGGGTTCCGTATATACGTATTTTTTTTAATATAATTCTTATAGGTTTTCCTGTAATCTACAAGAACCTGTAAACTATATGTAGTATTTTTTTTCAAAATTTTAAGTTCTGTAGGTTCGGAGATCAGGGGGGTCGGGGGATGGTCAATTTTCGTCTTCTTTCCTGAATAAAATCAAAACTATTTATTTTACAATAATAACAAAAATATATTTGTGATCCTCATAACGAGCCTTTTCATTTGATATATATGACACAGTAAGGTTTGCAAAACTTTTTTTTTATTTTCCTAATTTGTCCCCTGAAAATGACCCTTATTTATATTTACTTTGCACATCTGTGTTTGGGTAATCAATTTAGAGAGGGCGCTCAGTGGAATTCTGTTTGCAAAAATTGCGGACCGCATTCTGACTTCTGATATACAAGCGCAGAGTGAGAAGTCTGGTAAAAATCATATTAGGGGTATTTTTTTCACAAATACATTAATGTCAAGTTGTAAAGCAGCCTTTTTGGAGGTAAATCGTATATTTTCAGCCAGTTCGCACGGCTAGTTTTTTTTTGACAGCTATGAAAAACAAAACAATCACTTTGGTGTTTGCAAACATGGAGAAAAGTGAGTTTCGTGTTCTGATTAAACATTATTTTTTGCGAAAAAAAACAATTACGGACACAAAAAAAAACTAGACAAATATTACGGGAACTCTGCTCCATCGATTAAAATGATCCACAAGTGGATTACGGATTTTCGTTGTGGCCGTACAAGCACTGCTGACGCCGACCGACCTGGACGTCCAGTTGAAGTCACTACACCAGAGATGATCACCAAAATCCATGACATCGTATTGAACGACCGAAAAGTAAAGGTCCGTGAGATAGCTGATATTGTAAGTATTTCTGATGAACGGGTTATAATATCCTTTACACTTGTTTGGATATGAAGAAGCTCTCCGCCCGTTGGGTGCCGTGATTGCTCACAGTGGATCAAAAACGCACTAGGGTGACCCTGTCAGAGGCATGTTTGGCGAAGTTTAGGTGTAATGAAAAGGACTTCTTGCGTCGTTTCATAACTGTTGACGAAACCTGGATTCATCATCATACACCAGAAACCAAGGAGGAGTCAGGAGGAGCTTCGTACGGAACCCTAAAAACAGAATATACTCTAGCAGCTTTCTACCTAATGAATAATCAATTGAAAAAATAATAAGTGTTTTGTAAATGAAATGGTCAGTCATTATCAACCTCTTCAGTTAAGTCCCTACTCATTTATAAGCAAATAGTTCACTGATATCGCACGCGTCCAGATGCATTCAACTAAGTTACATATAACTTCAGTGTTCTCATTTTCAATCATTCATGAAAGTCCCGGAGCCAAAAAAGCTCGTGCTTCGAACCCCTTCGTGACGGGGTGCAGCCCCCCGAGTGCAGCGATCCCGCCGGCCAGGGTCAGGCGGCGGTATTATTTGTCTACACCGACATGTGGACGCTTACCTTAGAGCGGCAATATCTACTGAATTACATTTTTCGCACTTATTAAAGTCTCAAATCAATATTTGATCGTCACTATCACTACTCGAAGACATTGTTTAATTACCTACGAATAAATTATTGAATCTTCAACCGCAAGACAACAAATTTAGCTAGTTACTAGTTTTGTTTGACGAATAATTAGCTTCCTGCCACACTTTTCTATTTTCAAATTTTCAGCTTTGTTATGTTCCACTTTGGTCTGGGCCTTAATGCCAAGTTACTATAAATATTTGCGTTATATTTTTTTTCCGTAAATGCACGCCCTTATTAATCGTAAATTTGTATTTAGATAGTTGAAAATATGTCGTAATTAAATTAAGATGTAAAAAAATATTATATCAATTAAATGAAGGAGTATTGTGTATTTGGCTGTAAGGCCTAATTGCCTTAGTCTTAAAAGAAGAAATTACTTTATGCACGAGAGCATAAAAACCCATTTTATGCAGCCTTCTCTCGACATAAAAAACAACTTTACGAGCATGAGAAAAGTGAAAACGATATTTGTATTGTGTCTCTCACTACTATGTTTCGATAAAGTATTTCACTGTAACTTTAAAAGTCATTGCAGGTTCTAATTTTAATCATCCGACTGTATAATATGTCACGTTGGAAAAAATCCAGAGAGTCGAATTCTCATGGTTAGAGGTACTTAGAGGCGTCCGCAATGTTGTTGTAGTGTCACTGCTAGGCATAATTAAGCCGTTTCTATTTCTGTCCATAATTATCTTGGACTCTCCCTCCAATCTTAAACAAGGTACCTATCAAGTTCATCCCGGTTACATCCTTATTTGGTCTGCCGCAATGCCGAATTCTACCCATTTGAAGGTACACATATTATTATGTGCTCTATCTTGGATCGTGGCTAACAGACTCCTGGGAAAGTGAAATCGAGATCCGTGTGCGTATAGAGGTTGCCCGGGCATCTTTCGAAACAATGAGGAAAGTTTTAAGCAGTCAGCGCCGTCCTGCAGTACTACATCTGGCCGGTGGTTCTTTATGGATGTGAGTCGTTGACCATAATAGAAGACCTGCGTAAGAAACTTGAGGCGTTCGAAATGTGGTGCTATCGTCGAATGCTCCGCATCAGTTGGACAGCCCAAAATTACTAATGTGGAGGTCCTTAAACTTATGGCGAAGAAGGTACAGCTGGTACGCACTGTCAAGCAGCGTAAGGTTGCCTATTTGGGTCATGTACTGCGACACGACAAATACCATCTATTACGCACCATAATGATGGGTAAGGTGGCAGGAAAGCGGAGGGTGGGAAGAAGGAAAATATCATGGCTTCGTAATATCAGGGAGTGGACCAGCATTAAGACCGTGGAACAACTGTTCAGGCTAGCTCTGGTCAAGAAAAGATTTAAAAAACTGAATGCCGACCTTCAGTAATGGAGAGGCACCTAAAGCAGAAGATATGTCCTCTAAAACCATTGTTGACTGAGGGTTAAGGGGACAAGTTTCTGATGTGATGCAAATAATGCGTTGATGCTTTTGTTTCTCCTTAAAACTTCTCTTTTTGTGTTCTTCAAGAACATATTGCACAATGTCAACCGACATGTATACAATGACAACTAGCATACTCGTACTTCTACTCGTATTAATTCGTTCTTCTGAGTATCATATTATAGGCAACAAGTTTAGGACACGTTGCAAACGAATATAAACCATATCTGTAGAAGTTATGGATATGTTTTGCGTGCGAGTATCATTTGATTTTTTAAATTGTGATATGCATACAGATGATTTTATTCGCCTCAAAAATCGCAACGTCGCAATTATAAGGGTCTGTTGCATCTAAGTTTTTGTAACTGGTTTTTTTTTCACAAGAATGGATATATCTCAAAAACTAGACTGGTTTGCGCCTAATTTATACGACATTTTTAACTCCAAATTATCTCAGGAACGCGCTGTTAAAATCCTTCGGGTACTTCCCGGGCACGGTATATACATAAAATATCGCATAAGGTTAATGCATAATATTGTGAGGGATATTGGCAGTCATATTCGTAACGTAATCCGTTCATATCGTGTACGAGGGCTGCACTGAAAGTTTCGGGAATCTAATACTTTTTTTGACACATATTATACCTTTTTATAATCTCTCAAGTTTCATTATCGTAACACACTGGTTACATAAAAAAGCAAGCGATGGTTCGGTTTGGATTGTTTTTTGAAGTCGTCGAATTGCTGCTGAAAATGGATTTGTCTCGTGATTATTGTGGAGCCATGATTTATTACGCCTTTAAAAGTGGATTAACACAAAAACAATGTAGAGACCGGATGATTGCTACTTTAAGTAATGAAGCACCTTTAAAGACGACAATATACAGGTGGTATTCAGAATTTCAACGTGGTCGTGTATCCCTCATGGACGACGTGCGTGAAGGTGGATCAAAATCGGCAGTCACGCAAGATAAAGGAAGACCGACAATATGTGTCATATCGGGTGATTCAAGAGTGTTTGGGCATTGGAATGAGTCAGATACAAATTATTTTACAGGAACAATTAGGCGCGCGAAAGTTGTTTTCCCGTTGGATCTCTCACTTATTGTCTGACGAGCATAAAACGACTCTGTCAATTGGTGCCGCAGAACTTTGAATAAATTCAACGGAGGAAGCTATAATGCAATTTTTAGCATTGTATCAGTTGACGAGTGTTGAATATATGCATATGAGCCTGAAAATAAAAACAAATCTCGAGCATGGGTCTACAAAGATGAGCTCAAGCCAACAAAAGTTATTCGTTCTCGCAGCACGGCCAAAAAGATGGTGGCTACGTTTGTCTCCAAATCGGGTCACGTGGCTACTATTCCTCTTGAAGGTGCAATGCCTATTGGTACACCACTATTTGTTTGCCGAGTATCTTTGCTGAACTCCAAAAAAATCCCTAGTCGCCGCATCATCCTTCACCACGACAATGCAAGCCCTGACATCGCTCGGAAAACAACTGAGTATCTGGACGGTGAAAAAGTCGAATTACTGGACCATCCTCCATACAACCCCGACTTAAGCCCCAATGACTTTTTCACATTCGCCGAAATCCAGGATAAGTTGCGTGGTCAGCGGTTTCCGACGCCGGAAGCAGCAGTGGAGGCTTTTAAAATGGCCATTTTGTCAACCCCTACATTAGACTTCAATAAGTGCTTTAACGACTGGTTTGAACGCATGGAAAAGTGAATAAAATATAAAGGAGAATACTTTGAAAAACAATAAAAACACTTTTATTCAATTTAACTGCATATTTTTTCTATTCCCGAAACTTTCACTTTGACCCTCGTGCTTATATACGTGAGCATCACCTCATGGACTGAGTTACGAGTACGTCCCCCGCCCTCGTCCCCCACGCGGAGCATAGGAGCATCATTAACGAATTCGCCAACCTATAATTAAGTCTTGTTTATTCTTTTAAAAAACTACTTTTTTTTCAAACCCAACTTTCAGAATTTATTCATAAAAGTTTAAAAACCATCGTAATTTACGTTTTATTTTGTAAATCACTGATGATGACATTCTTAGCCTCCATAACACCTAAACAAAAAGTAAAGTAATAATGTGCAATGCTTCTTTAATTGTCTTATAGAGAGTGTAAGATAAATTTGTTGGATAATCCGTGACCAGCTGATATGGGGCAGTTAGGATTTTCCAATAAAGCTAAATTAGGCTTTGTAAAAGTTGCACTGTCGAGATGTTTTGACCTTTTTTTGAAACTACACACGGTTAATCAATTTTTGCTCTTAGTACTGTTCTTAATTATTTTAGTTATCAGATAAGTATTGCCAATAATGAGTTACTGGGTAGTATATGTAGTATATTTTTATAAAACTATGCTTTTGTAATGGTGACACTATAGAAAAAACAAAAAAAGTATCTCAGAAACAGTGGCACTTTTCCAAAGGCTAGCTTTTTCAAAGCATCCTAAGTACCCCCAGCACCAGGTTACGGGCTGTCGAAAAATGATCTTCCGTTGGCTATGAACAGGTTGACCTGCATAGGCCGCCAGAAACTTCTATTTGTACCATTATTTAATCTGTGCCCCGGCTATCTTTAGTATCGCCATTCATCCGTTTATTTCTGAACTAACTTCTAAAGGGCATTGGGTAAGTTTTAACGAACATTATTTTCTTTGGTTTTATGAGCGGCCATGGATGGTTTTCTTATACTGTAATGGTTAAGAAGACGTTTAAATACACTGGAAGATGTATCATTAATTGCGATTAATAATAATCTTAGCCGAGATATGATATAAAGTATTTAAGTTTTGAGTACTAAACTTATGATAAGGTATCAATATTTTAATATCTCGGCTTCGATGCACTTAAGGGTATTCGTTATTTAACAAAATAATTATTTTGTTATATACCTCTGTTATGAATAACCGCTCACCTAATAGTAGTTTACGTGACGGTTCCCTAATGCTAATTACGCAGAGTCTCGTACAATACTTTATCTACACACATATTAGCCCAGTCTATAACGACATCATAGATCGCAAACGCGCATGTGACTACGATTTATTTACATGTTGTTAGGTCCCTTGAGAGTAGTTAATACCCGAGTTTGCAACCCTGAAAACCCTGTGCTACCCCCATGGTGCTCGATAAACTGCGAAATTTTGGCTCTTGTTTCAGTTTTTTCGAAAAAATTACCCTAAGGAAGCGTTTTTCAAGAATCTTTGGAGTTACTTAAATAAAGATAACTAAATTTGCTACAATTTGAACGTAACCTGAGCTCACTATGTCCATTGTTTGCGGAGATACAGCATGTCGAATATGGGCAATGTGCGCAGAGCCCGCTCCTCAGACCCCACTTAAAATGGTGACTTGCAAATGCAAAATGAGGTTGCTTAGGGTCGTGCACTTGCAGACAAGCTGGGCTCAGGTGCTCTATCCTATGTTCCTTTTGCCACGAGTGAAATTGCAACAACGCCATCCCTATCGTCCTCGACGAGGACGACGAGGATGTGGACGACCCAACACCATGAGCCGGCCCGCCTCCACTCCAGAAAACATTATGCCTCTTCCCTCACTCCTCCCCACTGATCTAGACTGGATGAGACCTGGTCCTTCCAAAAGGACGAAAATCTGAACTGTTTTTGCTTGACCGTGTAAATAGTATTATTTTATAGTTTAAATAAATGTTTGCTGTGTTTTTTTATGTTTACGTTTATTTGTTTTGAAAGCATCTTTTACATCTAAAATTTCAAATTTACACTTTTTGGTTTTCTTTAAGAAATACATTCATTAATTATTCAGAACAATGTTTTTTGTAATGTAATTTAACCAAAATCAGATATTTTAATAGTTTTTATATTTTTGAGAAAACAATGAAAGCTAGAGGCACTACTTTGGTCTTAAATTGAAGCTAGTTAAATTGTCCACTAATTCTTATCTCAACTTTTATTATACGATTATTAGTTTAGCCAGTACGTAACTTGGGAAATTACCATAACACGAAATTTTCATTTTGTTGAAAAAAATGACAGTCTTTGACTAGCTGTATCTCCGTAATTAATAGTCTTACAGTACTCAAATTAGGTTTAAATTGTAGCCAATTTAGTACGCTTTATTAAAGTATAGAACAAAGATAATTGGAAAACGCTTCCTTTATATAATTATTTCGAAAAATCTGAAACAAGTGCCTTAAATTCTCGCAGTTAACGAAACAACGTGGAAGTATGTTCATTTCTTTAGTGTATGTTTATTTGAAGCCATAAATATACATCTAAAATGGTAAATTCAATTTTTCGCACATTTTTTTTAAGAAAATCGTCCCAAACTTTTCAGTGCAATGTTTTTATTATTTAGCCAAAATCCGATATTCTACTATTTTTTATTTTGGATGAAACTATGAGGCCTAGAGGCACCATTTTGGTATTAAATAGAGGCTAATTCAATTTTCTACGAAATAAATTGAAATAAGTTTTACCTAGGAGCATTATTTCAGCCGGTATCTTCAAAATAACCCTACCCACACATTTTCGCTTTTTGAAGAAAATTGCCCATCTTTAATTTGCTGTTTCTCCGCAACCAATCAACATTATGTGCTCAAATTGTAGCAAATTTAGTTATCTTTATTAAAGTTTAAACACAGATACTTGGAAAATACTTCCTTAGAGAAGTTTATTCAAAAAAACTGAAACAAGTTCCAAAAATTTGCAGTTTTTCGAGCACCATGGGGGTAGCACAGGGCTTTTGGGGTTGCAAACTTGGATGTTAAATCCTCACAACGGACCTAAAAACATATAAGCAAATCGTAGTTACATGCGGGTTTGAGATGTTTGCCTTTTTTTTGTTGTTATAGACTGGTCTATATTATAAGTAATCTAAGATGGGTTCAGAAGCCGAAAGGCAAATGACCAGCATTACCTTACCCTGTGGTAGTAGGTGACAGCGATGACAGATGTAACGTAATGAGATCCAAATTTGGAATATCTTCTAAAATTAACAGCTGTCATCGCTGCAGGTAATACTGGTGTTTTACCTACGTGTGCCTACGTGTTTTGAACGCATAATAGAGGATTTATGGTATAAGTGTAGATAAAAAAATATATGATTTCAAACTGAAAAACTTTCACCCAATTTTATTTAGACAATTGTACCTTAGGAATAAAGTTAAAACACATCTTCACAATTTGGATTTCATTACTTTGAGATTAAATAAGCCACCAATTCAAAAAGAATAGAAAGGAAAGCAACTTCCGTACAAATTTTCAAAGTAAACTAAAAAGTTGAATACTACACGGTATGTAATCGGGGCCTTCCAGAAAAGAGCTTTCATTTCCCTAAATAGCTGGCAACGGACCGTTCATGGGCAGTAGAGACTACTTCCCATCAGGTAACCGCATGCTCATTTGCTACCCTCTCATTTAAAAAAATACTAGGACCATGGGCAACCTTGTATGAAGTGTGGGCCCAAATCTTTGTATGTCATAAAGTAGGATTTTATTTGTAATAACTTTTCTACTAGCTTCTGCCCGCAACTTCGCCCGCGTAGACTTTGAATATTGTTATTCCCTTGGGAACTTTTATATTTTTTCCCTCTCTCCTAGTTTATCCAGGGTATAAGCTATCTCCATTCCAAATTTCATCCAATTCCATTCAACCGTCGCAGCGTGAAGGAGTAACAAACTAACACACACAAACTTTCGTTTTTATAATATTAGTAGTATTATGTGCACCAAGTTGAATTGCATTGCGCAAAAGAATAGTAGACATTAGTAAGATAATAAGAAGTAACGTCGGCGGCCAGGCATGGAAATTGAGAGTCAATTTGGTCTACAGTTCTTGCATTATAGCTTGGTGCGGCTGGCATATGGCTTGGGGGTGCGAAAATTTGATCATTTTTAAATATGGTGGACTCGCGCACCGAGGGTTCCTTCAAATCGTAGAGGGTTCCATACAAAATTGTAGAGGGTTCCGTACAAAATATAAATTGTTCATTCGTCCAATGCCTAATCTAAACTATAATAACACCAAGCATTGCTCTAAATGAAACATACTACACGTGAGCGCTAAGATAAAGCACACTTTTTTTGGTGCGTGCGCGTACTTAAGTGTTCCGATCATTGGATAATATTACTAAGCATTTGTTACTTCCAATCCGCTTTTACCTTGGTACCCTGTTGTCCCTATGGGCAATATTTTACAAAAATATCAAGAAAATACGACAGCTTTTTTTGCGTTTTTAATGTGCCTTATTTCATGTGCAATTTGCATAGATATAACATTACAATCAGACATTTATAAAGTACATGCGTTTTAATTTCAACCTTTAATGTAGGTTTTTTTATCTTTGTAATCGTTCAAGACTTAAAGCGGTTTTGTCACCCTCGTAGACAATACATGGAGTCAGTCAACTTAGCGCATGTTAATGAGTTGTCATGAAGATTACCTCTGGCGCCTCATATCAAAGCCATTTACAACAATTATTAGTGTAATACTAGAATCAATATAGGCCATATTTATGTGTTACACAAATTGAGATCTTATGTTTCTGTTGACTTGGAGCATACCCGGGTCCGAGCCCGGCCTTGAGCGCTCCCAAGGTGCGGGCTATCTGGGTTTCTGACAGTACTCGAATAAGAGCACTTTTTTAAAAGCTTGGCGAAACACCTTATTGAATATCGTGTAAAAAATTGGATTTACCATTGAACTGGAATATCCTAACCACAACACGAAATCAAAAACCCAGTGTGGTAAGTACTTTTCACATTCAGGGCATATAGAAGGCAGCATATTTATAATAAAAAAGGGAGCCCAAAGTATCACAAACGTAAAAAAAACAACTCCAAGAACTTTAGTAGCCTTTTGTTCCAAGCGAAGTATTCGGCCATGACGAGAAGAATTTCGGGAAATGACACTTGAATTCCTTGAGTGATGCGTTCTAAGGTTTGTATTACGACGTGGCTTTGCGTTAGCTGATTGGGGTCTAGCTGTAACTGATCTTCGTAATCGCAAATGTCGAATAGGCGTTGCCAATGTTGTCCTAGCTCTACCAAAACTTGAGCCTCGCCTTCCACACCTTCTCGCCTCTTCCCAAGTGACAACGGAAACTTTACCTCGACTAGACCTCCTGGAGACCGATGCAGAAGGTTCATCAATTCTAGGGTGATTTTGAAGAGATATTCCATCGCCGTCATTAGTAACTCCTCCAGGTACAATAACGATGTCGTTTGGACGTATAGGTGGAGAATGTTCGTTGCCAAAATACGGACAAGTGCACGGGGGCGGTAAAAGTAAACCATCTTCTGAGCTCCGTGATTTAGTTGTCATGGTGCTGGGTACAAGAAGATTTTCAATCGCTGCATCATCTGAAGCACTTCGTGGCCGATGTGTTGATGTACTTGTTTCTTTAGCAGACGATGGTCGGCGCCTTTCAAGATGCATAGAGGACGGAGAGTCGGAAGATATACTTATGGACCCAGACGTATTCACTCCAGAACGGTCCGATATCGTAGCTCTGAAATAAAGACTTTGAAATGAATGCTTCGTAAAATTGTAATTAACACTTCAGATTTCATTTGATTTTTTCAGAACAGTTGAAATATTTTGTAATAGATACATATTTTTTAACAAACATTGATGTAAATTACATATTAGCCACCAGTAAGTTAGAATTGCGTATAAACGTTTTTTAAAAAGGAATAGCAAAGTTAACAAAGTTTATGACTTATGTTAATATATAAAACAGTAAACATAAATAATTTAATCATTTTAATGATTTTGATTGCAAACAAAATTTTACCAAACTTTTTCTTTTTTTTTGTCTTATGAATGTGCTAATTGATATATACCCTCTATATTGCTGTTTAGACGCAGCGGAAGCTTCCAAACCGCGTGATAGGCGCAACATCTCTGCCCCGAACTGATGCAGTGCGGTCATTGCTGACGGAGTAGGCTCGCTGTGCAATACAACACGTACATTCATGAATGACGACTACACGGGGACGGGAACAACGCGGCAAAGGGCAGCGCGGAGGCGACCAATAACACTGTCATGCAACATAATTATACACAAACAAGATAATCGAAATAAAGAAAACCTGTTGTAATTATTTAAATGGTACTACCGACTAATTAAATATTTATCAGGAGTTGATTGAAATATATGGAAATGTTTAAATACACGAAGACGCGCCTTTTCACATACTTTGAGATGGGAAGAAGTGCCGAAAGAAACATAAAACAATATTTACTTCAAACCAAAATCACAAAATATGATTCTACTTCCTACATATTTTTTTTATACATTTTAATGTTTACGTGGATGTATGTCGGATTTATAGTTAACAACCTAAAAAATATAACACTCACTATATGCCACTATCAAACTACATAAAAAGATTATTGATTTATTGATCTGGACCATAAACTACAAAACATGCGTCAATGATACAGAAGTGCGTTGAAGCAAAACACACTACAGCTAACATGAAATATGTTTTTTATTGAATAGTCCGTTTTCTATACGGAAGCTTCGTATGAAGAGTATAGTACTTTTGAGTAGAGCATTGCCATTCGGCATGGGTGCTATACATATAAGCTAGACTGAGTCCACATTACCCGGTAGGCAATCATAACTCTGCGACAGGAGTGAAGGGTGGGGGGTCTAACTATCTAACTACGTGGGCCGGTCCGAAAATTATTAGTTAAAAAAAAGTAAAAGGAATATAATAAAACTTTATTTACAACTTTTCAAAGTATTCCTCTACTACATCTATGCACTTATGCATTCGACTGAACCAACTTTCAAAACAGGAAAAAAACTGTTCTTGCAAAGGTCAAATAAAAGTCGCCTGAATTCGTCCACTGCTTCATGCGCCGTCGAAAATCGTCGTCCACGTAATGATTTTTTTTTAGCGTGGGGAATAGAAAAGTCGCACTGGGCCAGGTCAGGGCTATAGGGAGGATGTGGTAGCAGTTGCACTCCTGATTTGTTAAAAATCCATGGTTCCGGCAGCCGTGTGAGCACGAGCGTTATCTTGATGAAAAATGATGCCCCGGGTTCCACGACTTGGACGACTGACGCTCAGCTACTGAAAGCTCGTGGCAAACAAACTTCGCTATACCATTGGCTGGTAACCGTTTTCCGATCTTTTAATGGAGTTATGGCTACAGGCCCACTACGTCGAAAAAAAACAGCAACTATTTTTTGTTGAGACTCCGGTCCCGAACCACTTTATTGGGTAAATCATCTTCTTCAAAGAGCCGTTCCGTCGATTGCTGTTTTGTAAATGGGTCGTAGCTGTATATTCAAGATTCGTCGGATGTCACAATATAGGTCACTTGTTGTGAATTGCCTCCTTCGAATTTATTAAGCATAAATTTGCACCAATCGACACGTCTATCTTTATGCTCTTATGTGAGAGAATGTGGTATCCATGGAGACTCAACCTTCCAAACTTTAAGGTGATCAGGCAAAATGGTAGAAACTGCCTTGGATTCAGCCTTCAGTTTGTTCTGAATCTCTCGCTTGGTAATGTTTCGAGATTCCTTCATTAGCCACTCTACCCTGACGACGTTTTCTGAAGTGACTGCTGCTGGCGGTCGCCCCGGTCTAGGATCATCTTTGACGTCGCTCCGCCCATGCTTAAATTCACGGAACCAGTAACTGATAGTGGCAAGAGATGGGGATAATAGCACTGGTTAAATTTTCATAAGAATCCTTCTAAGTTAGCCCTCGTTTACAATCGTAATATTTATAAGTATCATAGCACGAAATGCTTTCCGCCTTACCTCCGTTGTTGCGAATAAAAAGTGGCAGATGTTTTTTTTTCTAATTTCATAAAAATATAACTGAATGTTACTGGCCAGTGACATTACACACAAAGTTTGTAATAAAATTTGCCTTGAAGCTCTGAAAAATAAAATCAATAGGATTAATAATACGCCGTTGACTAACTTTTTTCGGACCGGCCTAGTACCAGCGCTTGGGAAAAATATCAGCGCATTTGGCCTGCTAAGTCATGTTTGATATCGTTTTCAGGAAAATAAAGAACAAATCATCTGCCATGTTTGTAATAAGGTTCTTTAGCAAAATATGAAGTACTTTAAAGCCCTTTTAATCCAGGTTTAAAAACATGAACACCTAGACACACGGCAGTGTATCCGAATAAGTTCGAAGAAGAAGCCGAGCGACTCAGCAGTGTATATTTACGTGGACATATTCAAACCCTATTTCCCATCATATTAACTTTTTTCCCAGTGCAGCTAGGACCAATTTTTTTTACACAACACGTAAGCTACTTTTATATTTTTTTTAACAGAAATATAATACCGAAGGTTAACTAATAGTCCTGGACCTGGCAACAGTCCTGTAGGGAAATTCGCGAATGGTTTTTTTTTGGGAATGTTGAGTAGGTGTCCTAGTAAGTAGTTTAGACTTGAGTGGACATCTACGGTGGCGGGCACTCTATCTCTGAACTAACTGCTTATATATATATATCTTAATACTTGATATTTTTGCACGAAACTTAAGAGTCAGTCTGTTGTAATTACTATTTTTAAGGTGAATAGAAATGTAAAAGATAACTGTCAATTTGCCCAGGCAAAGTGTGTGATTATCCCTTAATATTTATTTATACATACATAAACTTCCTTCGTTCACAAAGTGGGGTAGGCAGAGCTACAGAATTACCTACAATTCAAAAAACTTGTTGACAAGTCCGTAAACACATTTTGCACGAATTATATGCATTTATTCATTTAATTTAAAGCACGGATTAAAAGTTGTTTTTCTCTGACTTCCCTGTTAATTGATATATTTAACCTGAACCTAAGAAAATGATAATAAAAAAACGTATTCAGGCTAATTTTGTGCTACGGTTTATGACTTAATTTAAATTCAAACTTGGTCGTACCAGTTTTATGGATGGTCAATGAAAACGGGAACCTGAATAGAGACTTCGACTATTTTCTTTCGGTGCTGTGAGATTAATGATAGTGGCTGACAAATGGGTTACCCATCAGCAGATTCGGGTAGCCCTAGGCATAGGTATAAGGTATGAAATAATGCTTGAACATTTACGTGTGTAACAACTTCATGCGTAGGAAGAATGGGCAGCGTGCTTTTATTCGCAGTGGTTTGATCGAAAACAGGGTTGGGAGTATAGACTGCGAGAAAACTGTTTTGAAAAAACAATTTAAAAAAAAACAGCAATTTCCAGAACCCATCTTTTGATCAGTAGAAACTTTAACTACAGGTTAAAATTCGTAAATTGAATCAAAAATGTAACACATTTGGTTCAGATTTAACAAATGGTTACGATTTTTAACCGATAGTTCAGTTCAAACAAATCTCCCTAACTCAGTTTATACAAACTTTTACTGTCACCCTTAAACCCTACTAGTTAAGAAATGGTCCAAGTTAGGTATTGAAAACTGTCTTAAAATCCATCTTGATACCGCAGAAGGCGACGTTCTTTAATGTTTAATACGGTGAGGTGGAGTGATAAGAACCGCTACCTTTTTGAAATTTGATGTTAAATTGATTTGTAAAATATTTATTGAACAATTCTAAGTTCATCAATACATTATTAAGATAATGACGCTAAGGATAGGATAAGGATAAATGTAGCTTCATAGTAAATTGGTACCTGGAGTCCTGTAGCCAGAGGTCTCTTGTGTCAACGGGAGGCAACTCTGTCTCGGTGGAGGCGGCCGAGTGCTGCGCGGTGCCTCCTCGGTTACCGAGCAGCCTGCGCCACGTGCATCGCCGCTCTGTCATACACAGTAACAAAACTTCTCTGTCAAAAAAATCTTTTACATAAATTTATATTAGTACATGTGTTTTTGCTTGGATGAAAGTAAAATAGCGAAACATAGGTGACTAACTTTCAGAGGACGGATGTCATAAATCCCTTTTAGGTCACTTTCTTGGGATGTCAATTTAGAAGAAGGACATGTTCGTTTTAATTCCATTTCGATAGACAACATGTTCTGACTTCTTAATAGGTCCAGTAAGAGGGACGTCATTTTCTGTCTTAGTCATCTTCTCAGTAGGTCTATTTCGGAGGACGTCATGTTCGGGGTTAATCATCTTCTCAGTAAGTCCATTTCGAGAGAAGCCATTTTCTGACTTAGTCATCTTCTGAGTAGGTCTATTTCGAGGGGCGTCATTTTCTGACTTAGTCATCCTCTTATGTGTCATGTCGATAGACCCGGCCAAGAATATTAGAATCTAAACTATTTTATTTGATACACTGTAAAGTACCTATTATATCAATATGTCGTTATTATGTCAGGCAGTTGGCACCCTCACCTCCTCACTTTCCGCCTCCGACATGATTCGCGTAAACCCCGTGCTCCACGACAATATTCCTATGACATAATGATATAATAGGTACTAGAGATCCTAGAGCTGGTGCTTACCTCTCCCAAAGGATTAGGCTAGCTATCTGGAGAGGTAATGCAGCCAGTGTCATAGGGACCATGCCGCGAGCGGACCTGCTAGAGGGGGTGTTCTTTTTATAGTGGTGATTATTATTCATATCTTTAATATTTGAGTAGCTTATTTTATTTTTATTTAAATACGTTTAGTTCTAATATTAAATTGTTTTAATGTATAGGTATGTAAAAAATAAGATAGTTTTAGATTCTAATATTCTTGGCTGGGTCTATCGACATGACACATAAGAGGATGACTAAGTCAGAAAATGAATGAATGAATGATGTCATTTTAATGGTTGGACAAATTCATTCAAGAAAAAAAAACAAATTACACAGCATTACTTTTCAGGCGTAAGTGCATGTTTCTTATTAAATATGTCTCGATTTATTTCATTGCGTTCGCGCAAGCGTTCTCCATTTTGCAGAACGGGATAGAAATATACAATACGTAATTGACAACAATTCATATGTGCTAAGGTAGTAAATTAAAATACCGTTTGTAGATTTTACACTGCTGATTACAGTAAAAGTATTTTCGGATTTTTGTATGCAGTAGTTTATTTAAATTTATGAAAAACAGTAAAAAAAGTTGGATTGCGAATGTTAGGAGTACACTTATAGTGCCCTTAGTCCATTTATTACCATAGGAATTAAAAAAATATACAACTGTCATGTTAATTTTTTATCTGACGGATAACTTGATTCTAACGACACGCTTTTGGATTCTCGTAATACTATTGTTTTGATATACGCTATTTAAAATGAAAGTAACTAACGGATTTGTAACAGCGGATAGCCGCAATCTGCCCAAAGTCAACGAATTTATGTTGTTACAGTTGTTATTATTGTCAAGTGACATGACATGACAGTCAGTTCTGTTTCTGTTTAAAGTTACTTTTTTTATTTTATATCATGCTATGATCACGACATCAGTATTCCTAAATTTGTATTTACGGTCTTTTTAATGACTATTTCTTTAACAAATTTTTTAACGACGAATTTAAGTTAAATAAAGAAAAACCAGGAAACACGGGTAGTCTAATTTTTAACCAGCTATTATAAACGCAAAAGAACAAAAATGCTTTTTTTTTAATGTTGTAATTATAAGGCCCATTGTTAGCGCCCACGTCTCAGATCCGTAAGTCATCACTGGCAACACACACTGGTCAAAGACTTTTGACTTCAGACACTGCGGTAATTTGGACGAAAAGGTGCTACGAAGCTTCCCGAACGCTGCCCATCCGAGTCGGATTCGACGAGTGACCTCTTTCTCAAAGTTGGACCTACCTAACTGGACCGTTTGTCCCAGGTAAATATAGTCGTCAACAACTTCGAGCGCAGAGCCTCCGACTATCACGGGAGTTGGCGCGACATGGACGTTGGACATGACTTTCGTCTTGTCCATGTTCATCCTCAAGCCAACTCGGTCGGAAACTCCACTGAGGTCAGCGAGCATTGCACTGAGGTCCTCCATGGTCTCAGCCATGACTACGATATCGTCAGCGAATCGAAGGTGAGTGATGTACTCGCCATTTATGTTGATACCTCGTCCTTTCCAGTCCAGAACCTTAAAAGCATCCTCCAATGCAGCGGTGAACAGCTTCGGAGAGAGCACATCTCCTTGTCTGACTCCCCGCTGCAGAGGAATAGGCTTCGTGCTCTGGTCCTGTAGTCGGACGGACATAGTGGCGTTTTCATTCGTGGCACCGCTGGAGAGACTGTAGTACAGCCCAGGTCTCGATCGAATCGAAGGCTTTCTCGTAGTCCACAAATGCAAGGCAAAGGGGGAGGTTATACTCTTCGGTCTTCTGTATAACCTGCCGCAACGCATGTATGTGGTCTACGGTACTATAGCCTTTTCGGAAACCGGCTTGTTCGGGAGGCTGAAAATCGTCAAACCTGCGCGCGAGACGATTTGTGATGACCCTCGAAAACAGCTTGTAAACATGGCTCAGAAGTGTATGTGCTAGTTCTGCAACAAAGTTTTATCACCTTTCTTGAAGAAGAGAACCACCACACTTCTGTTCCATGCTTTCGGCGTTCTCCCTTCGTGGAGGACGGAGCTGAACAGCGTCTGAAGGGCCCTAATGGTGGGTTTACCACCCGCCTTCAGGAGTTCGGCTGTAATTCCATCCTCACCTGGGGCTTTGCCATTCTTAAGCTGTTTGAGGGCCATACTAATCTCGTACAGGCTGACGTCGGGGAGATCTTCGGTATAGTGTCGGGTTATTCTAGCCCTCGGGTCTTTAGCTCGATTTTCGACGGGTGTTCGGGTTGTCGTGTACAGCTGTCCATAAAACTTCTCAACTTCCGCCAATAGCTCAGGTTTGGATGAAATGACTCTGCCGTCGTCGGTCTTCAGCTTCATCAGTTGGCTTTGGCCAACAGACAGATCCCTGGCAAACACCTTAGAGCCCCTGTTACACTCAATAGCCTCTTAAATACTTTTAGTATTGAATCGGCGTATATCACGTTTCAGAGACTTCGAGATCTGTCTGTTGAGCTGCCGATAGCGACAAGCATCACCATAGGACTGCAGAATCATTTCACGCCTCACCTCCATGAGCCTAAGGGTGGAGTCCGAGAGCTTCTTGGTTTTTGTACGGCGGATCTTGAAGAACTTAGACCCGACCGTTTGGACAGCTTCCACGAACCCGTCGTTGTAATCGTCCACGTCGCTACCTAGGCACTCGAAACGGTTTTGAAGTTCGAGCTGAAAGCTCTCGGGGTTTTGGAGCTGAGCGGGTGCCGGGCGGAGCGTAGACTTCATCAGTCTAGACCTTTCAAGCTTGAACTGGATATTCAATGAGCCTCGTACCATACGGTGATCACTCCCGGTTTTAACCGCACTGATCACGGAGACATCATTGAATATGTGCTTTTTCGTCGACATGATAAAGTCTATCTCATTCCTCGTTACACCATCAGGACTCATCCAGGTCCACTTCCTATGCTCACGTTTCCTGAAAAAGGAGTTCATCATATAGAGTCCCTCCTTCTCCATAAAACTGGCCAGTAGGTGGCCCCGGTGATTCCTATGCCCCACTCCAAAATTCCCCACTCTCTGCTCTTCACCGTCTCGTTTACCTAGCTTTGCGTTGAAGTCCCCCATTACAACCGTGAAGTGAGTTTTGGAGCTATGCATGGCTCTGGAAACATCCTCATACATAGCCTAGACATAGAAGTAGGTATTTTTAATAATGTTTACTCTTTGTAAGAAGTTTTACTTTATTTAATTTAAAATGATTTTATATAGCCCCATGAAGTAAATGGGCTTTTTAATTCGTGATAGAGTATTGTTTACTAACGCATGATCTCACAAAGTGCCTTTTAAATAAAGAAAAACAACTGTGATCGTAGGTTTCAATAAGTAAATGTTTAAGTAAGTACTTACTTAGTTTAATAAAATATGTGTGCCAAGGTTTGTTGAAGTGAATACATTTCAAAAACCGTTTATAATATTATTTCAGTCAGTTTTTATAAGAAGTTTTACATATTAGTAATGTGATCTCGCAATGTCATTATTATTTCCTTTTTATTTAGAATTATTATTTTAAAATATAGATACATCTGCATGTGAAAAAGGCTGTGATTATCATGTTACTACAAATAGATGTGTAAGTGCTTAGAATTTAATAATATTTTTTTGATACAAAGTTTAGAGATTGTACTACCTCAATAAATATTCATGTTGTCTTTTGGGGTAGTCTTTTATTTTTTGGTTTTTAAGCAAAATCAACGTCATAGTGTTATTTCTGGTTGATTGTAAAACTTATCATATTGGCAAACGTTTTTTTCCCGAAACTGTAAATATTTCAGATTTTTTTATAAAACTAACGACTAGACAGATATCAATAACAGATGTATAAATTCAAATAAATATCAAAAGCCTCTAAGGCCACGGTGTTCGTATTAGATTAAAAGAAGGTTCAAATTTTTTTACACTGATACACACGTTAAACTTATTAACACTTTGTAATTTTAACTAACAGCTACGTGCCATAGTTGTTGCGTTTCTACAAGACATAAAAAGGTCAAATACGGCTTTTTCTGAACCAAAGATGTCCTTTGCCAGGATTAATCTTTGGGTTCCTAAGATGTTTTTAAGAAGTGGAGCCACGCAGATTTTTCATGCAGGTAGGGGGGGGGGGGTCTGAGAGTAATAACTGTTTGAGTTTAGGTACTAAGATAAGTTCGGTACCATTTTTAACTAAATCAAAGATGTACAAATCAATTCTGGAATAAAAATTGCATTAATCTATACTAAAAACACAAAAAATAATAAAAAGTTTTATTATTTATAACTATCAAAGATGAAGCTGAATTGGATCCAGAGGCATTCAGCGAAGTAAATGAGGGAACACCTGGACCACTTTAAACTTTTTTATGTAATAAATACTTTTGTAAACAATTTATGGCGTATGGATATTATGGCACGAATTGGCTTAAAACGGAATGTTTAATAGACTAGGCCCAAAACTGAAAAACGCGTCCCTAAACCATTGCAAGCGGCAAATCATGTAACAGTTGGGACGACAACGTTATCAGAGGGTTTTGACCCTGCAGAATCCGGATCTGCCTGTCGCCATTCCGAAATTTGAACCGGAAGTATCCTATACCGGAAAAGATGCAGCCCATACAAAAAAATTCGTCGTACATTTTGTAAATCGTTGTTCCGGTACTCTAAAAAAGGTCCTATTGTTATGGTTTTTTAATATGTTGTAAGGAAAAAAAATTCAAAACAAAAGTAACAAAAAATTTTGTGATCTAAAATATTGCCAAAGTGCAGTTTGCGCTAAAATGCACCAAAACGTAAATATGAAAGGAAAACAAGAAAAAAGTAGCCATTTTCAATGCTAGCTCCCCGTAGATGATTCCATATCTTCGTTACTAGGGGTCGAGGAAAAAATCTTTGAATACAAAAGTTTTAGAAAATTTTGTACTCTACAATATTGCCAAACCATGATTAGCACTAAAATTAACTTCAACGACAGTATCAGCAAAAAACAGAAAAAAGTGTCAGTTTTTGCAAGATGGCAGAGAATCAAATAGAGCTGGAGAGACAAAAAAAATGGGTTACCATGGCTAGACTGTATTTTACTACATATTAAAAAACCATAAAAATCTGACCTTTTTTAAATGACTTCAAAAAAAGGAGGAGGTTCTCAATTCGTCGGGATTTTTTTTTTATGTATGTTCCCCGATTACTCGAAGACCACAGGACCGATTTGAAATTTTTTTCGTTGTTTGAATGGGTATACTTTCTAGTTGGTCCCATTGTCAACACGTCTGGATCTGAAAATGGGATCTTGGAGAAATCTACGGAACATCTAAGTTTTGAAAATAATAAGCATCGTAAAATGTGACGTATGAAAGGTAATGTTTTTACATAAAAAAAACAGTAGCGTATGCTACACTTTTGAAACCATCCCAGATGGAGTTTTTATTTTTAATTTTTGACGAAAATACTGAGTACGATGTGACTAGGCAAGTAACAAACAAGAGCCAAGCTAGTGATATACAAAATACACGAATACCAATAGGAGGGACCCCGAGCCAGCCCGAAGCCCAGCCGCCGCCCAGCCCCTTACGCTGGCGCGCCAGCAGCTGCACCGTTAGCGTGTACGTAACCAGCATCACCACCAGTGGGATGTAGAACGATACAATCGAGCCAATCGACTTGTACAGTGGATCGGGTATCTGACATACACCGTCAACTAACAGCGATTCCACATCCTGAAAAGAAACCAATAATTAGAACTTGGTCGAATTATTTAAAATATAACTTTATCTTTTTTAGACTTTGTAAGGATCAAATCGACATAGGTTACAAGTTTTTTCTTGCAGAATATTTAAGAAAATGGGGTCCATAGGCAAACTAAAAACCGTTGACAAAGGTTGTCCTATAATTAGTATCATCATTGAACTTAAGAGCTAGGCTCTTGTCGGTGGAGTAATTGCCACTTTTCTTTGTTCTCTGCCCGCTTTTTCACCTCCTGATACGACACATTGGCCTTCTGTCTTAAATATTTGACTGAAGTAAGTAAGCCTAGGTTTTCTCTTCATCTTTTCCCCTCAACTGTGCCCTCCAAAATGTTCAATAAAATAAATGTTTAAAAAAACAAAAAACCGCCTTCAAAAAGCAAAAAATAACTTCTTTAAAATGGTAGGTAAATAGGTCAGTCCAACTGAAGTCTGCTTTTGGTTAAAATATTGTTGGACGCCGACTTCAGTTGGACTGACCTATTTACCTACCATTTTAAAGAAGTTATTTTTTGCTTTTTGAAGGCGGTTTTTTGTTTTTTAAACATTTATTTTATTTTATACTTTTTAGTGATCCTATTTATCCTGTTACGTAGCTCCACTTCTAAATATTAATAAGAAACTATAGAACATTTCAAGCTCGCCGCAGACAACGCCGCGGGAATGTCATAGTCATATTTAAACCTAAATGTGCTTCGTCATAGTTGCTCAACTTCCTTTATCGAAATATCTTATCGCCACCCTTGAAATAGGTACCGTTAAGGAGTTCCGGTGGCCATCTATGGTCTTCATCATCAGTTCCACTTCACCATATAGTACTTTTCAAAAGCAAATGCATGAGTTACAGTGAAAAATACCAAAATCGCTATAGGTGTGCCTATAATATTTGAGGAGTTCTCTTGATTTCTCCATAATCCCATCATCAGATCCTGACGTGGTGACAATGGGACCAACTAGAAAGTATACCCATTCGAACAACGAAAAAATTTTTCAAATCGGTCCAGTGGTCTTCGAGTAATCGGGGAACATACATAAAAAAAAAAAAAAAAAAAATATCCCGACGAATTGAGAACCTCCTCCTTTTTTTGAAGTCGGTTAAAAAGAAACAAATTAGTATACAAGTTCTAAAACCAACCTCTATGTAGACCTTTTCTCTAGTTATACAACGTAATATGGGTTTTGTAAAAGTCTTAACGTATTTTAGCCCAGTCTATAACGACATCATAGATTGCAAACGCGCATGTAACTACGATTTTATAACCGACTTCAAAAAAAGGAGGAGGTTCTCAATTCGTAGGGTTTTTTTTTTATGTATGTTCCCCGATTACTCAAAGACCACTGGACCGATTTGTAAAATTGTTTCGTTGTTTGAATGGGTATCATTTCTAGTTGGTCCCATTGTCAACACGTCAGGATCTGATGATGGGATCTTGGAGAAATCAAGAGAACTCCTCAAATATTATAGGGACACCTATAGCGATTTTGGTATTTTTCTCTGTAACTCATGCATTTGCTTTTAAAAAGTACTATATGGTGAAGTGGATCTGATGATGAAGACCACAGATGGCCACCGAAACTCCTTAACGGTACCTATTTCAAGGGTGGCGATAAGATATTTCGATTAAGGTAGTTGAGCGACTATGACGAAGCACATTTAGGTTTAAATATGACTATGACATTCCCGCGGCGTTGTCTGCGGCGAGCTTGAAATGTTCTATAGTTTCTCATTAATATTTAGAAGTGGAGCTACGTAACAGCATAAATAGGATCACTAAAAAGCATAAAATAAAATAAATGTTAAAAAAAAAACAAAAACCCGCCTTCCAAAATGCATAAAATAACTTCTTTTAAAATGGTAGGTCAGTCCAACTGAAGTCGGCGTCCCATAATATTTTGAACCAAAAACCGAATGCAGTTGGACTGACCTACCATTTTAAAAGAAGTTATTTTATGCATTTTTGAAGGCGGGTTTTTGTTTTTTTAAACATTTATTCTATTTTATACTTTTTTATATGTTGTTATGTCCCTTGAGAGTCCACACCCAGAGTACCCTAAGGAAGCGTGTTTCAAGATTCAAATGTCAAGATCTTTGGTTTTCATTTAATAAACATAATTAAATTTGCTACAATTTGAGCGTAACCTGAGCTCAATATGTACATTGGTTGCGGAGATACAGCATGTCGAAGATGGGCAATGTGCGCAGAGCCCGCTCCTCAGACCCTACTTAAAATGGTGACTTGCAAATGCAAAATGAGGTTGCTTAGGGTCGTGCACTTGCAGACAGGCTGGGCTCAGGTGCTCTATCCTGTGTTCATTTTGCCACGGGTGAAATAGCAACAACGCCATCCCTATCGTCCTGGACGAGGAGGACGAGGATGTGGACGACCCAACACCATGAGCCGACCCGCCTCCACTCCAGAAAACATTATTCCTCTTCTCACACTCCTCCCCACTGATCTAGACTGAATAGGGCCTGGTCCTTCCAAAAGGACGAAAGTCTAAACTGTTTTTGCTTGACCGTGTAAATAGTATTATTTTATAGTTTAAATATATGTTTCCTGTGTTTTTTTATGTTTCCGTTTATTTGTCAAATGTCAAATTTACACTTTTTAGTTTTCTTTAAGAAATACATTCGTACATTATTCAGAATAATGTTTTTATCATTTAACCAAAATCAGATATTATAATAGTTTTTATATTTTTGAGAAAACAATGAAACCTAGAGGCACTACTTTGGTCTTAAATTGAAGATAGTTAAATTGTACACCAATTCTTATCTTAACTTTTTTTCTAGGACCATTAGTTTAGCCAGTACGTGGAAAATGACCATAACACGAAAATTTAATTTTGTTGAAAAAAAATGTCAGTCTTTGACTAGCTGTATCTCCGCAACTAATAGTCTTACAGTACTCAAATTAGGCAATTTAGTAAGCTTTATTAAAGTATAGAACAAAGATACTCGAAAAACGCTTCCTTTATATAATTATTTCAAAAAAACTGATACAAGTGCCTTAAATGTTCATTTATATAGTGTATGTTTATCTGAAGCCTTAATTATACATCTAAAATGGTAAATTCACATTTTTGCACATTTGTTTTAAAGAAAATCATCCCAAAATTGTTCAGTACAATACAATACAATACAATACAAAACACTTTATTGTACACCAAATAAAAAAACAAAACAGAGAAACAGCACATTTAAAAAATAATACAGGTAAACAACAGGCGGTCTTATCGCTAATTAGCGATCTCTTCCAGACATCTTTAGTAGGGACATGGTGTCAAATTAAAACATTTTACACAGTAGGTGGTGCAGACTTCACACGAGCAATAACAAGAAACTCTTTTAGCAATTAAACATGAATACAAAAACTAAGAAAAAAGTAACAAATAAACGCTTACCAAAAAAACAAATAAATAATTAAGCAAAAATACACAAATAAAAATAAATACAAGATACATATGACTTACATAAATAAACAGGTAATTAAACATAAATACAAAAATAAATATATAAATATCAAAATATATATAATAAAATGACATTGACAGAAATTCTTCTTTTAGAAGTAGTTAGAGAAATGAACGGAGACAATACAAATTATGACTGCGACAAGAAGTGCTCATGAAGAAGTTTCTTAAAGATATGTAAAGATTTAGCCCGCCGCAACTCCACAGGGAGGGAGTTCCGCAGCCGGACAGCCTGAAATGTAAAGGAATTGTTGTAGAATTTAGATGAAGAGGAGGGTACAGTTAAAATACAGTTTTGGGAGCAACGAATCGAGGTAAAAAAGTTAAAGCGCTCCTTGAGGTATCAGGGAGTTGCAGGGATGAACAGAACACAGCAGAAAAGATTAAGAATGTGAAAGTACCGGCGTAAACGGATAGGGAGCCACTAGAGTTGCGAACGAAAATTAGAGACATGGTCATATTTGCGTAAACCAAATATGAACCGAATGCATAAATTCAGAATACGTTCAAACTTGTTAAGCTGCTCCTCGGTAAGATCTAAAAAACACACATCAGCATAGTCTAAAATTTGTAGAAGTAACGACTGAGCAAGCGCAATTCTAGTCGCAAGAGGGAGAAAGTTACGAAGCCGCCGAAGAGACCACACCGACGCAAACATATTCCTGCTAACCTCGCTAACTTGAGGAACCCACGACAAGGTACGGTCCATAATAATACCCAGGTTTTTGACTTGATGTGAAAAAGGAATACGGAAAAAAACAGACGGGAGACCTGCAAAGTCAATTCTGGAAATCATTTTAGGACTGCCGATAATAATAGTTTGAGTTTTAGCAGGATTGACTCTCAAACCAAAACTATTACTCCATCGCAAGATACGAGCTAAATCGTTGTTCGTGGAATTGATTACCGAGTCGAGTTCGCCCAGCACGCCCTGAGAGTAAATTTGTAGATCGTCGGCATAAAGGTGATAGGAAGAGAGAAGGCCATGTGTGATAGAGTTGATGAAAACAGAAAAAAGAAGAGGAGACAGCACGCCACCTTGCGGGACGCCGGCCAGCGTACTGCACCACGAAGATCGGGAAGCTTCCACCTTTAATCGCTGCCGACGACCTACTAGATAACCACGAAACCATTCAATTACCGCAGGAGATATGTTAAATGAGCGCAAAATTCCAAGCAAGACGTCAAAATCAACAGTATTAAATGCATTGCTGAAATCCAGCAATGTTAAAACTGTTAACTTTCTGTTGTCAAATCCCAACCGAATATCGTCTGAGATTTTAAAGAGAGCGGTAGCCGTACTATGATCGGGGCGGAAGCCGGATTGAAAGGAATTAAGGAGGTCATTCCTTGTCAAGTAAGAGGAAAACTGCTGATGCACAAGGCGTTCCAGAACTTTGGATAGGAAAGGTAGAATGGAAATAGGACGATAATCAGAAAAAGAAGAAGGATTAAGTTTTTTAGGTAAGGGGATAACATCAGCATCCTTCCACAACAAAGTAAAATACGCTGGACGAGATTGAACTGTTAAGGATGCTGGTAATAAAAGGGATAAGTAGGTCAAGTAGAGGGAGGATCATATTATGGCTAACGCAATCTGCCCCAACAGCATTCGACGTTATGGATTGTACACTCTTCTTAACATCGCTGTCGGAAAATTGTGTGAAGGAGAAAGGAGAAGTGTCAGGAGTCGGGATAGTAGAAAGATACTTTAAGGTCTTGTCCTTAATAGGGCCATTAAAACAGGCAGAAGATGAGAAATGCTTAATGAGCTGATCGAAATTTAAATCTATGGTAGAGGAATTATGCTGAAATTTCCCAACTCCTAGTGACTTAAGGAATTGCCATACTTTGCCCGGATCGCCATTTTCTACTGATTTATGAATGTGGCGACTTTGTGCGTCTCGACAGACCGTGCCACAACGATTGCGCAGCTTATGGTACCTAGCCTTGTTTATGTCCGATGGGTCAGTTTTATACCTTGATTTGGCAAAGTTCTTCTTCCTTATTAACGTCCTTATATCCTCAGATAGCCAAGGAGCAGGGAGATGTTTAACCTTAATGGGTCTTACTGGAGCATGAATGTCATAGATCTGAGTTAGGAGAGAGTTGAATAAGGAAATTTTATCATCTACCGAATCAGCTCTACTAATCACACTCCAGTCAATATTAATCGCATCCTCGAGAAGCCACATCAATCCGACTAAAATTGCGCTGAAAAAGAATTCTAGGTTTAGCTTTAGGAGGCCAGATTTTATAGGAAAGAAAAATTAAATCATGATAAGAGAAAGCGTCCGCAGAGTATTGGCCATGCTTAATAACATGAGCGGGAGAGAAAGTCAAAATAAGATCGAGAAGCGAAGGAAAACAGTTAGGAAAATAATGGGTAGCATTGGAGGGAAGGATGGTTAAGTTGCAGGCATTGACTAAGGATTTAAGAGATTTAGAGCGGCAATCGTCTTTAAATAGGCAAGTATTAAAATCATCCATTATAATATGGTGATTATAGGAGGGCATAAGATCTTCTAGAAGTTTTTCGTAAGCATTAAAGTAATTAATTTTAAGGGTGGGAGAATAAAAAACTCCTAGAAGCAATTTAGAGTGGGATAAAGTCAAATCAAGGAACAAATACTCTGCGGCGTCCGAAGAAGAAGATTATGCTGACATGCTAATAATAGAAAAGGGAATATGAAAGCGGAGGTAAATCGCAACCCCACCGCCTCCTCTTCCAGTGCGGTCATTCCGAATTAAAGTGAAACCTGGCAAAGAGTAGGAAGAAGGTAAACACGGCTTTAACCAGGACTCCGAAGCAAGCACTGCGTGAACGTTATTGACATCAAAACTAATTAGCAGGTCGTTGAAGTGGGCGGGGATACTTTGAGCGTTTACGTGAACTATGTTCAAGTTTTTAGGTTCATCTGAAAACTGAGCATCGAGCAAGTCGCGTAAAGAAGGACGTAAACTATGAAAACTGTCTTCGGAGTCATTACTCATACTATCAGAGAGAGACAACAAATTATTAGAATCACTATCACTGCTGTCAATAGTCATAAATAAATATCACAAAAATAAGTATACCTATATAAATATAAAAACACTGACAAATAAATTTTATAAATTGATCAAAAAGGGGCGTACAGTTTACACTATCTACCAGCAGCGTTAAAATAGCAAAACAACTTCATATAATAAATAACAAATAACTAAGGAAAAAATTCCAACAAACAAAAACATGCCTAAAACGGAACGCAAAAAGTGAAAAAAGAACAAGTCAACTGTCACTGTCAACAGTGTCAACCATCAAACAAAGAACCGTCAGTCGGCCAGCAGTGACAGAAAATATGAGAATTTTAACAAAGACGGTAAACGCTATTAAAATAAATAAATAATAATAATAACAAAGACGGTAAAAAATAAGTTTAAGAGTTACAATCCAAGCTAAGTACCTATTACACAGCTAGATTCAGAAGCAACTACGAAACACAATATACACCAAAGTCAAAATGACTCGAAACAAGAAGATAAGCAATGAACAAAATAACTATGGCTAAATTACAACTAATAGATATTCACTTGAACTTAAAGCAGCGGGTTTGCTGATCACTCTCTTTGACTTCTTCCATGGTAGCTGCGCAGGTTGACCACTAATACCACTATCACCGGCACCGGCACGAGGAGTCGAAACGCTAGACACAAGCGGCACGACTCGTATCGCCTTCACCTCAGCAACAGAGACAACGCGGTGATGCGTGCCGTCTGACCCGAGGATGTGCATGACTCCGTCCCGCGTCCAGCAGCTCCTGATGCCAAAACGGTCACGAGCAGCCATGAACGCGTCGTGACGCGGCTTCGTAAGGAACTCTGACACCGTGACACCCGAGCCCTTTAACGCCGTCTTGCCAAACTACACCTTGTCACAGTTGGCAGCATCACGAAACTTAATTATGATTGCTCTTGACTTACCACCTATGAGGTCGGCCTGAACGGTGACAGCGACTTAACTCGTTGGAGCCAATCTCAACCTTCAAGGGTCTCAGCGTATCCGTAACAACTTTTAAAGTGTCCTCTGAATCAGGCTCAGGTATGCCATGAATGAGAAGCATCTTACGGCGAGAACGCATCTCCAGGAGGTCAGTTTGCCGAGTCAACGACTCCACTTGTTGCTGAAGAATGCCAAGTGTCTTCATGATGAAGTTTTTGAAGTTCATGAAGTCCGCCGCCAATGATGCCACTGTAGGGTTGGATGACCCAGCTCTGTCCAGGCTGCTCTGGAATTCCTCCATTTTAGCAGTGAACATTTTGGCTAACTCACAGATAGAACCCTTCATGCCCTCGGACTGAGATATGATATTCATTTATTTAGATAAATTATTATGATATTAAAATTTATGATATGTGAAATAGTTTAAGTAGTGAGTGCCAAAGAAAGTGACTATTAGGGACGTTTTAACTGATAGAAAAGTGAAAATAACTGCTGGTAGGTGAATTCAATCAGTAAAGCATAGGTACTGACTAGTTTTATTGCAGATTATGTACTTATTTAATTAATAAGCAATAAATAATTACAAACAATGCTTGCTGCGTTTTCTCCACCAACCCGAAAAAGTCTAATCTATAATCTACAATGTTTTTATTAAATAGCCAAAATCCGATATTTTTCAATTTTTTTATTTTTCATGAAACTATGAGGCCTTTTGGTATTAAATTGAGGCTAATTCAACTCTCTACAACTTCTTTTCATATGACTTTTACCTAGGAGCATTTGTTCAGCCGGTATGACTGTGTCTTCGAAATAACCCTACCAACACATTTTCACTTTTTGAAGAATATTGCCCATCTTTGACTTGTTGTTTCTCCGCAACCAATAAACATAATGTTTAAAGAAAATCGTCCCAAAATTGTTCAGTACAATGTTTTTATTAAATAGCCAAAATCCGTTTTTTTTTTCATGAAACTATGACGCCTAGAGGCACCATTTTGGTATAAAATTGAGGCTTATTCAATTCTCTACCACTTCTTTTCATATGACTTTTACCTAGGAGCATTTGTTCAGCCGGTATGTGTCTTCGAAATAACCCTACCAACACATTTTCACTTTTTGAAGAAAATTGCCTATCTTTGACTTGGTGTTTCTCCGCAACCAATAAACTGTAGCAAGCAAAAATTGTAGCAAATTTAGTTATCTTTATTAAAATATAAACAAAGATACTTCAGAAGTTCTTCCTTAGAGAAGTTTTTTCGACAAAACTGAAACAAGTGCCAAAAATTCGCAGTTTTTCGAGCACCATGGGGGTAGCAAAGGGTTTTCGGGGTTGCAACTTGGATGTTAAATACTCGCATCGGACCTAACAACATATAAAAAAATCGTAGTTACATGCGAGTTGGCGATTTTTGCCTTTTTTGTGTTGTTATAGACTGGGCTATTTGAGATAATCGCAACTTACTGAAATTAAGATATTTCGAATATTGTTTCAACAGTTTATGATAGTGCCTCAATGTTCGATCAAGTTTTTTGTCAAGTCCGAGATTGCAACTTTAACATTGATTTTCCTAAATACTGCTTAGGTTATATCTCAGAATAGTTATCTTAGCGCGATTTATTAACAATAGTACTCGTAATTCATAAATAAATAGAGCTAAATTCTCAAATTATGGAAAAGGGATTAAAACTCGGAAACAAGATGCTTAACTAATATAAAAAAATGAAATAAGCTGCGATTATCTCTAAAACCGTTACCTTTACTAAACCCATCTTAGTTTCTTAAGATATACCAAACTAATTTCTCAAATACAAGTTGGTTTCTAACCTCTAAATACAGGACACAAATGTCCTTCTGTCCGTATTTCTTTTCCTCAGTCTGTATATGGCTAGGTAATTGATACTAATTATGGATTTTATTACCACGTAATTGCTACTAACATTTTAATCGCTCTTACTCAAGTCGAGGGAAAAGAGGAAAAGGAAGACCTAGGCTTACTAACTTCATCCAAATAACATATAAGGCCAAAATCGTTTCGAATCAGGAGGTGAAAAAGCTGGCCGAGAGCAGAGAAAAGTGGCAAGTACTCCACCGACAAGAGCCTCTTAAGTTAAATGATGATGATGAACTCACGATTAATTAAGTCTCCCCCATAAGAATAAATACTATTTATTCTTATGACTCTACTTTAGCTTTTAATATTGTGCCTTCATTTAAGTTTTTTTTTATTTTTTTTTGGTTTTACTTACAAGTATATGTAGTTTTAGTTGTATGGGATTGGAGACACGCAACAAAAACGAAAATGACACTTTTAGAGAGTGCCGTGTTAGTAATTGATTGCGAAAATTGTGTTTCACGTGTTTTGTTACAAGTGCTGATTACTTCTTACCTGTGAATACATAAGGCTTAACGGCACACTCATAGCCGTTGATGCGATCCATACAAAGGCAATTTTTACAGTAACTCTTTTTCTTGTTTTATTGCGGCCGAATTTCATCGGATACCGGAGCGAGAGATATCTGCAAGAAATGAATAAATAGCAATATGTTAACCATCAATTTCTTAAAGAATTTAAAAGAATACGTTTAAAGAATTTACGAATAGTGAATGGCATTGATTAAAGCGGGGTATAGTTTAAATCCAATGCTCTGTTGTAAACGCTAATCACATCAAAATATTATTTTAATAATTTAACATTACTTTACGATTCAGGTTATTTTGGAAAAGTACAATTTATCGATCGACATAAACAAACAATAACTTGAGTTCATTTGAACTATCGCCTTAACACGTCTCATTATCGCGGTGGACAAATGTTCACGCATCCGTCACTCTGGTACTTACATGATTGTCAGAAACTGACAGATGTTTTATCCACATTTATCCACAGCGCTTAAAGCAACCATTATAGGCAATCAGACCTTACAAGGGGGTTGACATGACATAGTTTTGTAATCTACACTCTAAGGTGAAAACTACCTAAACAGTCTGTCCCTTTGCGTCATCTCAACATGTCTTATAGTTTTGGATGAAACTGACAATGTAAGTTACTCGGTTTGCTGTGTTGTCACGAGTCGACTACGATCGACGATTGCGAATACTTTCGCGCATCCGGGTCTACAGGTACTACAAGAAATCCCTAAATTTTAGGCTGAGGCGACGAGATGGAAAGTTAGTCAAATTAATGGCTAAGCTTTATTTCAAAGAAAAACAAAACCAATACTTATTTCTTTTACAAACATTCATGCTCAAAATTACATACATACATAATCTCACGCCTTCGTTCCCGGAGTGGGGTAGGCAGAGCTACAGAATTACAAACATCTCTAAAAACTTGTTGATAATTCTATAACCACAATTTGCTCAAAATTATATTTGTTTTAAAAAGATAAAAGTTAACAAGTCTTACAAAAAGCTTTTAAGACTCCGATCAGCCACTTGTATGCTCAGATACATTTGATGACGACCGTCTGTGGGTTTTTAGGGTTCCGTACTAAAATAGTAAAAAAGGAACCCTAATGGTGAGAATTCGATGTCTGTCTGTTTGTATGTCACAGCAGTTTTTCTCTGGAACTATAGAAGCTACCGACTTGGAAATTGGCATAGGTAGTTGTATAACTTGCTTGCCGGCACCTGTTTTTACTAAAAACAATATGAAATTATTTTTCTAAATATTTGAAAAGGTGTCTTTAATGGGGGTTGAAAAATGAAAGTGAATTGATTACCTACAGCAAATAGGGTGTCAGATCGGGAGCTCAATCTGCACGTTTCAAAACTATTTTTTAAAAAAAAAACCGTGTTGGTCTCATTGATTTACTCGTATTGCCAAAAAATTACAAAATATAACCCCCCCCCCTTATTTCCGAAGTTTGTGGACTAAAATATCTGAAAAATTCATGATGTATAATAATTTATTTATTACACGATAAATAAAATCATACATAAATACATTAAATCACGCCTGTTTTCCAGAGCGGTAGGCAGAGATCATTTATGATAAAGTAAAATCAAATTGTCAAATTTTACAGTACTTCAAAAATATTCAAAAAAGTTGAAAAATTGTATTAAAATTTAGGCTTGTCTAAATGGACCTTATTATATATGTATAGCAAATTTCCCGTTTTTTAACCTTTTATACATTTTCCTATACCTATCCACTTTCCGGTAAACAAATTTTAAAGGATAGGTTTTCTGGAAAATCTTATGTGATCCAACTCAATAAGATACGCCATAATTACATGATCATATTGGCATTCCAATGTAAACGCCGAGCTACACACCTTAAATGGGTCTGAAGGATATGTCTTCGGCTCACAGCTATTTCATGTACACCGAGTGTGACGTTACTAACCTATTTATTGTCAAACAGAATATCAACTTACTTATGGTACGGTCATGGATCTGCTGTAATTGGATAAAAAGAAAAACAATGTCATGCTAACCCGCAGCGTCTCTATAAATTATTAAAAAATATATGAAGCGTAAAGTTATCAAATCGATTCTGGTAAAAAAAAAACTCGGTGAACCAACCAAACAAAAGGGTCAGTGATATAAAAAATTCGCTGCTGCATGCATAAAAATGGTAGCAACGCGATATATTGCTTTGTTTATCGGGATGTTGAATCAAGCTATGTCCAGACATAGACCTCAAGTTTTCATTTACATAACTTTACTAATTAAAATACTTAATGATGTTCATATTATTTCGCGCAGCTGCAGATTTTGTATAGTATTTAAACAAATAGCATCACGACAGCAAGTTTATAGTAAGATTTTATTTAATAAGTCAACCTGTCCACGCTGATTGTACACAGATGCATAATGGAAGCCGTGCAAAGGAGCACGTCCAAACATATCCACAGCAAGCAGTACACGGCAGGCAGCTGGAAGTGTCCTTTAACAAAAAATACATGTGAATTAACAAAATAACGTTTTGAGGCTTTCCCTCCAAAAAATATTGTGAAAGTGATTGTAACTATTTAAAAATTTACCTGACACTTGGTTTGAAATGAGACTAAACTGTTTTTACAAAAAAAAAGTAAATGATTCCTACGACGGTTTGCCTGTATCTCCTTTGGTTTCGAAATTGCCAATACAATACAAGTTAAAAAAACCGGGCAAGAGCAACCATAGGGTTCCGTCGCCGTTACTACATAAGCAAATACAAAAAAATATGTCCAAAAACCAGAAGTATGAGTCGATTAGCTTATATGATTCTCGGTACGTCTAAACATTATAATTTTCATTTCATTTAAGATATTTTTCAGACTTTTAGTATTTGTAGTTTTCCAGGCATTCCAATGTTTCTCCAGGCAAAATATATATGTATAAGCTTCTGCTAACTACTTCCCCCGCGTAGATTTCGATTATCGTTATTCCGTCGGGAACTTTAAAACATTTCGGGATAAAAAGTACCCTATGTATTAATCCAGTATATAAGCTATCTTCATTCCAAGCTGCGTTAGCTGTTAGGCTAGGTTAGGCTTCGCTTTCTAAGTTTATGTTATACAAGCAATAATCATCTTTCCTAAAATCACGTAAGTCTGGGGTGACTGGGATCTTGGACTATGGGATGATTTTCTATATACAATACGATACTAAATTTAATCTAATTCGGTTTATCCGTGAAATCGTAACAAACAGACAGATGACAGGCAGACAAATTATTTTCACAATTATAATATTAGTATGGACTTTCTTTCTACAGCAATATTACATGTATCGATGTATACGGGGTGTTAAGTAATGAGTGGATCAAAATCAAAAAAATTAAAATCATTTATTCGGTAAGAACAAAGGTGGAAAGTACATAGTGGTTGAGGCCTCCTAGTAGGTATGAAGTGTACCTGTATCAGGAGGACTCGCTCTTCCAAAACTAGTAGGTTTACTCGTTCTTAACTAGGTGAGTTTAAAAATATTATTGGTACTTAAGTCTAATAATAAGGTTCCGCTTAGAAACCTTTATTCTACAGTTAGTTCTATATATATATATTAGTTGTATTTGTGTGTGTGTGTGTGTGTGTGTGAGTGTGCGTGTGTGTGTGTGTGTGTGTGTGTGTGTGTGTGTGTGTGTGTGTGTGTGTGCGCGCGTGCGCGTGGGCGTGTGCGTGTGTGTATCTATCTGGATAATCCTTGAATTACGAATAGAAGGCACTTAGGACGTTATGAAAAAGCTAAAATAGGTTAAGTAAAAGTCGCACGGTTTTCGAGATATTTGGATATTAAGGTTTTTTCGAAAATGAACACCGTTGTTCAATGTTTTGATCTTAGCACCATTGTAAGCAAATTCTGTTCAAATTTTATTTTTTTCAATATTCTTGAATACTTATGTTATCAGATAGGCATCACCATTAATGTGATACAACAATGGTTTTTAAAAAAAAAACCCGAACTTAATTATTGCGTTTTCAATCGTACATTGATCGAGCTTTCAGCTCCCATGGTGAAAAAAAAATACACTACCGTCTAGTTGCCCATAAGCTTAAAAACATGCCGGTTTATTGATAATTTAAAAATAGTAATTACCTTTTCAATTTAAAATCAAAATACCAAAATAATACAAAAAAATACACGCCCACCCACACTTTTCCTGATTTACTTTTTGTATCCTGGGCGTAGAATTCAAAACTTTTTGTTGCAAAAATGACATTACCGGCCACTAATTTAAATTTATTCCAAATTTTTAAAAAAAGTGCCGTATGCTTTTGTTTTTTTTCGAATGCGATTTTGAATTTCGCTATTATTGCGTAATGAATGGTGAATTGTGTATTTAGATTATTGTGTTGATTTTTTTTGTTTAATAATTATTCGAACACAATACACACTAAGGAAATTATGTTTTATTCCATAATCTTATTGATAAACAACTAACAACCAAAAAACTAGTTATTTTTGACATAATATATGTTATCGATGGACATGACGAAATTGCAAGGTTTCTCTTTTTAACCGACTTCAAAAAAGGAGGAGGTTATACGTTCCACTGTATGTATTTTTTTTTGTTTTTATGTATGTTCACCGATTACTCCGTCAATTGTCGACCGATTTCAAAAATTTTTTTTTGGTTTGATAGAGTATACTTCCGAGGTGGTCCCATTGTCACCAAATCTATATCTGATGAGGGGATCAGTGAGGAATTGAGGGAACTCCTCAAATATTGTAGGCAAACATATAGCGATTTTAGTATTTTTAGTAACAAGTCTAGCATTTGCATTCAGAAAGTATCATTTGGTGTAGTGGAACTGATGATGAAGACCACAGATGGCCACCGGAACTCCTCAATGGTACAGATTTCAAGGGTGGCGATAAAATATCTTGATTAAGATATTTGAGCGACTACCTACAACGAATAATATTTACTTGTTGAAATATGACTATGACTTTCCCGCGGCGTTGCTTGCGGCGCGCTTGATATAAGTTAAAGTTTCATTTCAACTAAGAAGTGGGACTACGTAACAGCGTATTATGATCACTAAAAAGTATAAAATAAAATAAATGTTTTAAGAAACAAAAAACCGCCTTCAAAAACGCAAAAAATAACTTCTTTAAAATTATAGGCACCTAATAGGTTAGTCCAACTGAAGTCGGCGACCACAACATTTTCAACAAAAAGCCGACATCAGTAGGACTAACCTATTAGGTGCCTATAATTTTAAAGAAGTTATTTTTTGCGTTTTTGAAGGCGGTTTTTTGTTTTTTTACTACATTGCTGCGGAACCCAAAGAAGAGAATAATTTATGATCAAAATTGTAAAACCCAAGCTAAGTTTTAAATAGTAGTTTGAATGTACAAAAAAATCTTAAATATGTATTCGAACTTTAACCCTCGACATTACGCATTAAACCAATGTTTTCAAACAACAACGTGACACCATTAGTTTCAAACAGAACGTCGCTTTTGTAACGTTAATCTATGTGCTTTTTTGTCTTGATCGCTCCTAGCTATGGGAGTGATATTGTTTTCCTTTCCTTTGATGTCATCATTGTGGCATCACATTTGTTATTACAAATTGGAATAATTTATTTTGCCTTTTTTAAAAATGTTTACGTTAACTTTTTAAAAATCCTTTAATTACGGCGTTTATGTAATAAACAGAAAATAAAATGTCAATATTTTTAATCACGTAAGTCGTAAAGTAATCGACGGCTCTCGAATAGGGTTTTAAAGAAGTACCTTTTTTTGGCCTAATTTGATAATTTCGTATTTGTTTTAAATTGTAATCGAGAAATCCCGAAATAAGTATATTTTAATTTGTTACGAAGTGTAATCATATAAAGTTGCAAGTGACAACATCAATCCGGTAGGTAACCTTTTTCCATACTAACTTTGACCTTGACTTATTTTTTATTATATATAAACCTGGTCACCGTTTATTGAAACCTTTTAGTGAAAACCGCATTAACATTGGTTCACTGGTTTTCAATTGATGCGAGGAAAAACAAAATTAAACACACAATCATACACAAGCTCTGAAAATTTTAGAAACGTGTTCTGCTGCTCATTTTGAGGGATTTTACTTCTACAAATTTATTATATGCATTATCATGCATAAAACTTATGATATAGATATAATATACAAATATTATTTGTATTGCACCAAGCTTTTATGTGAGTTCAACCTTTTTGAATAAAATCGGATTGAGTTTTCAAACGTGTGTCAAAATAAAATGTAATTTAAATCAAAAGCACTAATATAAAGAGTATTGATATCCACAGCGAAGCAAACTACCCTCAAAGTAACTTTCTTTCTACCCCTCGTTAACCCCGTTAGGAGATGAATTTCAATAAAATACGAAAGACTTCTTCCATAAATTCTGTTAAAGAATGTTTAAGCATAATTTGAAGTAGATTGGACCAAGGAATCACGTTGTCCCATACAAACTTTGCCCCCTTTTTCACCCCCTTAGGGGTAGAATTTCGGAAAGTCCTTTCTTATCGGTTGCCTACGTCATACAAAGAACACACCCTCCAAGTTTCAGGTCTCTACGATCACCGGTTTAGGCTGTGCGTTGATCCGTCAGTCAGTCATTCAGGACAGAGCATTTTCACACACTAACAATTACGACCCTAGTAGTTTGTCACCAAAAAATTACTCCAGGCTACTTTTAATAAATACCAAAAGTCTCTGAGCTAGACTGCGGACAACCGACAGCCGGACAGACGCACATGGCGAAAAAATAGGGGTTCCTTGTTTGACACTGGAACCCTAAAATCACAAAGAATAAAAAAACCGGCCAAGTGCGAGTCGGACTCGCGCACGAAGGGTTCCATACCGTTATCTATAAACCAATAGCAAAAAACGGCAAAAAAATCACGTTTGTTGTATCAGAGCCCCCCTTAAATATATATATTTTTTATAGTTAATGTACAACGAAATATTCTGTGAATATTTTAAGCGTCTAACTGTTGCCGTTATTAATATCGAGCAAAAAATGGCAAAAAAATCACGTTTGTTGTATGGGAGCGCCCCTTAAATATTTTTTTATTAGGTTTTCATTATTTGTTGTTATAGCGGCAACAGAAACACATCATCTGTAAAAATTTCAACTTTCTAGATATTACGGTTCATGAGATACAAGTTGGTGACGGACAGACGCACAGACATACAGACGGACAGTGAAGTCTTAGTAATAGGGTCGCGTTTTTACCCTTTGGGTATGGAACCCTAAAAAACATGTATACGTTATTGATTAACCTTGATTTTCTTTTTGTTTTTTTTTTTTGTTTTGTTTTTGAGTACGTAAACAAAACACTGTAGGTAGATAAATCCATGTTGCTTACTATATTATAGTTTATTATATTCTTACTGGCGCACTCAGAGACATTAATTAAATTTAATGCTTGTTTAGTGACGTGTTGTCTTATTCTATTGCTATAGCAAAGAAAGCAGCAACTTTAATCAAGCATTAAATTTAATTGACGGGTCTGAGTGCGGCAGGTGAGATACGTTTAAGAAAACAAACTGTATCTAAACTACTTTATAAATTAGTTCATAAGTAATGCATGGTTTTATTTTATCTCCAACAAAGTTTATAAATAAATAAATTTTACTGTATTTTAACGATAACTCTTATTAACTTGATAGTTATTAGTATCTACCTATTTTTAACAACGTATTAATTTTTTTAAACCATTTCGAGGAATTGGCTCTATTGGTTACAATAAATTAATTAAGTATAATACTTAACTGAATATTTATTGCTTTATATAATGCTAGAATAAGTAGTAACCATTGTAAAGTGCCCGTGCGGCCTACTTACTGAATAAACATCTTTTATCTTTTTTATCTTTATCTTTTAATATGTTTAAAAAATGACTGACTGCTGAGATTCTTGCAGCGTTTCTTCTCAGTTGTGGTCTCCTCTTGCGAAGCGCTGGTAGATTCTTGACGTGTAAAAGTGCCCGTCCGGTCTACTTACTGAATAAAAATATCTTTTTTTTATATATATTATTACTTCCTTACATATACGAAATTGGCGTTTTATATGGCAAAAATATACCTTAATATAATATACCAATTTTTCGAGTTCTTTCACCTTTCCAATTATGTTTCAGAGGGCTCAGACAAGATGCACTACGCTAACTAACGTTTCTATTCGATTAGTTTTTAAACCAATCGCGTCACTGGTAGACCACGTGACTTTTCGTATCACGTCATCTTCCAGTGACGCGATTGGTTTAAAAACTAATCGAATAGAAACGTTAGTTAGCGTAGTGCATCTTGTCAGAGCCCTCAGGTGAATTAAAACTGTTTTATCACTCACACCGAAGCCTGCCGCTAACTCTGACGAAGTTTGCGATGGATTCGCTTCCACAATCAGTTTTAATTCTTCGTTATTAACTTGGGTCTCCGGCCGTCCACGGGGCTTGTTTTGTAGGTCAAAATTTCCAGAACGAAAACGTTGGAACCAAAAACGTACCGTGTTTTCTTTTACAGTAGCTGCCTCATAAACGTTTCACTTCGGTGGAACTCGTATTCGTAAATAACGCGATATTTTAAGTTCTCCATATTGTGAACAAAATGATGTCAAAGAAAAAACAAATGACGCGATAGAAAATGAATCGCTAAATTCGAAGCAAAAATACATGAGCTAAACTTTGAAATAAATTTGAATTTAGAATTCTTAGCCAAACACCAGATATGTTTAACAAAGTGGCCAGTTCAACAAAACTTTAATATGTAAGGACCCAATATAGTACCGGCGGTAACGACCATAGGTCAAAATTTTGGTATCGGATGAATTCACTTGGCACAGGTGTATCCTAGGACAAACTGAGCTAATTTAGCCCGATAGCCATCAGCCAACCCCTGGGTGGTAGGGAGGGGGGTATTCAAAGTTACACGCCGCCGCCCTTCAGATAAAAAAATATATCGGCTTTAGTTTACTTATCACCTCGAGTGTGGTATCATTTTCTTATATAAACCATAGATGTGGCTTTCATTTTTGATATAATAATTACACTCTTTTATATAAATTTATTAAGATACATAAAGAAGTTTCACAACATCAACTTATCTTTTTTGTTTAAACACACAATATTTTATAGTATATGTACAACACCATATTTAAAAAATATACATACGAGTACATATTATTTTCGTAATTAACAAATTAAACTTAAGGTGAATTCATAATACGGAGTTATTTGATGACCGACAGCTAAAGGATATGACGGATGCCAGTTTCCAGCAGCATCTCCTAGCTGATGCTGGTGGAAACTTGCATCCGTCCGTAGGCGGAATATTCTTCAGCTGTCGGTCGTAAAATAACTCCGGGTATTTACCAGGGTGTGCACGTATGGGGCCAAGCGATGGTGCCTATTCTTCTTCACAGTCCGGCGGGTTGGGGATGGGAAATACAATCGAATCTCAATTGAAAACCAATTTCGACTACTGCACCCGTTGCTGCTACAGCTTGTCTGGAACTACTTAATGTGACAATAGTTTACATTTCTATGATACATTTTTATGCCTAGCTAGGTCTTTACGGTTCATATTGTAATTTATGGCATTTTTTGCACTTTAGACTATATGGAACGACGTATTTCCTCCTGGTCGGCCTGAGATCTAATATTTGACGGTCATTACGTCCTTTTGTGATTTGATCATTTGAAGATCAAGTCTGTCTGTTTTTGACTTGAAGACCGATTTTTTTTCAGATAGACATTATATGATAGATAATTATGATAGTAAACATCGTTTTTTATCTTGGATAGCAAGCAAAACCTTTGCAATAGGTTTAGCGATGGTTTTTTGGACAGGAAAAAAAAGAGGAATGGAGGTACGGAAAAAAATGGAAAAAAACATGATGAAGAATAATGAAAATAATTAGGGAAAATAAAATTACACGAATCTATTTCGCGCTATGAAATCGGATAATGTTAGCCAGTAAGGCATGTGACAGGGGCAGAAATCCTTATGATAAAAGGGATAGGATATGGCTTCAGGGAAGTATCCATCTGTATCAGTTTTGCTGTACCAGTATAAATAGATTATTCTCGTGCAGATACCTCTAATTTGGTTTATGTTTTTAATCATTTATTCTCAGCTTTTATCGTAAAGTACAGTACATCCTTTCAACTTCTGGAACTGTTCATCTTGCAATTAAGTAAATTTATGTAATAAAGAAAACCAAACTGTTATATTTATCTGGTGTCAATAAATGACATCTGCTACTTACAAACGAATAAACGTATGTTTAATAAAATATGTTGTATAATCAATCTTATCGTGCCAAAATTAAAGTACTTTTCCCCATTTTTGCTCTGCGAGTTACATCGTTTTTTATCTATTCACTTTGCTTCTTCGAATTTAACTAACAGAGGTATGGAGTCGCATTGTATTTAAAATTAATGTAAATAACGGGTGATAGCAAAAAAATGAGAATTTTTCTTTGACGTAAAAAAAAGAACTCCTTTGGTATTAATCAAAGTCTGTTATTAATATGTAATATATGCAAGATTATTATTCACAAAACTGTTTATGAACATTTGAATAAGGCCCGTGGTCGGCTGTTCGACGAAGCTTTGAGGTAATGTTGGAACAACACCGTTGGACGGCAATCAGGTCCATTTTCCGAACGTAAGTTTTGATTCATTTTATCAGTTGGGCACAAATTTCAGCTCTCCAATTGTTTTTTGTATACTAATCTGCTCAAATAACCGAAAAAATCTTTAATGGGCCGACATTGTGGAAGATTTGTGGGGTTACGGTTTTTGGTACAAATAGAATATTACTGGAGTCCAGGGATTCTAACTTTTTTTTAGCATAATGCACCAATGTTTTGTCTGGCCAAAAGACATATATTCCATCACAGTGATGTCTGCCAATGAAAGGCACCGATTATTTTTTTCAAACGTTCGTTCTCATACACTTTTTGATTAACCGCTAAAACACTCGGTTTAAACCACAGTTTCAAAATACCCTTTTCCGAAATAGCGACATAAAGCATAAATCTTTGCTCAAACTTGTGCTTATATTTGTGTTTTATATCCTCAGGTGTAGCTGGATATGAACAGAGCCATTGCTAGAATAGCATCGGTCATATGCAGGAATATGGTTTTTCCTCGTAAGGAAAATAACTTTCATCGACCAAAATTAATGATTTTTCTTTGTTATTTCGGGTCATCCAGGGACATTGTGGTATAATAGTGGATTTTTGCTGGTTAGGGTATTCCGGCGCTCTCACATTCTTTCTGCATTCCAGACCTATCTATTTTAAAGTTCGGGAAATGTACGGTTGGGAACACTTACATTTTTTCGCGGCATTAAGATGGCTCATGAAATGTTTATCGTTAATAGTGCTATGGACGATGTTCAGCTTTCTCTTGGTCATTTTCTTCGCTGGTCGTCCAATGCCAGTTTTGCGAACGGGTAGTCAAGGATACCAGAATTGTATAAATAGTAGAAACTAGTACCTTTTTTTTACATAAATGTTTCACTCTGTACTTTTTTCCCAACTTTAAGTTTGATTTATAAAAATGTACAATACGCTTTCTCAGAGTTACTGTTTCGACGCCATTTTCAACAAATATAAAATGCGTTAAGAAAAAATAAATGAAGTGCAACGTTCTGAAAAGAGGTAGCAACAAATTCCCGTACAACTTTTTAAACTAATGTGAATAAAAAAAATTAAGAGCTTTGCTAAATATAGGTATTCTCATTTTTTTGTTATCACCCGTTAGGACGTAAAAGTTTTGTTATTTAGTTAAGATTACTTATGTTCAGCTATAGCTAAGAATCATCCAGGTGACAAGTACTTATACAAAAAAAGTTCATCAAAATCGGTCAAGCCGTTTTGGAGAATAAACTTTTAAAGTATAATTCCGGTAGATAATATTTGAATACGAAAAGAAACCGGGCAAAAGCATGGCAGATCATGCGCAGTGTAGGGTTCCGTCGGCGTTACTACATACACAAATAACTATTTTGCAGAACAACAAGTGACATCACACAACGTTGTTTAATAAAAAAAATACTTATACCCTTGCTTTACATATAAAGGAGGACTGTTTTTTGAAGTGATAACTTCTTATGGGAGGGTAAACCTCTTCGTTAAGTGACGCGTTACCGCGCCAGCCTGTCTGGCTTCCCTTTCTCTCACCCATACGGCAGCGGGATGGGGCGGGGCGGTATAGTTCAACTTAGATTAGTTTAAGTTATCGCTTCTGTCGGGCGTCCCGAGATGCACACGTTTTTATTTTTATTCCATAATTGATCTTAATCCGCCGTATAAATATCTATATATACACAGAATTTCGATTTTGTAACTTTGATAGTTTCTGAGGAAAAGTGAGTGTGACTTACAAACAGACCGACAAACGGACATGGCGGAACTATAAGTGTTCCTAGTTTGACTTCGGAACTCTAAAAAAGCCGCTGACGGAAAACGCTCGCTGTTCTGGTAACAAAATACGTTACCTATCTACCAGGGCCTCTATTCAACACCAAAACCATCATCTTGTACCTGTGTTATCGTATTGTCAACGTTTTGATAGCTCTTATTTACTTGACAGTAATGTCCGCCGAGTTGAAAACAATACCTTTTACTGCCTAGAATAGAGGCGTAGTAGTGGTACAATAAAAAAAACCACTCCATGCATCTAATGTTTCGTTAAACAAATGTTTGCGTGTATATATTGGCCGATCTTGGCCAAAAATTCTTAGCTGAGGTTACAATATTGTTATTTTTTTGGAATTATGACAATAATTGTTAAAAGTTTTTGTGTAAAGTTTGAAAATAATATATTCTACATGTACAGTGGAGTTCATAAATATGTATACACTTTAGTACCTTGTCCCTTTAATAGTTATGAAAAATCAAATATGGCAGTTTAAACATGACATTAAATAGACAAGGTACTAAAGTGTATACATAATTATGAACTCGACTGTACTCACCGAAAGTAAGACACTCCGACCGATACATTTCGTTTTCAATAATTATTTGGTTTGGGCGCATATAGTCCCACTCGCAAAACGTCCCTCCACCAGTTACGTCCCATTCGCAAAACGTCTTCTCTGCAAATGGTCCCTTATGTAAAATACCCCATTCGCAAAACGTTCCTTTCTCAAAACACCCCTACTCCCTTTCGCTGAAAGTCCCTACTGCATAACGCCCCTTTCGCTGAAAGTCCCTACTGCATAACGCCCCTTTCGCAAAACGTCCCGTCTGCGAAATGACCCATTCGCAAAATGTCCCGTCTGGAAAAAGCTTGTTTAAGTAGAGACCAGGAGTCTTCTCATGGGATAAAAGATGGCCAATAATAATCCCTAGTGTGAAATGGGGACTTCTCATAAACACCTCACCTTTGATTTACCCTGGCGGGCCAACTCATAGAGACACTAGATTTACATTTTAATAGAAAAAATAAAGGAGAAGGGAGTACGCAATGGAGATGTGTCCAGAAGATTTGTGCAGTGCTTCGATAACCATCAACGATGCTGCGACTACGATTCTACGAGGAACTGACGAGGATCACACGTGTCAAAGGGACTATAATAGTAACTATGTTTTATTGGCAGTCAATCAAGTAAAAGAAGATGTTTGCAGTGATATAGGCCCAGTTGAAGACATATTCGACCGAAACTTTGAAAACATAAATAACTTGGATGCACCATCTTTTACTTCCAAAAAAGTTACATTGTACCGATGCCGGAAAACATTTTTGAACACGGACCGATTACTAAACGACGTAAACCAGATACCTGATTGTTTAGCTAACGATTTTTTGATATAATATGATGATGCGGAGCATGAAGATGGAAAGACAATGTTTGTGTTTTGTAACAAAAAAGCAAGAAAAACAATGAGAAAACTAAAGAAAGCCCAATATTTCGGAGACGGGACGTTCAAAACAGAACCCATAGATTTCTATCAAGTGTACACTATACATTTAGATGTGAAGTCAACAAAATCTTCTTCCAACGTTGTACCAGTCATCTACGCCATACTTCCAGATAAAACAGAAGGATGTTGGTCAAAAAGATCGTTTAAAAAGAATTATAACGCTTTGTCGGGTGCTGCGGTAATTATTGGTTACAGAACAAAAAAAGTCCTTTACATGGCAGTAAAAAACAAAGTATTGCATGATATGTGCGTCAGACAACAAAAAAATTGCAGCTCCCGATCACGCGTGTTTTAAAAACTACGTAGGATCCTCAAGTGGCATGGAATCCATTGCAATAGTCGAAGGCTTTAAACATTCTTTACCAAATCAGGGTTTGATTTACTCAAAGTTAATTGCTGATGGGGACTCCAGTACATACAAGAGCATTTTATATGCAAAACCTTAAGGAAACTTTTTGGTGGAAAAAATTGAATGCACCTTTTGAGAAACTTTTGCACGAAACTTGAAAAGTTAACCAAGAACACTTGCTATCCTATCAAATATCGCAAACTTCTTGGAAAAAATATACTGCGCTTACGTAGATCAGTTAAAAGGGCTGTCAAATAGATTCAAATTTCAACCAAAAAGTGATTGACCTAAAACAAGATCTATTAAATACACCAAATCATGTTTTCGGAGATAACACATTACGCAAACCTTATTTTTGCCAAAATATTGAACAAAATGAACCTACACACAATTTTGTTGCTGAGATGAAGTCTAGCAATATTTTTGCTGTTATCATGAAAATTATGTCCAGACTGGTGAAAAATGCTAAAAGCCTAATACATGATGTAAATAGTAACATTGCAGGAGTGTTCAACAGCGTTATTGCAAAATTTGTGGGCGGTAAACGAATAAATTATTCAAGTCGCCAGTCTTATACAGCTCGTTGCGCTGGCTCAGTTGTGTCATTTAACGCTAAGGAACCGCAATCGTATATTTGCAAAGATTTCGATGCGAAGTCCTAACCCTATTGTAAAGCGCATAGAGGTTAAACGCAATAAAAAAAGAATCGTGTGTTTAAGACGAAGATTATCAAAATCTTTTGCAACAAAATCGTGTACAAATAATGCCAATGATAAATATTATGCGGACTCTTGTCAAAAACCAGACTTAGAACAAGCTGACTTTGATTTTGATAAATCAGAACATATGAAGAAAATTCATCTTTCTGATGAAGATCGCCAGTCCCTTGAAAAAAGAACAATTTTGCAGGCAGATTCGATTGAATGGCACCAAACCACCACCTTTGGAAAGGTATGCAAAAGAGGCCTTATAAAATGTGCACCTCTAGTAAAAACTCTTGTAATTGTGACTGGTGATTTAAGCTACGTAAAATCCATTCGTTATGGCAAGGAACATGAACATATTGCATTGGAACAATTGCCAGAAGTACTAAAACTCGACGACGAATTGGCTTCTTCGTCGAGTCTTAGTACTTCAGCCAATTGACCAATGCAATAAGTTCATGTTCCTTCAATGGTATATACAGAAATGTGGCTTATTCGTCGACCCTGAACTGCCGTTTTTAGCGGCAAGTCCAGACGGATTAATAGGTGATAAAATAATAGAAATTAAATGTCCGTATTCGGCTAGAGACATGACAATACCGGAAGGCGTAGCAAAAAAAAATTGTATCTGGAAACAGGAAAAGAACGGAAACTTGACAATAAATTAACGACATAATTGGTTCTTATAGATGCAGGGTCAGCTCCACATTACTAGGAAAGAAGTATGTTTATTTGTAGTGTAGACAGAAAAATATATGAAAATAGAAGCAGTAAAAAGAGACGACGAATTCTGGAAGGACAGAATGGAAAAAAAATTAAAAGCATTTTACTTTGATTGTATACTACCAGAAATAATTGATTCAAGGATGGATAGAAAAATGGAAATTCGTGAGCCACAATATATTTTAGACGCAATACACAAGAAAGAGTTAGCGAAACCAAAAAAAGCTATGCCTTCCGCGACTGTTATGTCAAAAGCAAAGCGGAATAAAGTTATGCCTTCCGCGACTGTTATGCCAAAAGCAAAACAGAAAACAGATATGCCTTCCACGATCGTTATGCCAAAAGCAAAGCGGAAAACAGATATGCCTTCCACGACTGTTGTGCCAAAAGCATAGCGAAAAAAGTTAATAAGTAGTTAAAATTAAATTCTCCTGAAAAAAAAGACTTCCAATATTAATGTAGTCACGTGAACCAACCACCGATTTTGTATGGAAAGCAGTTTTTTTTTGGGTTCATTCCAATTATTATACTTTAGGTATTGTTTGGAATATTTCAAAAAATAAATGTGTCAAAATACTCCAAAATATTAAATTAATAAGCTTAACAAAAAGTACATTATATTTAATAATCACAATGAAACGAAATAGTATAAATCAACTAGACTGTATGACGCCATAGTTTTTTCAGTACCCTTACCATGAGTTACAATTACCGTACTCGCTAGCAAGTCGAATGCTCTGTCCCTCGCACTCCATAAGAATACAGCGAGGTCTCCGAGGGACAGAGCATTCGACTCGCTAGCGAGTACGGTAATTGTAACTCATGGTAAGGGTACTGTAGCCGCTGTCAATTTAGAAACCGCCAGTTTTGTTTAAATTATATATTTACTCAGTTTATGTATTATAGTTTCCTTTTAAGCTTGTAGAAAAGTTAATCTATGCAACGGGACCTAATTAGCTCTTAAGAAGCTTCATTATGTATATAATAATAATTTGAAAATTAAGGGTCGATGACTGAGATTTCTACCCTATTTAGCCGTTCCATTATTTTACATTAGGTAATGAGTTCACTTTATTGAGTTTATATTGGGCTTAGAATATTATTAGTAAAGGTAATTAGGTTTTATTTGATTTTAATATACAGTCACATCACGGGATTCTTGAGCCACCGTAGTAAATACTTTGTTGACAGCGTCAAGTCACGCAAAAGAAATAACCTAAAATTTACCGTTGATTTCCGAGAGAGGGTTCTATAGTGGCTCAACAATCCCATGATTTGACTGTACCTTATACAGTCGAAGTCAAGAATATCTTTACACTTTATTACCCTGTCTATTTACGTCATGTTTAACCTGCCATATATGAAATTGTTACAGCGATTAAAGTGACCAGGTATTAGAGTGTAAACATTTTATGACCTCGACTGTACCAGTAATTCAATTTAAATTGATACCTACCTACCTACCGACAGTAAACTATGAATTTAAAAAATGTAAGATCTGAAGAGGTTTGTAATTTTTAACAGAAATAAAAGTATTCGGAATCGATTGTTGTTTTATTTTGTAAACATTGGTAGCATAGCTCCAGCCGCTTGCTCCTTGCCGGTGTACCTTACGCACACATGCAAAGAGTGCATAAAATACCTAAAATCAATGAGCGCAAAAAGCTCGGTGCGGTTATCATACGACGTCTATATGAAAAAAAATCGAACTTGCAACTCAATATTTTAAAATTAACTTCTAGCAAAAAAAATAACATCTCACACTCACCTGTTGGTCTCAAGCAACCCTCCCCGTAAAGTACGTGGGCTTGGCATTTGGGGTACTAAATAGTTGTGCTTGTCCGATACAGAGGATTCTTGGCGTGTCTGTAACCCGGGTGAGAATTTGCCAGTCGAAAAAGCTAGCCAAGTAGCATGGGACCGTACGAGTATTTATAATAAATCTGCCATCGTAAACTTTTGGAAAGTAGTCAAAATTCATCCGAGAAGGCCCGTTGCTCCCTTTACGAACCCTAGAAGGGTCTCTTTCAGATACTTTCAGGATAGTAGTATGCCTCCGCCACGGTCTTAAACTTAAAGTCTACGAGCCGCATCCTTGTTGCCGTTGTGAAAATGCAGTCGACTACCTAGGACACCACGGCCTGTGTTACCTATCCAGCGTTGGTCAAGTTTACAGACATGCATTGATAACGTATTTGAACCGTCGGGCTATAGCACAATTTCATACCCGGCTTCGCTTGAGCCCACTGGCCCGTCTACCTCAGATGAGAAGAGACTCGACGAATTCACTTTAGTACCGTGGCATCTTGGTCGTCCTTTGGCGTGGACGTCACTTTCGTTGATACGCTAGCACAGTCTCATGTTCTGCTCGCAAGCCAGGGATCACCGCAAACCACGCCCAACGCCCTTTTTTTAAACCAAATTACTTAATTGCTGCACTTGCTATAGAAACTTTTGGGCCGTGGCCATCTGACACAGAGAAATTTATAAAAGAAGTGTCAGATAAAAATCATCAGCGTCTCTGGCGACCACAGGCAAGGCTCCTTTTTTGCCCCAAGACTGAGTATCGCAGTGCAGCGGAGTAACGCTGTGATGCCGCAACATTTTATCTTTTACTTTTATTAAATTGGTTTTTTAACTGATTGTTATTAGAAATAAAGTTTATGCTGTAGTTATATTATAAAATTCTTATCCCTTTACACATTTTCATTTATCATACAACGCCTATCTGAAAAAAAAATCTTTCTTCAAGTCAAAACAGACACACTTAAAATCAAAATGATCAAATCACAAAAGGACGTCGTGGCCGTCAAATATTAGACCTCAGACCGACCAGGTGGAAATACGTCCTTCCATATAAAGTGCAAAAAATGCCATTAATAACAATATGAACGATAAGGACCTAGGCATAAAAATGTATCTTAGAAATGTAAACTATTGTCACATTACGTAGTTCCAGACAAGCTGTAGCAGCAACGGGTGCTGTAGTCGAAATTGGTTTTCAACTAAGATTCTATAGTATTTCCCATCCCCAAACCGCCGGATTGGGAAGAAGATTCGGCAGCATCGCTTGGCCCCATACGTGCACACCCTGGTAAACAGCTCTTAGGAGATGCTGCTGGCATCCGTAGGCGCAATATTCTTTAGCTGTAGGTCGTAAAATAATTCCGTATCATGAATTCACCTTAAGTTTAATTTGTTAATTACCAAAATAATCCCTCCTTATGTAATTTAATATGTGATATCAATAGTATAGTGCAGCAGGCTGCGCGGCGAGTCCTCGTCTAAGTTAGTTCCGCCCGCTGTCTTAATTCGCGCTCCCACGCGGGTATTTTTATTTATTCTACACGTCTGAAATAAATGATATAAATTAAAACTTTATTTTTTTTAAATCTGCATAAATTGGGCTTTTCAACCATATTTTTTGTGAATATGATGTTATTCATATATTAGGTATAAAATATTGTGTGTTGAAACAAAAAAGATAAGCTGATGTTGTGAAACTTCGTTATGTATCTTAATAAATTTATATGAAGGAGTGTAATTATTATATCAAAAATGAAACCTACATCTATGGTTTATCAGAAAATAATGCCACACTCGAGGTGATAGGTAAAATAAAGCCGATAAAAAAATTTATCTGAGGCGCGGCGGCGTGTAACTTTGAATAGCCCCCCTCTCTACCCCCAGAGGCAGCCCCCTAGCCATCAGGCTACTGGCCTAAATCAGCTCAGTTTGTCCTAGCATACATCAGTGCCAAGTGAATTCATCCAATACCAAAATTTTGACCTATGGTCGTTACCGCCCGTACTATTGATTATGGCTTTAGAAAATAGCAACCAGAAAGTGACTACAGAACTTGTGAAGACTAAGCTTCTCAACGAAATGTCAAAAACCGAAGACTCAACAAAAAAATATTCTGCTCTGCGTTCCCGAGATATCAAACCCAGAAAAGTTAAGAAGCCTATTGTGTGTTATGATTGCAATGAACCTGGTCATAAACGAAGACAAAGAAAAAGCCACAATAATCGACTTCGTTAGTAGCTCTTGGAATGAGTGGAGATGTCAGTGAGGACTACTGGACTATTGACTCAGGAGCAATCCAACATATGGCATCAAAATTGGAATGGTTTGAGAACCTGAGGTCCCAAGAATCAACAAACAAAATTACTATAGCGGATGGTAGCAAAACAGATTCTGGCGGTATTGGAAATATTGCAATAAAAACTGATTCTGCTGTTAATACCATAAATGATGTAATTTATGTACCTTCTTTGAATAGCAATTAGATAACTGTTTATAAGGATGTGGAAATACTTTTTGATAAAAATGGTTGTAATTTCTATAATTCTGATACTTTTTCTTTTGTAGGTGACTCTATTCTTCACGGTTCGCCCTATAGAGGACTGTACAAATTAGACTGTACTGTCAATACTCCTCACAATGTGGCTTGTGATGTGCACTCTGACTCCGCATCTAGTTACCAATTATGGCATTTGCGTTTGGGTCATTTGTGTCGCATTGGTATGAACCATTTGAGAAATAGTCATGTAGTTGTAGAGTTTACAGAAATTGTCAAACAGAGTTGCGTAGTCTGTGTGAAAGGCAAGCAATCTCGCAAACCGTTTAAGAAAATAGCCTATAAACCTGCTACTTCAATGCTTGAGTTGGTACACAGCGACATCTGTGATGATGATGTCGGAAACTTCTCTACAAGGTAATAAGTATGCTCTATTATTTGTAGACGATTATACACGCTTTATTTTTATATATTTGATTTCTTCCAAAACAGAGGTGAAGGAAAAGTTTTGCCATTTTCAAAAATTTGTAGAACGGCAAACTGGAGCTCAAATAAAAGCTGTTAGGACGGATAACGGAGGTGAATGTGTCAACAAAGGATTGTCAGATCTTTTTCACACTAATGGTATTGTACACCAAACAACAGTGGCGTACAGTCCGCAACAAAATGGCGTTGCAGAAAGAACAATACGTTCGGTAGTCGAAAAAGCATGTTCTATGTTGGCACAGTGTTGTCTCTCCAAAGCGTATTGGGAAGATAAGGTACAGACTTCTGTTTATTTAAAAAATAGGTCCCTTCATCGCGCTCTTAGTAATGAACTCCTTTTGAGAAAATGTATGACCGTAAACCGAATCTAAGAAATCTTAGGGTTTTCGGATGTAGAGCTTTGATTCATGTACCTGATTGCCAACGGAAGAAGTTCGATATGAAAGCCGTGGAATGTATCTTTGTTGGATATTCGGATGATCCAAATAGTTACATATTCCGAGATCCCCAATATCCAAGAAGGTTTATTAATTCCCGTGACGTTACTTTCTTTGGAGATTGCTTTACAAATTTGAAGAACAATAAATCGTATGAAGACCCAAGTACGTCCAAAAACATTCCTGTACCTGGTGCTGATATATTTTTAGATAATGGGAATCCGATACAAGGATGTGATGATAGGGTAGTTGAGTTTCCCCCTCATGCGTGTGAGGAAAACGTGTTGCCCGAGGTATCTAGGGAATCACAGTTTTCTCCTAGTGCTGTTGAAGAGGCAAATGATATGTTACAGGAAGAATTTGAAGATGCTTCTGCTGATCCACTTCCTGAAACATCATGTACACCTGAGACTGAGGTCATGGAGAATCATCCAGTGGTAGAAGAACGGATATATCCAACTAGGGATAGGAAACCTCCAGATTATTTCTCATATCATACACTGATTGCAGATCGCGAACCTCAAATGTATTCTGAAGCAGAACGAGGCGATGATGCTGATAAATGGAAATCAGCCAAGCAAGATGAGTATGATTCACTGATGAGAGTTAATACGTGGAAGCTGGTAGATAGACCGAATCGAAAAGTAATTCCATGCAAGTGGTTGTACAAATTAAAGACAGACGCACATGGCAATATTACAAGGTATAAGGCTAGATTTGTAATAAAAGGCTTTAATCAAGTTGCAGGAATAAACTACCACAAGACTTTTTCACCTGTGGTCAGGCATTCGTCCCTGCGTACTTATTCGCCTTAGCCGCTCAATTGGACCTTAAAATGCATCATTTGGATGTAGACACAGCCTTTTTAAATGGTGACTTAGAAGAGGAGGTCTACATGGACCAGCCTCAAGGTTTCGTGAAGAAAGGCTATGAAGATAAGGTATGTCTATATTGCAAACGTCTTTATATGGGCTAAAGCCAGCCCCTCGTGCGTGGAATATTAAACGTAACTAAACCTTGACTAAAATAGGTTTTAATAGATTGCCTACTGAGCCGTGTGTATATAAGAAACTCCTTGGTACGGAAATAATAATGCTGGCCGTTTTCGTGGACGATTTGATTGTCTTCTACAATAATGACATGACATTTGTTAGTGTCAAGAATGATAACAAAAATATTTTTCACTCAAAAATCTAGGCCCATTAAAGTATTATTTAGGTTTAAATATTTCCTGTAATGCAGGAAAAATACAACTAAATCAAAAATCGTATATATCCCGTTAGCTAATAGCAAGTTGGATATTGATTCAGAAGGTAAAGACTCAACTTATGATTACCAGCAGATAATTGGCTGTCTCATGTACGAGTATCTTGCTGTTAATACACGACCAGATATCGCGTTTGCTGCCAGTTACTTGAGCCAATTTAATAATAAATCTGGTGAAACTCATTGGTCGGCAGCAAAACGGGTGCTTCAGTATTTGAAGCACAGTATAGATTATTCTATAATCTATAGAAAAACTGGAAAAACCCTTGAAGGGTATACTGATGCCGACTGGGCAAACTGTACTAGTGATCGTCAGTCCTATACAGGTTATTGCTTTAAATTGGCAGATGGTCCAGTGTCGTGGGCGTCGAAAAAGCAACCTACGGTGACCTTATCCTCAACAGAAGCAGAGTATATGGCGTTAACTGATGCCGCTAAAGAAGCTGTATATCTGCGACGTTTCATTTCTGACGTATGTACGAGTAGCACTCAATATCCTAGTGTAACATTGTATCCTGTGCATCACGGCAGAACTAAGCACATAGATACGAAATATTACTTTATTCGTGAAAAGGTTTTAGATAATGTCATAAAACTTAAATTTATTAAGTCGAGCGATATGTCAGCAGCTGTTTTGACCAAGTGTCTTTTAAAAAATAGCACATAGAAGATGTGTGAATGGAATAGGTTTGGTTAATATCGAGAACTTGTCTTAAATTTAATGTTTAGATATTGTTTTAATGCTGTTTTGTGATGTACGTTAAAGGTTGTATAAAGTTGATATGAGAAAGTTTTTTTTCTAGCGAGGATTATGATTATGTGCGGGTGTTGAAATATGTACTGCCTATATTTTATACACTGTCTTATTCGATAATCAAAATTTATATTCTTATTGCTTTCAAAAATTTGCTTGTCGCCATTAGCCACTTTTTTCTCCTCTATAAAAATACAACAGATTTTAGCTATCGCTGAAATACGTGTCTCATTATTTGAATACCAAAGCATTTCTTCCAAGTTTGGAATAAAATAGAAAATAAAAAAATCCCCACACAAACTTTGCAACCCCGTTCCATACCCCAAAAGGTTGAATTTTGATAATCGCTGAAATACATGTTTCATAATTTTTATGGAAGAGCATTTCTAACAAGTTTCAAGTAAATTTGATCATAAAAATATTTTTCTATGCAAACTTTGCAACCTCCTTTCATCCCTCTAGGGGTTGAATTTTAGTTATCGGTGAAATACGTGTCTCATTATTTTTATTGAAAAGCATTTCTACCAAGTTTCTAGTAAATTTGACTACGAAAACATATTTTTTCCTTAACAAAGTTTGCAACCCCCTTTCATCCCTCTAGGGTTGAACTTTAGTAATAGCTGAAATTTGTCTCAATATTTGCATTGAAGAGCATTTCTACTAAGTTTCAAGTAACTTGAACCGTAAAATATTTTTTCCCATACAAACTTTGCAACCCCCCTTTCATACCTTTAGGGGTGGTATTTCGAAAAATCCCTTCTAAGTGAATCTCTACATCACAAATAGAAAGTACTGTCGAAGTTTCATATTTCTAGCAGAAGTAGTTTTGGTTGGGCGATGATGAATCAGTCAGGACAAGCCTCTTTATATATATAGATAGAAGATAGATAGATAGATAGATAGATAGATGAACCCTCACATGGCATTAATAACACCACCTTCCTAAAATGACCACTTCCTTAAATGTCTATTTCCCAGAATGAATATATCCTATAATGACCATGTTTTAAAATGATCACATTTCACATTGACTACTCTCTAAATAACCACTATTCAAGAAGACTACTTTTCATAGTGACCACAACTCAAAATGACCACTTTTCATAATGACTACTACTTAAAAATACCACTTCTCAGAATGACTACCACTTATTTGATAAGACGGGGTCTAATATAGTTTGGGCGAAAAATATATTTTTGGTTTTACGTGCCGGAGCCGTATAGATTTGCCATTTTCAAAAATTTAATAAGGTTCGCCTCCGGTCGACTTTGACCACTTCCTAATTCGTCCATTTTCAAAGTTGCCCACTTCCTAATTCGTACAGTTCCTAACTTGTCCACTTCCAAAGTTATCCACTGTGACAAGGTACGAAGTGGCCAAGAAATCAAATTGGTTGACTGTAAGTGCACATTTTGAGACTGCACGTTCTGGAAAAGTGATCTTTCTAAACAAGTGCACCTTTAGAGAAAGTGCATCTTTCGGTAAAATGGGTTTCATAAACATAATCTTGTATTTATATTAGTGACCGACCGAAACCAGTTTTTTGCCCGAAACTGGCCGAAATCGAAACTTCGATCGGTCACTAATTTATACATATCTACCTTTAGTGTACTTATTTGTTATTGTTAAGTTATATCTGAAGCCATATCGGGTAGTGTGCTGGCACCGCCTAGATCTGCTTTGCCCAAAGGTTGACTGGTAGAAAATGGTTTATGGCATTAAGTCCGCCTTTTGTACGAAAAGATTAAGCATTAGAAATGGTCCGAATTGGAAGTAGACAACTTAAGAATTGACTGAATAGGAAGTGGACAGCTTAGGAATTCACAAAGTTGGAAGTGGACGAATACGGAACATAAAAAGAGACATTTTAGGAAAAGGACGTTTTAGGAGTGGTCGAATTAGGAATTGACAAAATTGGAAGTGGACGAATACGGAACATAAAAAGAGACATTATTGGAAAAGGACGTTTTAGGAGTGGACGAATTAGGAAGTGGTCAAAGTCAACCGGAGGGGGTATTTCCTGCCACAGTAGTTCGTAGTTTGAATCGGGGTGGACGATGCTATGCTAGCTTATGCTAATAGGTTTAATGTAATAATACCTATACTTGTCATCACTGGCCACTTGAAATATTTTCTATTTCTGTTAAGAGATAGAGACCGTAATGTCATTGTTTGTCAATGTCTACTAGATATTGCAATTTAATGTCAAAAGCGTGGTACATGGAAATTTTAAATGGATTTGTTATTTATTAAAAAATTAAAAGGGCGGGGAATGTTTATTGTACAATGGGTTTAAACTTAATCTGGGTAAAGTTAACAAAAAAGTCAGCTCGCGTTGGAGATGTGTGAATCGCGATATATGCCCAGCGACCATCGATTTAACCGTATCAAGAGACGAAATATTACAAGAAGACGAACTTATTCGTGAACCGGATGTGAATAAAAACAAATTAGCTTAAATAAAAAATGCATTTAAGGAAGAAGTACGTAATGATTTTTGACCAACTCAAGAAGTGTTCAACGATAATATCGGAAATAAACAGTTAAATAAAATTACCAACACATGAATTGCCACAGTTTACATCAGTTAGAAGTACGCGTTATAGATCCCGGAAGAATTTCTGAATGTGGGTAATTTAAGATACGAAAACTTGATGTAATCGTACCAGAATCATTAGCAAAAAAATTCTGAATGCGAATGGTGATAAGGACAAAATATTAATATTTTGCACGACTTTGTCTCGAAAAGTCATTGCATCCTCAGAAAATCGGGAAAAAGCGTCTTACTTTGGAGGCGGTACATTTAGATCGTGTCCAAAACAAGTCCAACAACTGTACACTCTTCATATTGATTATAAATCAAACGAAAAGACTGTAAACATAATACCTGTTGTAATAGCTCTCCTCCCAGATAAAAGTGAGAGCACTTATACGCGGTTTTTACTTTAATAAAAGAAATACTTAATATAAATATAAAAGATTTCACGTCTGATTTTGAAACAGCCCAGACAAATGGTGAAAAGAATGTTTTCCCAATCGTTTTATTGCACGGATGTTTTTATCATTATAATAGAGCCATCAGGAAGAAGGTAAAAGAATTAAAAGTTAATAAAACGAAAGAAGGGAGAAATTTGGCCCGATTAACTGCTATTATACCACTTCTACCAGCACATCACATCTCTGATGCATGGTTTAGTATAAATGACCAACCATCTAACGAAGAAGTACGTATGTTTAAAAATTACTTCCAAAGGCAGAGGTACGGAAAGGAAGCCCTGCTTAGTTGTGCTCAAACGAAACATCGTAGCAACAACGCCCTCGAAGGATTCCATCGTAGAATCAATGCGAAGATTCCACGTAAGCCGAACATACCTCAATTCTTATATTTAACTAGCTTCTGCCCGCGACTTCGTCTGCGTAGAATTTGCCATCCCACGGGAACACTGATTTATTTCGGGATCCAAGGTAGCCTATGCGTTTATCCAGTGTATAAGCAAACTCTATTCCAAAATGTATCCAACCAAATTCGTTCATCCGTTTAACAAACTCACGCATGCATAACCTTTCGCATTGATAATACAGGTAGGACAAGATGTAAATAGGTACATCCAGCGCACACAATGGCTCTGGCCGAAATCGTAGTCGATTAAAATACCCTCGGTGCGCGAGTCCGACTCGCACTTGATCGGTTTTCAGTATTTATAGTTTTTTAGGGTTTGTACTATATACCAACATATAATCATACCAAATTTGACGCTTGTGTGTTTTACCGTTTATACTCGTATGATACAACAAAAAGCTTTTTTTTAATCTTAATTTTATATTGTGTAATACCTACTAAGTGACAATATTCCAATCAAAGCAAGAAGGACGAAGTTCTTCGATCAATGAGCGCGAGCGGGCTTTACCGCTCCTATAAACTCCCGACGACGTCCGCGACACGCTGCGATTTACGATTTAGATGTTACCTAGTGCGTAAAGTATTGTAGCGCCCAATTAGTTTTTACTTTTAAAGTCGAATAGGTTATACAGAGTAGTTAATGTATTTAATCTTTTAAATGTTTAATTTTCGGTACTGGGTGGTCGAAAAATAACTTACCCTAGCCAAGCCAATTCGGATTCTGGATGGTCAAAAAAAAAATACTTTACCCTAACCAACTGCATTCCGAGTACCCTGATTTATCAGGGTGATCAAAATGAAATTAACCTAACCAACTGCTGTTACTCCCAGTAAATTACAGCTATTTCAAAACAGCCAAAAGTAATATTGTTTATTTATGAGAAGTAATAATACCAATTTTAACGTTTCTAACTACAAAAATTACGAAACTCTCATATGCAATTTTACACCTCCCTTTTATCAATTAAGGGTAGTTTTCCAAAATCGCTGAAATCTATATATCGATGGTTAAAATGGCAATAGACGTAAAGGACAAATCACTACTTTTTAGGACAAAGGAAATAAAAAAAATATAGAAAAATTACCATATTTTTTTTTATTTTTATTCTTTCGGTTTGGTGTAAAGGACGTTATTGTTGATATTTTCGACCTGAATCGATTACAACTTACGTAAAATTTTACGTAAATGGGATAGTTTCCAAGATAGATGTCCTTTACGTTTAAAATTTTACAAACTTGCCCTTTATAACCGGTAGCCGATAGCCGGTGTTTATGGGCGGTGGTGATTACTTCTCATCAGGTAAGCCGCATGCTCGTTTGCCTCCCTCTTTTATAAAAAAAAAACACAAAAAAAAAAAACTTTGTTAGGTCGTAAAGGACTATCCAAGGCATATTTATGGGTCGTATTGGACAAATTTGTTCGAAATGACCACTATGTTCACAATTATCGTTTAAATCTAAATAAGTACCTTGTAACATACAATTCATAAATGGCTTAACCCTTAATTTGGCAATGTTCGTCACAGTGAACATACCATAATGTCCCCTTTTTTGTTTGGATTGTGTTTTTATTTTTTTGCTAATTCAAAATCAAAAAGGGTTTGAATTCCCGACCTTTTTTATTTTTGCCAAATTAAGGGCTAAGAGCTAACTATAGTATTTTTCATTAAATAATGAACGTAATAATATTTGAACTTTTAGTGGATTTTGAAGAAATTGGTATTAAAATAAAAATACGTAAGTAAAAAAGTATTTTTTCAATAGAAAAACGTAATAAACGTTCCAGAAAACGTAACATTAAGGAACTTAACTTCTTCGTTATTCTTCATTAATAATACTAGAACCATTAGCATATTTAAATTACTATAATCTATCAAATATAAGCAGTCCCTAACATGGACCAAGGCCAAAGAATTTTGCCAAGGTTTCAGCTAAATTGGTAAATAACTCCAATTAATAAAATAATATCAACGCATAATGATACATTGTTGGAAAGAGTATTAATAAGAAAAGTTTTCAAAGAACTTGAAGTGCTTGACCCCTTATAGTTTTTTTTAAAGCGATGCTTTGTTGGGCTTTTAGTTTTTATTTACGTCTTTTTAAAACTTTACTGTGGCCTGGGCTTTTTTCGAGTAATTAATCAACTCTTACAGAACAATGCAACAGTCAAGATACAAAAAAAAGGGCGGTTTAATCATGTTTCTTCTAATTATTTGATTTTAAATAATGATCTTTGTCAATTTTTTGAAGAAGCAGTTTTTTTTTAAACCATGGGTCCTGGACCTCCTTTTTAGGCCTGAATACGTAGTACAAGGGACCACTTATTCGCCATTTTTTATGTCCAACTATGCGCCTAACACCCTGTATTTTAGTTGTAAAGGTGTCAGAATCGAATTTTGAATCTTATACGCCCCAAAGTACTTTAAAAAGACAAAATAGATGTGGGTTGTATGAAGAACATTGATTTGGCAATGTCCTTAAGAATTTTAGGATCAAGTCCTTTAAGAACCATTTCAATTTTATTTATAATGTATGCGACCAAAAATGTTTTTTTTGAAAATTTTAATTATTTAATATCACAGTAATTATAATTCAGAGTGAAACTTCATATTTACTAATCAATAGAGCTGTGCGTCTAGTTTTAGATTAAGAAAAAAAAAATTGGCCATATTATGTCCTATACGTCAATTGCCATTTTAACCATCGATATGTTATTTGTAATAAGTACCACATATACCAATTTTCACGTTTCTAACTGCAAAAATGACGACACTCATACAAAATTCTACAAACTCCTTTTACCTCTTAGAGTTTATAACATTAATAGGATCACCTGGATACTCATATTGGTAGGATTAGTGGATAATAGTTTCTGAACGCGTCTTCGTCCGCTTAGATTTCGATTATAGGTATTCCATCGAGAACTTTTAAATTTTCCAGGATGAAGAGTAGAGTAGAGAGGGATTAGTAGGATTAGTAGGATACTCGTATTAGTAGGATTAGTGGAATTATCCACTAATCCTACTAATACGAGTATCCTGAAAGTCTTTGTTTGTTGAAAAGAAAATAAATAATTGTTATTTTTTATTCTTAGTTTTATTTTTGGGTTGTTAAAGTTTTGGTACCTAATAACACAGTTTTTTTTTAAATATTTACTATTGTTTTTATTCATATTTTTTGTTCTCTTATTATTCGCTAGAAAACCTGCTTCCATTTTTTTTTTTTAAGGCAGGGAGGCATACTAGCATGTGGGTTACCTAATGGGAAGTAATTACCACCGCCCATGAACACCAACTCAAAAAAAAAGTTTGAAAAAACAAAAACCCGCCTTCAAAAAGCAAAAAATAACTTCTTTAAAATGGTAGGTAAATAGGTCAGTCCAACTGAAGTCTGCTTTTGGTTAAAATATTGTTGGACGCCGAGTTCAGTTGGACTGACCTATTTACCTACCATTTTAAAGAAGTTATTTTTTGCTTTTTGAAGGCGGGTTTTTGTTTTTTCAAACTTTTTTTTTATTTTATACTTTTTAATAATTTTTCCTAATTATGCTGTTATTCTCCCACTTCTCAAGTAATAAGAAACAATAGAACATTTCAATCTCATCGCAAGCAACGCCGTGGGAAAGTCATAGTCATATATTTAAACCTAAATATGCTTGGTCATAGTCGCTCAACTATCTTAATCGAAATATCTTGTCGCCACCCTCGAAATATGTACCGTTTAGGAGTTCCGGTGGCCATCTGTGGTCTTCATCATCAGTTCCACTTCACCAAATAGTGCTTTCCAAGACCAAATACACGAGTTACAATGAAAAATACCAAAATCGCTATAGGTGTGCCTATAAATTTTGAAGAGTTCCGTCAATTCCTCATGGATTCCACCATCAGATCTTCATTTTGATAAAAATGGGACCAATCGGGAAGCACCAGCTTTCAAATAAAAAAAGAATCATCAAAATCGGTTCACCCAGTCGAAAGTTCTGAGGTAACAAACATTAAAAATAATAATAATTTAAAAAAAAACAGACGAATTGAGAAGGAACCTCCTCCTTTTTTTGAAGTCGGTTAAAAAAAAGTTGTCGGTACGTTGCCGGCCTTTCAAATAAAAAAAAATGCTTTCAAATCGGTTCACCCGTTTAAGAGCTACGGTGCCACGGACAGACGCAGAGCGGACAAACACCCCTGTTGTTGCGTCGGGGGTTAAAAAGGTGTGAGAGATCTCTCTATACACGTGGCCCTTGTACCAGGAGGCTAGAGGATAATAAAAGTGGTTCTTTTAGGAATGTGGTCAATTTGGGAAGTGATCATTGTGGAAATTGGTCCTTTTGAGATGTAGTCATTTTAAGGAGTGGATAGTTTGAAATAAGGTCTTTGTAGAAAGTAGTCATTTTAAAAATATGGTCGATATACGATGTGGTCAATATGGGATGTAGTCATTAGGTTGTGGTAGTATTGATTGTGGTCGTTTTAGGAAATGGCCATTTTAGAAAGTGGTCATTTTAGGAAGGTGGTCATTACGTGCCGGAGCCAAATTATTAAATATCCATTTTGACAAAAGACCTTGAACTCAAGCGGTTCTCCCAGATCGTTTCGGTGGACTGGATATTCGTTGCTCATCAAGTGTAGCTTTACCGGCGTTCCCGTCCTCTGTTTACAGTTCGATGTCTCTCGTCAGTATAATATTAAATCTCCCACACATACTTGACGTTGAGATAGCGAACCTGGTGGAGGCCAGGGACGCCTGGTGTAAGTCATGCCCTGGATTGGATATGCCAACGCATAATCGTATTCAAGGAGCTTGGGATATCCCTCGTCTTATGGCATATCATGCAGCCTTTTAGCCAATAGTCCATAAGTCTCAGATCGCGCCCGTCTTCTCGCTGTCACTGCTAGTGAGTCGGGCCATTGGCTCCGCACCCTTCCCTCTCGCAAAATAGGTACAGTCCTGGACTCAAGCTGCTTGCGAATATCAATTTGCTTGCGGCTTGGCGCCAAGATCTGTGTGCCTCATTCTTGCACCTGCGGCAAGTAGGTTGATGAGCTTGGTAGACATGGTCTTTCTTGTGGTATCCTATCATTTTATCGACAATCAATTGGCAAATTTTCATGCTAATTACGCAGTGTCTCGTACAATACTTTATCCACACACATATTATAAGTACTCTAAGATGGGTTCAGAAGCCGAAAGGCAAATGACCAGCATTACCTATCCTGTGGTAGTAGGTGGCAGCGATGACAGCTGTAACGTAATTTTGAAATTACGCTATCGAATATTGTAAGGTAATGAGATCCAAATTTGGAACATCTTCCAAAATTAACAGCTGTCATCGCCGTCACCTACTACCACAGGTAATGCTAGTCATTGCCTACGGGTTTTGAACGCATAATAGACGACTTAAGATATGAGTGCAGATAAACTACTATTGTGAAACAATTTTCGGTAAAACATTAGTGAACCCTTTCTTGTTCAAGGAGTGCCGCTTGTTCCGCTACGGTGCCATAATTGATTTGATTCATCGTTCGATTGCCACCGCCTTTGTACCTGCTGTCTTAGAACCAGGCGGTATGAACAGAGACGATGGTAAACGCCTCGACGGAGCTACATTGGTGCCGTGGAAGCTTGGCAGGGCTCTGGTGTGGGACGCAACTTGAGTCGACACTTTTGCCCTATCTCACGTACAAGCAACTCGAAATCAGACCGGCGTAGAAGCTGATCAGACCCAGACCCTCAAGCGTCGCAAATATTCATCATTAATTAGGTAATGATTACGAATTTGGGGCGCTTGCAGTGGAGACACTGGGACCTTGGTCCGCTGACATGAAACGTGTTATAAAGACCCTGTCTGCCAAGCTTATCGACGCCTCCGGGGATCCCAGAGCTGGCGCTTACCTCTCCCAAAGGATAGGTTTAACTATCCAGAGAGGTAACGCAGCCAGCATCATGGGTACAATGCCGCGAAAGGATTTATTAGAGGGTATTCTTTTTGTAGTTGTTTACAAAATATTAAATTTATTTTATAATTCTAATTTAAGTAGATAATAGGTTACAATATTAGTTGTTAATTATTATAATTTAAATTGTATAGTGTATATATCGATGGCTTAGTTCACAATCGTACTAATTACAAAAAAAACGTTTTTGTTTTTAGTTGGCCGATTTATTAAAATTAAATTCCGCGTCGTTTTCTCGTTTCAAAAGCCTTGAAAGCCTTTTCTTTATATGAAAAACAATGTGACACAATCATATTAAGTACGCCTGGTGTGTTTTCTAATGTATTAACATCCATTATTTTGCCAAAAAGCTGTTCAAGAATATTATAAGTGACTTTATGCTGATACGATTACAATCGTCGAAATGGACGTGCGTTTTAAGAGTTTAATTCATTTGGCAAAATATTTTTCTTACTTCAAATTATAAACATATTATTTAACACGTGCGTCACAACTGCTTTTAGTCGATTTAATACGGTATGTTCTGAAATGCATTTCAGAAAATAAAATGGTTCCAGTGTCGATAAATGAAATTGTACTCGATTTATTAATCAAACACTGTCGCGTTTACTTATAATACTGATCAGTTTCTTTTCAAATTCGGCTTAGGTTGCATGATGTCCAGAGCTCGAAGAAATTATGCGGATGACGTAATGAAATAAATGTTTTAAAAAACAAAAAACCGCCTTCAAAAACGCAAAAAATAACTTCTTTAAAATTGTAGGCACCTAATAGGTTAGTCCAACTGATGTCGGCTTTTTGTTGAAAATGTTGTGGTCGCCGACTTCAGTTGGACTAACCTATTAGGTGCCTACAATTTTAAAGAAGTTATTTTTTGCGTTTTTGAAGGCGGTTTTTTGTTTTTTAAAACATTTATTTCATTTTATACTTTTTAGTGATCATAATACGCTGTTACGTAGTTCCACTTCTTAGTTGAAATGAAACTTTAAGTTATTTCAAGCGCGCCGCAAGCAACGCCGCGGGAAAGTCATAGTCATATTTCAATAACCTCCTTTTTTGAAGTCGGTTAACAAGTAAATATTCTTCGTTGTAGTCGCTCAACTATCTTAATCGAGATATCTTATCGCCACCCTTGAAATCGGTACCGTTAAGGAGTTCCGGTGGCCATCTGTGGTCTTCATCATCAGTTCCACTTCACGAAATGATACTTTCTGAATGCAAATGCTGTATTTGTTACTAAAAATACTAAAATCGCTATATGTTTGCCTACAATATTTGAGGAGTTCCCTCAATTCCTCACGGATCCTCTCATCAGATTCAGATTTGGTGACAATGGGACCACCTCGAAAGTATACTCTATCAAACCAAAAAAAAAATTTTGAAATCGGTCGACAATTGACGGAGTAATCGGTGAACATACATAAAAAAAAAAAAAAATACATACAGTGGAACGTATAACCTCCTCCTTTTTTGAAGTCGGTTAAAAATGACGTAATATTGCACGCAGGATGATGTTTGTATTTAAAATTCCGTGTGAAGCTATTTGTGAAGATACAACAGTCATCTGAATGACAATGTCAGTCAAAGACGTTATGTACCTACATAACATCTTTGACTAACATTGTCATTACATTATTCGGCTCATTTCATGTGACGATATCGTTTAATTAAAGAGGTTGATAAATGATAAGGGATAAAACGTTTATGAAAATACTATTTGAAATCATCCTATGAGTGGTTTGACGTCATCCGCATGATTTGTTCGAGCCCTGGTGATAACGTTTCGCTTTGTGAACATTTTAAGATTATATTAATAAGTGTTATTTTGTGATGTAAAGTATGGAACAGTGTGTAATTATGTTATATAAGTGTGTGTGGCTGTGTCGGAAAGACTTAATTTGGCGGCGGGTGATCCCAGAGCGGGCTCGTTCTCGGCGCAGTGGCTCTGCCTGGCTGTGCAAAGAGGGAACGCGGCCAGCATTTTAGGGACCAAGCCATAAGAAGCGGGTGAACTGCAAGGGTTATTTTATTTATAGTTAGTATTTTAAGACTTGTTGTAATTTTTTATGTGTTTTATGAATAAAATGGACTATTTTTTTCTGTGGCCACTATTTTTGTCTTACCTTCCATGTTTATTAGAAAACTCAACATCAGTAATAAGGGCGCCACAGGAGGCTCGGCACGCCCTAATAAATAACAGTAATTAATTGAAATAACGTACTTCAATGCTTGGATTAAACATTAACCTTGTACAGTCAGCATCTAATATATATTCTCACAGCCTTTTTTTATCGAATAAACAGCCCGGTGAAGGAGCACTGGTTGGGGTAGTATCCGCGGGAGTCTAAATTCTAGTTGGTAATAGGGGCATTGGTGTTTTTATCCGGTGCGAGCCCGGCAGTACCTAGGCCCTCCATTCCCAGGCCTCCGGAAGGGATTTTCACCTCTGCCCCTTTTTGTTAAAGTAATTCAAGTAAAAAGCAAACAAAAGCAAGGACTTTTGTCCTTGGCCACTCAGGCGATTACCAAAAAAAAAACCTATGTTACATAAACATGTATATAGAATGTGCGTTTGTTACACGCTTAACAGCGGTATACTTACCATTCACTAGTGACATAATTCCCAAGGGCATCACCAGCAACGCTACCATGCAGTCTGTGATAGCAAGTGACATCAAAAAGTAGTTGGTGACGTTTTGAAGTCTTCTTTCTAAATATATTGCCAGACATACAAGAATGTTTCCTCCCGCTGTGCAAATCACAAGCAAAGTTGCAAGTACAGCCCAAATGTTGACACCCCAGAGGTCCATGAATTTAAACCACCCATTGAGTTGTTCGTCATCATTGTAGTTATCCTCGTAATCCAGCGTAGTAATAATACTTGAGTTTTGTTCATTGAAGTAAGATGACTCTTCAACGAACTCTGATACAGAGTACCTCGTTGATGAAGCAAACTTTTGCAGGCTCGTAATATCATTCATGTTTGTAAGTTTGCGATTCCATATGATATTGTTAACCCATTCACGCTTTCATCTTGAAACTATGTAATTTTATCCATGTTCGTGATTTCTTTTGTTCATGTTGACTTTATCTGTAAAAAAGGAATTGACTTAAGATTATTTAAAAGCACTTGATTTTAAAAGTCAAGAAATCCAGTAATCTCTGCAACTCACATTTTAAGTTTGTTTAAATTTTCGAATAGTTTGACAGATTGGGAGGAAGCTTAGCAATTGTTCGTAGCACGGTTAACCAGATAATAATATAGAACTTTTATTGGCACGTTTTTTTTTTCCTATTCCCTTCGGACTTAACATCGATATTTAGCCCTAATATCATGACAGCTGAATTTGTATGTCCTACTTGATTACTAGACCTAAAAATATATACCCTATCTAGTGTTTACTTGTATTAAATATGAAATGCTTTAATAATTATTACAACTAATAATGATTATTCCAAATTATTAATAGACCTAATAGTCATAAGTTCTAATGACTATTTGAACTAATGATTGTTTGAACGAAATGTAAATTAAAGACAAATACTCAATTAGGTCAAGTTTATATAGGTTAAGTTAAGGTTGCAACAAGGTGCGAAGCGCCTAACCCTCGCGGAACAGGAGCTCCAGCAGAGCTACGTTGACCTTAATTACGGTCATCGGTCGTTTAGGTGATATTAAAATATAATTGTATTTTGAGTTGATACTGTTTTGATCTAGCATTGCGATTAATTAGGTTTATTAAACGTTAGATTTTAAACATAAAAGTTATAGTAATACTCGATGTTCGAGATATCGTATAGGTAAAAATAGGGCTATTTAGGCCTCATATCACAAAACTTGGAATAAGACTTACTCCGAGATTAGTCTATACAAATTCGACGTTTAATCTAGGTATAAGACCTTATTTCAGTTTGGTCGGATGCAACCTAAGAATCGGACATGAAAAAATAGGTATAAAGTAATTCGCGATGCTAAAATTAGGGCTAGTGAATATAGTAAGGAACAAAAAAAAGGGGTTTTTGATTTTAGGGCTAATTTAGTAATAGTGAAAATAGGGTCACATTTTTTCGAGGTAAAACCGGGAACATGTCAAGGGCAATATGGTTTTACCAAGTGGAATGGAGGCCCCGGTTATATGTTTATAACAGAAGAAAAATCGGTGTTTTGCTTGTACAACATTGTTGTTCTTCAAATGGGTTTAGTAATTAAACAGACTTAATGAAAACATGGGCAGTTTTGTACATGTAAAATGTTTGTATGTATCCAGGGGCCTTATACTACATCGTATTAACACCTATTGATGTAATTAAGGGGAGAAATAAGTTATGTAAAATCTTACCTCGTCTCATCTTAACTCGCCGGTAAAAAAAATCTAGAATTTTCTTGGTCTTTATTAACTATAAGTGATTTCCAAAATTCCTCACTTAACGTAACTAGCCTTTACACTTTAACAGCAGGTACAACAGAGGTTGTTACAGAGGTTGTTAAAGAGGTTGTGTAATACGCAAGAGATAGATGAATGCCTCTTTTGGAATCGACTTCGTTGGCCCTCGAGAGTGTGCGATGTCCAACAATTGCTCGTTCCGCCGAGGCAGGTGTACTCATAGTTTTCGTTCGCGTAAACCAATATGAAGGGTACACGAGAAGAACAAGTCGTCTAGTAGCCCACCGAACGAAGACCAAAATTTGCCTGTCGGGGGAAAAAACTCGTGTATAAGCGAATTTTGGCATAGTGGTAGGGAATGGTGTTTTAAACGACATACTAAAAGTACTGATGGGTGGGGGTGGAGCTAACGGGTGGAGGTGGGTGTAAAGGTTCCTTTTTTTAGTTTTTCGTAAATAACTCGTAAACGGTGGCCCCTAGCAAAAAATGTTCCGTCACATAATTAATCTACATAAAATTCTCTACAAAAAAGATTCAATACACTTTTTTGCTGGGATCAATATTTAATGAGATGTGGAGGGAATAATAATTCCCGAAAGGCCATAGTCGGGTTTGCATAGCAAGTCGGCCCTTACATCAAATGGACTGGGGTTTTTTTTGTGAGTACCTCTTATAGTGAAGAATATTTATGCTGAGTATCAACATCTTAATTGTGACAGTTCTCGACTTATGATTACTTCATGAATTTTTTTTTATGTACTGTTTCTCGGGATGTATTCGAGCGATTTTTTTCAAATTTATAAAAAATGTTCTTTTCATAGATTTGCATCGCCTCCCAAAAAACAAATACTAGTTATCATATAAAAAAAAGAAAACAGAACCGATTGAATACAGAACTGAATACACATATTGCTGATTTTTGGTAGGAAGTACCGCCTGGACAATTTTGATATTTTGGCAAGTAGTAGGCCATTTTAAGGACTATTCTGAAAGAAAAAATCTAGAGGTGTCACAACCATATAAAAAATAGTGTATATTTTTTAATTGGTCTTTATTTTCTTTTTTTTATATGATAACTAGTATTTGTTTTTTGGGAGGCGATGCAAATCTATGAAAAGAACATTATTTCAAAATTTAAAGCAAATCGCTTGAATACATCCTGAAAAACAGTACATGAAAAACAAATCATGAAGTAATCGTAAGTCGAGAACTGTCACAATTAAGATGTTGATACTCAGCATAAATATTCTTCACTATAAGAGGTACTCACAAAAAAAACCCGAGTCCATTTGATGTAAGGGCCGACTTGCTATGCAAACCCGTCTATGGCCTTTCGGGAATTATTATTCCCTCCACATCTCATTAAATATTGATCCCAGCAAAAAAGTGTATTGAATCTTTTTTGTAGAGAATTTTATGTAGATTAATTATATGACGGAACATTTTTTGCTAGGGGCCACCGTTTACGAGTTATTTACGAAAAACTAAAAAAAGGAACCTTTACACCCCCCTCCACCCGTTAGCTCCACCCCCACCCATCAGTACTTTTAGTATGTCGTTTAAAACACCATTCCCTACGACTATGCCAAAATTCGCTTATACACGAGTTTTTTCCACTGAGTTTACTTCGTTTGGTGGACTATAGTCACCATAGTAACTTTTACCCTTACAGTACAAAATGATACGATCATGCGTGTTAAATGTGGTAAGTTTTACTTCATATTCATATATCACATCATAATCACAGTATATTTTGGTTTGCAACTATTATATTTGATCAGCATATTTTTTTCAGATGCACATTACTCTTTGTAAATATATCGAGATTATATTAACCACTTACTCTAGTACTCTGAGACACAATTTAGAGACATTTAACCATAGACTTAAGTATATAATATATTACTTCGTATCGACTTGCTCTAGAACAAAACTTCCGGAGAGCAAAATGATGCTAAATCCAAGGCTCTCGCACCATTTTGCGACAGTGACGTTTCAATCTCGTGCCAGGTCGCACATGCTCCTTAAAATCAATAATAATAAATTTATTGATTTATATAGTCATAAGTAAATGCAATAATTATACCACAAAAGTATCTAAAAACAAGGATAGGGTTTCTTTTTTCCGATAATCATTATTAAGTAATGTATTACTCGAGTAAACCATTTAAGGCTGTTGCTTAGTTACCCCACCGCGTTACGTATTATGGTGATGCGTGTCTAGCCAACTAAAGCGCCCTTCTAGTTTGGCTGGTTAACATTATATTAATAATACTGAGTAAACGGGCAGTTTTCAAAAAAACAAAGTACATAATTAAAGACTAAAATTAAGAAACCGTAATTTTAGTCAGGTGAGTCACGGAAATTAATCATTCATTTATATACTGCCCTCATAAGTCAATATATCTCAAATTCAATAAACGAAACAGATTCAAGCTTCACCCGTTAGTAATATGGTCGCACTTGCTACAGGAGTTTTTTCTGAGATACCACCATTTGTTTTATAGGGGTCTAGTTAATGTTCTGTGATTCAACTAACTAAAGTTACCGTTTCATAATTTTAGTCCTTAACAATGTACATTTTTTTTTAAAGTGCCCACACATCCGCACGATATAACCTTGTAATAGGTTAACGGTGGACACGGTAGTGGTCAATATTTCTGAGTTAGAAGGTATATAAATTAATGTCTTTGTTATTAATGTTTAAGATTATATTCATTAGTCTGGTTAATTTGTTAAAACCACGGATAATACGCCTAATACGATTATAGTAGGTTTAACTATGAATTCGCGCCCCAACACTTAATGTCACGTTTCATAGTTAGTAGTTCCGAGGGATCTTAATAAAAATAAAAATATTAGAAAATATTAGAAACTGAATACTTTAAATAGTCTTTAACTATATCTCTTTTAAGTTGTCAGTAGCCGCACTTGCGATTTCTGTACTTATTGCTTCATTTACTGTTGTGGCGGTCAGCGTCGCTCAAGAAAACGCTAACGCTTATGAGCTTAGACAACCGCACGTCTTTTGTCTAACGCGCGACTAGACTCGTAGCTTTCAAACATTCCATCTTAATACCTATTTCATTTGTATTCATTCTAATCGCTTTTGTTTATAACTTTCCATCTTGTACTTCATCATCCTTTCTTACTTCCAAGTGTATTTGTAAACTCCTTCTGTTAATTAAATAACTGATTATAACGTTGCGTTCATAAATTCTTCGTATCCCGTTATCGCGCCTACGCTACAGTTCCGATGCTTCTTCTTTCGGATTCGATCTCCGGTCTTAAATTAGATACAGTGGTGACAACCCGACTTTGGACATCATGGATAGATCAAGTGCGTTTCGAGCGAAGAGCAACGCCACGGGACCCGGTGAAAACGAGTTTCGTGATGCGACGGACGGCATCAGCGCAGGCGGTGGTCCAAGTGGCACAAGCGGAAGCGGTTCTACAGGCGACGTTTATAGAGTCGGTGTACGCGTTCCACCATTCTGGCCAGAGGAACCTGAGGTATGGTTTGCACAAATTGAAAGTTAATTCGAGCTGTCAAATGTCACGAGCGACTTAACTAGATTTAATTTTGTTGCCTCTCAGTTAGACCAAGAGTACGCTAGAACGATGACAGACATCTTAATTACTCCACCTAAAACCGGGAAATACGATAAATTCAAAATTGAACTACAAGCTAATTTGTGTGAACGCGTCAGCGATGGTTTTTTAAATGCTTCCTCCGTGAAAACTACTATAAGTACAAACATATATTATATACCATTTTGAAACTTATTTAATCAACTAACGAATAGAATAATAGCAATACGATTGGTCATCTAGTTCTTGATTGGTTGTCAATTTTGGTAAGTCATATTTTTAGGTAATCATATGAGATTTAAGTACAAAGGTGATTATTAAGGCCGGAACAGTAACTATAGCTTGAAAACCGTCGACCATACAAAAAAACATGTAAGCTTTTCTATTTAGAATTTAATAAGGAACGTTTTTGTGCTTGACACTTTTCGTACCTATTATAGTTGTCCCAAGAAAGTAAAAAAACCGTTAACGTTGGGGGGAGGGGGGGGGTGAATCCTCGGGGGAGGGGGGGAGAGTACTGAACTTTTATCACCACACCCAAATGTATCATGTCACAGAAGTTTTAAAACTTTATAATTTTTTTTGATTTTCCTATACATTGAATACACAGAATTACTGAGATATTACTAGCAGATTAAATTTTGAACTTTTACATTGTTTTTTATTACTTATATATACATATATACAGGGTGCCTCTGACCTTGGGGCTTTAAATGCATGGATCGTACTCCTGAAACGGAACTTCTTTTGTTTTGTAAATTGTTAAAAATATGTCCAAATTAAATTTACACGCGACCCAATTCTCTATTTTCCTTTAACTCTCGTACCAAGTAAATCGTCGATGAAACTGCAATACCGCGTAACCAACAATGGCTAGAGCATTTCTAAAAAAGTTTGTACATTTCATTCACGACTTCAATTTGCAAAAAAAATTGCAGGTTGGTAGAGTGAATGAAGCTGAGCCTAAATAACATAGTCTCCCAAAATGTCCTCATACATTTGTATGAAACTTTCCTTTTTTGTTACTAACTTTCTTTGGTTCATGGTAACAAAAAAGGAAAGTTTCATACAAATGTATGAGGACATTTTGGGAGACTATGTTATTTAGGCTCAGCTTCATTCACTCTACCAACCTGCAATTTTTTTTGCAAATTGAAGTCGTGAATGAAATGTACAAACTTTTTTAGAAATGCTCGCTAATGCCGCGTAACTAACAAATGTGTCAAATTTGAGTTTTCGCGGCTGTAGGTAGAACACTGTGATAGGCTCCAGACGGCATTGACAGCTGTGTCGATAACTGTTAAACCTTCTTTTATAATAATGCACACCCTGGCAATTTATATTCTATTATTTGAAATTGTCTTATTGTCGTCTGAACGTCTGTCTGATTTTTGCTTTTGCTATCAATGATTATATCTTCTTGCACTCCACGAAACTCTGCATTTTATTAACTTAAAAGGTTATGGTCCTATTTGCAGCAGTGCTATATATAATATAATAAATGCTTTATATATATGAAGAATAATTAGAGTGGAAAATTTGTGCTATGGATAACTGTCCATCGACATCAACGTCGGCACTAAGCCTGAATCAGTCTACGACGTCAACAGGCGCTAGCTTCAGTAAACTAACAGGCAAGAATTTCAACACATGGATTTTTAGCCTAGAATGTTACCTAACTGATTTAGACTTATGGAGTGTCTGCATCAATCCTGTTAACATCGCAGACCCTATGGAAGCTAGAAAAGATCAAAAGGCACGGGCTAAAATTTGCTTGACCTGTGAAGAATCAGTTTATCCAGTCATTAGGTCAGCTACTACGGCCCATCAAACATTAAGCAGTCTCAAGAAAGCCTATGCTGATAGTGGTCTGATAAGAAGGCTAGGCCTTATTAAAAAACTCCTAAATAATGAGTTTAAGGGAAACCTTCACGAGTATGTCAATAACTCACTGCCTACGCAGCAAGAACTGCAGGGCATCGGAGCAGGAGTTGATGACGAGTTCCTGGCAATAATAATGCTTGCTGGTCTACCCGATAGATTCAAGCCACTCGTTATGACGCTGGAGCACTCCACTATGAAGATCACATCGGAAAACGTAGTGACAGCTCTTTTAAAGGAAGAATCGCGAGCTGTACCCGCCACTTCCAGTACCCGGGGGATTACAAACACCGTGCTACATGTCGGCAGTGCACCGAAGAATTTTTTTTGTACTTATTGTAAAAAGTCAGGTCATGTAGTCTCGAAGTGTAGGAGTTTAAAAAACAAAACCACTAAGAATGATTCGGCGATCAAGTCATACAATACATCCGAATTCACTCTGTCGTCTTGTTTCTCTAATATATCTCCCTCAGTTCAACATCATTGGTACATCAATTCCGGCGCAACATCCCATATGAGTAATAGGAGAGATTGGTTTACAAACATTTCATCCCACATCACCCCTATTACTGTTGCTAACAAGGAACAATTACTGAGCCATGGAAAAGGTACTGTAAATATTGAAATTTCCGACAGTGTAAATAAAATAAGTAACGTCTTGTATATTCCTGGCTTAGCAACTAATCTTTTGTCAGTAAGCAAATTAAATGAAAATGGCTACGATGTGTTGTTTACGTCAAAAGGCGCAAGCATCGTCCCAAGTGGAGGATGTCACTTGACGGGCTCTGTCATTGCCACAGGTTCTGTACATAAAGGTATGTATTAACTAGACGTTTGTTCGACTAGTTCACAGGCCATGTGCTCTGTCAGTAAAGAGTCTGCTATGCTATGGCATAGACGCCTTGGTCATTTAAACCATAAGACTTTGAATATTTAAAAAAATAATAACGTTGGCATAGATTATGCTAATAGAGGTTTGAATGTTAAATGTATTCCATGCTTACAGGGAAAACTAGCAAAGAAACCTTTTCTGAGCTCTACAAGTAAATCGAGTTGCGTTCTTCAACTAATTCATTCGGATTTATGTGGTCCAATGAGCACGCACTCGTGGGGCGGAGCCCTATATTTACTTACTTTTACAGATGACTTTAGTCGAAAATCTTTTGGATATCTCCTAAAATCAAAGGATGAGGTTTTCACTAAATTCGTAGAGTTTAAGCACTTAGTCGAAAACCAAACGGGTCGCCAAATCAAAGTTCTACGCTCTGATAACGGTCGTGAGTACGTTAACCGCGGGCTGTCTACCTTCTTGAAGGAAAACGGTATTGTTCATCAAACTACAATTCCTTATACTCCTCAGCAAAACGGAGTCTCTGAGCGTGCCAACCGAACTATTATTGAGAAGGCGAGATCTATGCTTCAAGACTCTAAACTACCAAAAGCATATTGGGGAGAAGCCGTTAATACGGCTATTTATTTGAAGAACCGTACACCTACGCAAGCTTTAAATAATAAGATTCCTGAAGAAATTTGGACAGGGAGAAAAGTGAACCTTTCTCATCTGAAAGTCTTTGGTTGTGAAGCGCATGTTCTCATACCGAAAGAAAAACGAACGAAGCTTGACGCGAAGACCCAAACTTGTATCTTTGTAGGTTATGCGACAGAAAGCAAAGGCTATAGTCTCGTAGATCGCCAAAACGCTCGAGTTTTAATAGTCGCAAGAGATGTTGTTTTTATGGAAGAACAAACACGCTTAGATTCTAATCAATATCTCCCTTACAGTGAGATACCAGAAACTTCGCCTGAATCTCCACAAGTCTTTCTGCCGATTTTAGAAGAAGAACCTATTCAACAAGTTCCAGTGCCGTCACTTAGTCAATCACCACCTGATATTCAACCGGAAGCATTACCATCGGACCAATCCGAATCAGCTACCCCGCAAGTAACATCTGGTATCTTGGAAGCTGAAGTCATTCCTGAGCTCTTACCTGAACGGAGATACCCTAATCGAGAGAAGCGTCCTCCTGAAAGGTATGTCTGTGCAGTTCAAATGACAACAGACCTGGAACCAGAAACTTACAAGGAGGTTACAGATCATCCTCAAAAGGGTCAGTGGCTGGAAGCCATGCAGGCTGAATATAATTCGTTGATGAAACATGGAACTTGGACTCTAGTCGACAGACCTAAAGACCGCAAAACAACCAAATGTAAATGGGTCTTTAGAATAAAAATGGACACGAGTGGAAATGTAGTCAAGTATAAAGCTAGACTTGTAGCTAAAGGATTCACTCAAATACCAGGAGTGGACTACGGTGAAACTTTTTCACCTGTTGCGAGGCTATCATCAGTTCGACTTTTGATGGCATTTGCCGTCAATCTTAACTGCCAAATGATCATCTCGATGTGGAAACAGCCTTCTTAAATGGTGATTTAGAAGAAGAAATCTTCATGGAACAACCAGAAGGTTTTTCAACTGATCCAAAACACAAAGTGTGCTTACTTAAGAAGTCACTCTATGGATTGAAGCAAGCTCCACGCCAGTGGAATTAAAAGGTGTGCGAAGCAATGGCTGCCTTATCATTGAAACAAGCTTCAACGGAGCACTGTCTCTATCACAAAACGAACGGCAACGACATACTAGTCGTAGCAGTTTTCGTCGATGACTTTTTTATAATGTCCAATAGTGGCGATTTAAAAACACAGTTCATAAATGAACTTAAAAAGATCTTTATAATTAAAGATCTGGGTCCTGTTAAGGACTGTCTCGGTATGAGAGTAATATAAAGTCTGAACTCTATAACTCTCGACCAGACGCATTATATCGAAAAACTAATTGACCGATATAATATGAATGAAGCTATATCTGTCACTACACCAATGGAACCTGGACTTAAATTAACTCTACCTGAAAAAGAAAACGAAGTTGAAGTACCGTATCGTGAACTTATCGGCTCGTTAATGTACATTGCTATTGGAACGAGGCCAGATATTTCTCACACCGTGTCGTATCTCTCTCAATTCAATGCACATTACGGGGGGGTACACTGGAAGGCCGCAAAAAGGGTCCTTCGGTATCTTAAAGGTACCAAGGACCTCAAACTTCAATTTCACAAGAGTGAAATTCAACCCATTGGTTACGCAGACGCTGACTATGGTAATAACATAATGGACAGGCGATCATTTACAGGATATGTTTTCATTATGAGCGGTGCACCTGTCTCGTGGGAGTCTCGAAAGCAGCGCACGGTCGCCCTTTCGACTACCGAAGCAGAGTATATGGCCCTGGCCGAAGCGTGTAAAGAAGCCATATACCTAAAAGCCCTCATAATGGAAATCTTCGCTGTCACTCATCCCATGGTTATCCACACAGATAATCAAAGTTCCATTAAATTAGCACACAACAGCACTTATCACGCCCGCACAAAGCACATCGATATCAAACATCATTTCATACGCGAGTCTCTAACACGCCATCAACTTTCCCTTCAGTTCATACCTACTTATGACATGATCGCCGATATTCTTACCAAAGTTTTACCGAAGATTAAACATTTTAAAAGTGTAAATTCTTTAGGTTTACGGTAGATTAAGGTTTTTCATTGTAAATAGGCAGGTATAGGGTGTGTAATTTAATGATGTAAATATAGGATGTTTTTTTTTGTGATAGTATTTAGTGTATACAGTTTACTTGGATATTATGTTATACTTGTATGTACGTATGTACAGGGTGTTTTTATTACGAGGGGGTGTTAAACCTTCTTTTATAATAATGCGCACCCTGGCAATTTATATTCTATTATTTGAAATTTTCTTATTGTCATCTGAACGTCTGTCTGATTTTTGCTTTTGCTATCAATGATTATATCTTCTTGCACTCCACGAAACTCTGCATTTTATTAACTTAAAAATAACCAATCAGAAAGCTCCAAAGTCACGTCATGTCGATATCGCGAGAGAGCATGTCGTTTTTAAAATTCCGCGAATGTGCATACAAGTATAGAGATGACGTATTATTCAATTGTCTAATACCGCGTAAGTGCTTTATATAAATACATACTGGTAAATTTGGATGCTTAATATAATAAACAGCTAAATTATGGGGTTAACAAAGTTATTTAGTGTTTGGGTAAGTCTAACCTCAATAAACACAAAGATATTCAATTTTAATGCTCTCCTGTAAAATTTGCCACAAGTCAGTTACGCGGCATTAGCAATTGTTGGTTACGCGGTTTCATCGACGAAATGTCGCGCCAGTATCTACAATGAGATAGTGATTATATTATTATGGCCAGTATTTAATACACTGATTTTACAATTAGACTTTAACATCAATTAGTTATATAAAACTTAAGTTATTTTTTAATGTTGCAGAACAAAAGTAGTTCAGTTTAGCGAGAAGAATCAATCGTTGCATTTAAAGCCCCAAGGTCAGAGGCACACTGTATACATAATGTGCATGATACCAAATTGAACAATAATTAATTTCGAGTATAAAAGACTGACTAAATTCGGAGCCATTTGATTTTTATTATTATATCATTTTACCTATGCCTGTATCTATGTAGTATGTATGTAGCTATGCATGTAATTAATTAATGAAAGTTATTTAAAATTAATATTAATTTGAATTTAAGTACATTATTACAGTGCCATTACATTGTGGTTCCCTTGCAGGGTATCGCATGTATAAACCTACGTACCTATATACTTAAGTTTTAAACATGCTAACACCAATCTGTACAACTTCAGTGCCATGTGATAACAATGAATAAATGAATAAAACATGAATAAATTGTGCAGTGCCTTTTGAGCGGTAGTGTAATTTGAGCAATTCAGTTGGAACATTGCAGAAAACGGCCCAAAACAAAATTCCATGAGTGCAACGGATATCTTAGGTTTAAAAAGGCAAATGTAAAAAAAAAACTTTATATGCCTCGCAAAATGAAGGTGGTTCTTTCTATCATTAATTACTTTTCACACGTGCGTGATTTTCGTGATCGGCGTACAAGGAATAGTTGCGTGTATTTGAAGATCGAACAAATCATGTCAGAAATGTTAACTTCGGTTTAAAAAGGAAATATTTTAAACGTATATGTCACTACGGAGAAAATATTCAATTCGATTTCAATGAAATTGAGCATATGATAGATAACTATACCTTCACTATTGCTATTTTTAATCATACATTATTTAATATTTCGTCGTTTTTCCACATATCTTTTCGCAAATAATACTGTAAGAATACTTTGGATGAATAAAATATAAGCCTAGTTGCGGTAAAGTTCCTTTGCAATACTGTCACGGGTACCAAATGACTTGCGATTTTTCGCAACGCTCTTTACCATTTAATTCGGGTGAAATTTAATTTTAACTATATCAGTAAAAACCTTAACTGTTTTAAAATATTTGTGTTAATTCTGGAACTTTCAGTTAACGTTTAACTGTCGTAAAAATACAAAACGAAGTTAATCGCATTCGTATTTTATTTACGAAATGCTTTTGAAATATTGGATATCGCTATGGTATATAACATTTTTATTTGTTACTAATTAGAAACTATTTAAAATCACGATTTCCACTTGAGAACTTATCTGCGATGAATGGCATTGTTGTCTTTTGTAAAACCTTACCGCTAATTACCTGAACAAAATGAAATGCATTAATAACAAAGATGGAATATGAATTACAACTTTACTATCCTGAGAATAAGGTTCACATTTGAATAGGACACACTTCACATAGAACCTTTTGGAAATGACATATAATAAGCAGCACCGGGTCTAGCATTTAGCAAGTGTTGGTTACAGTTGGTATTTATTTTTATTATATTTTTGCTCGTAGTTCGTAGTATGCATTAAAATAAACAACACTGTAAATTTTGTCAATGATTTATTTGCTTATATAAAGTTTAAATATTATTATACCTAGAGATTTTCCTAGCACGAACGACGTGTTGTTAGTGCTTGACATAATAAAAACATCGACAATCCTGTTATCAATAAGTACCAATTCAATGCCAGAGTAATTTTCACTGAAGTATGTAAAATATTAATAAACTGATAGTTTTGTTGTTATTCTTTTATTCTATAACGCACCATGTTGTTATATGAATCATATGACATATATGACTGTAATTTTTTCTTAATGATATGATTTCGCTTTGTTCTTATAAGGTACTTCACTGGGTTTTAGGGCATTGTGAATATGTTTTTAATAGCTATATAATGAAATGCATAAAAACATACATACATACAATCACGCTTGTTTCCCAGAGGGGTAGGCAGAGACAACTTCTTTCCACTTGCTACGATCCTGATAAGTCTTTCGCTTCTTCCACATTCATACATCGAGTCATACACGCACTTCGGTTTCGGGTACTTAAGATTCGGTCCCTTTCCAGTATTTAATAAAGAAATGATGTACGATTATTTCCTCTATGACGTTGAAGTGGGGTTATCGATAACAGGTTTGTCAATATTATAATTATGTCAAGCACTAACCACATGTTGTTCATGCTGTAAAATTATCTAGGTATAAATATTATACACTGAAGTAATAAATAAAATAATATCAAATAAAAAAAAAAACAATTTATACAGGGTGTCTCAAAAACCTTATGAGAAATTTTAACGGTAGATAGGGTGGATGATGTGGATCATCCCTATATTGGTAACTTTTTTTAAGTTAATATTTGACTGAGTTACAGACTAATTTATCATCGCCTTTCCTGACGATGCTCTCAGTGTGCCCTATCTTAATTACTTTATTCTTAACATGTGTCATAACGTAATGTAAATAATCAAGTTGTTCCTTATCAACAATGCTCTTATCATAGTCAAAAGCTCTATGGTGTTTAGAAAACTGACACATTATTCTGTACCTAATGTGAATGAAAAGACGGTATTCTGATAAAGGCTAATTATGTGAAATAATTTATAAATGAAACTTACGATTACGATTTTTACTTGCACTCTTCTCACACTCACACAGCTAAAATAACACTTTTACACGTACATTAAACTTCTTTTACGAGATCATGAATCATGGAGTTTATTGATTTGTACCAATATCAGGGATAACTACGAATAAAAAACACAATAAGTAAAACGAATCATTAAGTTGTGATTGTGCTTTGACAGTTAACATAGTATTTTTTTAAATCTTGTGCAATTGAAAACTCTTTATGAAAACAGGTTTAGATTTCTTTTGTAAAAATAAAATCGTCCCTACACGTTACGTTTTATCAGAATTCTATTAAAGCTGGCATCATACACGTTGTTGATAGATATTCCTATCCTAGAAGAAAGAGAAAAACATAGGATAGCTTCAAAAAAAAAAATCAAAATCAATTTATTGCTCGAAATAATGTTACATGGATCTTAAAAATTAGTTAATACAGTTCATTATTTCGCCTTTAGGGCATGCAATTTGTAGTCATAGGTACACATAATATTAAAGAAAAAAAAACATAAGGTACATTAAATCATTATTAAAGTTAAAAAGTCTAACACATCGATCTACATTTCATAAAATAATCTTCAAGTGAGTAAAATGCTCCCTCAATTAATAATTTAGTAAGTTTAGTCAAGAATGCATTGTTTGTCAAATATGTCCATACAATAGGAAGAGAATTATATATTTTGATTGCCATTTGATAACAGTTTCTACGACAGAGTTTTAATTTACATTTCGGAGCTAATAGAGCCCTGTGGGTAGTGGTACGCTTACCCACATTACACTTTTTTGTAAAAAGTTCAGTATTCATTCTAACAAACTTACAAATCTCAAGTATGTAGAGACTCGGAATTGTCAGGAGTTGGAATTTTATAAACAGTGGCTTACTTCGCAGCTTCGTAAGAAGAGGTCGACGTGGTGACACTACAGTACGTATTCTTATGTAGCAACCATCGTTTAATGGTGGTTATTTAGTTGGGAGCAATAGTTAATTAGTCAATAGGATTTGGGTAAAAATTGGATCTTGTTACCAAAATTCCACTCCAAAAACGAATCACTGCATAACGTTGGGCCGAGTCTGTAGATTTACCTTGACTATTCGTGTGCGTTGGTGCATTGGTCCTGCTGCTCTCCCGTATAGGTTCCTATCGCACTGCATAGCGTGGCTGTAAATCCTAGTAATATATTTAAATACTGAACTGAAGAAAATGGACAAAACACACATACACATTTTCATTTTTATTCAAAAGAACAGCCTTGTATTAGGATCTAATTTGAAGCATTTCATGATTAAAAGTATTATTGTTTATTAAAAAAAACGGAAAGCTAGAGCTACGGAAAGACATTTATTTTATTATCTGTGATCGGTTTTTAAAGTCATAATAGACGGAAGTCATTCAAATACAATGTAAATAAATATCACAATACAATACATTTATTATTATATTACAGAGTATGTTAAGCATTTGAACTTTTATTTATTACCTAGACTTCAATGAATACAGCAACTTCCTGCATGGCCCTTGTTTCTAGAGTAGATTTACTGAACAAAATCACATTAAAGACGTCAAAGAGGTCCATTCTCAGAGTAGACGTTGAATTCGACGTTGTGACCGGGACATTTTAAGGTGAAAAAACAGCCTAGTTTTTGTTTCATTTCCTCTTAAAAAATACGTTATCTAAAACATAGGGCCTGTTTCACAATGGACAAGTAAATTTATCTGCCATTTAAAGTTGGCTCCCTCCTTGTCTATTTTCAAGTGTAAAAAAGAGAAAGGCCTAATTTATCTGTCAATTATGCTTTACTTGTCGATTGTGAAACAGGTGGTTAAGGAAGTATACCTCTTGCGAAGTTCAACTTATAGTCCGGGTTCTATGTCAGTACTAATTCTATGTACCACGTTGATTAAGGTCTATCATAAAAGTAGCGTTTGTCAATGGGAGTCTTTGATATCATAAACACAACACATCGAATTCATTTGTGTTTGTTTTTTTACACTCTTACACGGCTATTGCTATAGCAAGGCATTTTCTTGAAGCTTTTTATATTGCGAAAACGAGCAAGAATAATGTCAGGTTATTTATTGACTTATGAGGATTATTTGTTATCGTGTAAAATAATTAAATTTTGATCTTATACTTCGGTACAAGGGAAAGTTTGTGTAAGGCTTCTTATAGGCGAGCGGCATTTTGGCCGCCAGGTGGCGACGGCTGCAGAAGCCTCTGCCGTTGGCAAAATGCCGCTCGTCTGTAAGAAGCCGTAGGCGACTCCAGTAACGGTTATTAAATGCTCTAACCCTGGAACATGGAATGAATATGTACTACGTCCGTATATCGATTCCATGGCCGGGAAAGGTCGGTCATTTATTTTATTTCTCTATGACAAGTGCGATATCATCACACAAATTATAATCAATTATGCGACAGCCTTTATATCCGGATTGTTAGCTATAACGCCACGAATAAATACCACACAGATCTATAAGGACAGCAATAAACGGATCGTTTATTTCATATCCATCCGAACTTTTAGAAGTCTATGAATGTATGGTTGTCATTAGATGTCATGTTAAATTAAATTTCAGATTTGCAAGTCTGAATAATTTTTACTATGAAACAATTATATGAGCTATGATAAATGTTTAGATCTCGACAATAATAATGAAACGAACGATACGATCAAGTTTCAGCAGTGCGTATTCCAAGAGATCTGATCTAGTAAACATTTCAAAACCCACTAAAATTTTCAATTGTAAAACGAAAATACAGTAAGTTGCATTAAAATTAATCTTTTTTTTTAAACGTTATCTTGATTTTTTGTTTACATAGAGCGAACTATTTGTTTACATTCTATGTAAACAACATACGGTCTCATGTCATTGACCTTGAACTTGGAATTTTGACATTAGTTACTACGAACGTTTCGAGTAGTATAGTATCAACATCAAAATGACAAGTTCAAGGTATCGTCTGCGATACATCAAGTAACATAATGAATATAATAAAACTTTTTTTTTTACAGTAACAGAAACAAAAATGAACCATACCCCCATGATCAGAATCGTGCGAACTATTACCCCGTCAAATTTCTCAAAAGGTTTTTGAGACATCCTGTATATTTACATACAATTTTAGAAAATGTAGCTTAGTCTTCAAACAGTTTAGCTACCTACTACTCAACCGAACAACTTATAATATGTCTGTTTCATAGTCGCTGCCTGTGACTTTGATTATAACAGCAGAATGGCTGTAGTTTCGGGCCGTTGATTTTTCTAATTTGTGAATATGCAGACAACAGTGTTTTCAGTGTTCACTTGTTAAATCTATTGAACTCCTTATACTTTGAAGCACGCTTTCATTAAACTTCGGATTGTTGTTATATTTACTTTCATACATTGTGAAAATTAACACAAACTTAAAATAATCATATCACCCTTTAACTAATGTAAATGGACACCTGGGTGACCACGGTTCTTAATTTCAAAAAAGGTTATACGTTGAGTGCATGCTATGTCAATTTGAACCTTATTATTATTGAAGGAATACTATTATTATTCATACAACATCTTTTGTTATTTAAAGACTGTATCGTTTGTTATAAATACAAGAAGAAATGGCAATATCTTTTGATTTAATATTTATTTACAAATTCTTTCATCTATCTAAATATATAAAACTCAAAGGTGACTGACTGACTGACATAGTGATCTATCAATGCACAGCCCAAACCACTGGACGGATCGGGCTGAAATTTGGCATGCAGGTAGATGTTATCACGTAGGCATCCGCTAAGAAAGGATTTTGATCAATTCTACCCCCAAGGGGATAAAATAGGGGATGAAAGTTTGTATGAAACTTTGTTAATTTTAAACCGATCGGGCTGAGACTTTGCATGCATAAAGCTACTATGACGTAGGCATTTGTAGATAAAACGGCATTTTCCGAACAAAAAGCATGCATGCATACAAAACAAAGTATTGAACGATAGTGTGCTAAAAATAATTTTTAGTTCTGAATGTTGACAATAGATGGCGTTAGTAGTCTCTTAGAACGCGCTATCGTTGTGTTTTTGGCTGTTCTTTTCTTCGCAATATAGTGGAAGCCAGTATATTAACTGGGTGTGCGAAAGGGGAAACTGTATTTATACCACGAATCCCATTAATACCTAATGATATCCCGTTCGAATTTAAACGATAACAGTTTCCCCTGAAAGTCTGCTTTGCCATGACAATAAACAAGTCTCAGGGGCAAACTCTCAAATTTGCGGGTATTGACTTGAGAGAACATTGCTTCTCTCATGGACAGTTTTATGTTGCTTGATCACGAGTAAGTTCACCCAATAGCTTGATAGTTATAGCGCCTAATGACAGATTAGTTAAGAATATTGTGTACAAAAAAGTTGTATAGGCCCTAATTTTTTACACACGCTAAACAAAAGTAAAGCCGCAAAAACTATACATCTTAACGCGAGCGAAGCCGCGGGCAAAAGCTATAAGTTATATTATTTTGGGAGATTTTTGAGAAGGTAAGGGAGTGAAATGGGGAGTGGAAGTTTGTATCGGAGTTTTGTGGTTTGAGGCAGGGGTGGAGCCAGATGCCTACTTATTTATATTTGCCCATAAAAAGTGAAACAGGAGATCGAAAATTTGTATGGAAGTTAGGTATATTTTAAACATTTCGAGTATACATATACATGCATGAATGATATTGCCCTACCAATGTGTTTTTCTCATGTGAGTATTTGCTATAGACCCCACGCTTCGAATGCGAGTTAGCTATCGCATTTTAATACTGTGGCTGCCGGCCAAGTGCGAGTTGAACACGCGTGGAGAGGGTTCCGTACATAGGGTCAAGTGGGGTAAATATAAGACACTCAATATTTTAGGTAAAAATAAGACACGGTTGTTATTACTCAAAAAATCTCAGATATACATTCTTATTTAATTTTAAAAGAACCCTTTTTCACTTATATTTAATGTAACAAATTTAAATTAACACGGACCCACTGTAATCAAAGTTTTTTTTTACGTTTCGTTTTAGAGTAAAAAAAATGGCGCGAAAATTTTCAATCATAGTCGACCAACTTTGGTTGCGGTCGTGTAGCTCAAGGTCGCGGGCGCGCGGTGCCCCGCTCCGCGCGCCCCGCGGGGGCGGTGCTCGCGTTGGCGAGAGGTCATTTTAGTCTGAGACATGCTAGTGAGCTGGGAGGTTGCGTTGTGTTGGTGGGAAAATATGAGACATCGTGTAGTGTAATAATAAGACAGATTCAATAAGTCAGCATAAAAATGCCACGCGTTTACGTTCCAAAAAAGAAGAAATACAGTGAGTTACAATTACAACAGGCAATAGACAAAGTGAAAAATGGGGAGCTATCATTTAGAGAAGCTGAATCGAAGTACCAAGTCGATAAATCTTTATTGTGGAGAAAAGTTCACAATTTAAATACATCTAAGCAAGGAAGAAAAACTGTTTTGAGTAAAGAGGCTGAAGAGGATTTAGCTGAGAAAATTAAAGTCATGGCTAAATGGGGCTGGGCGCTTACTAGACGAGAAATACAATCCATCGTCCATACCTACGTTGTTCAAAATAACCTGCCAAACAATTTCAAAAACAACTATCCCGGAAAAGATTGGCTGCAATTGTTTTTTCAAAGGAATGGGTTAGTCGCAAAAAAATTAGAACAATTAGAAAAATCTCGTCGGAAAGCTACGAGTGACCCATTTATTGTTTACCATTTTTACGACATTTTAGAGAAGAAAATAACTTCTTTAGACTTGCATGACAAGCCTCAACATATATTTAACTTGGATGAGACGTATTTTTCTGCAGATCCCACGCGTATTAAAGGAGTAACAGGAAAAGGTCAAAAGGCTCACAGAAGTATTCAGGTAGGTGCTTGGGTAACATAACATGATATTGAATAAGTGAACTATTAATATTCATAATGAGAACGATATATTCCGATACAATTACTTAAATTTTACTCATTTCAGGGATCCGGAAAAGAGAACACGACGGTGTTAGGGTGTGTTTCCGCAGAAGGTAGGTTGTTACCGCCATTGATAATATTTAAGGGCATGAACCTCTGGAGCTCTTGAAAAGGAACCAAAGACATACCGGGTACAACTTATGCTTGTTCAGAGAAAGGGTGGATGATGACCAGCATTTTTAACGAATGGTTTGCGAACTTTTGCAAGACAGTGACAGAGCGGCCGTTGCTTATTATATTCGACGGACATGTGACACATCTGGATCCAGCTACAATCGAACTAGCGATTCGTGAAAACGTGACGCTTCTGAAACTGCCACCTCATACCACAGACGTATTACAACCGATGGATCGCAGTTGCTTTGGTCCGATTAAATACAAATGGAATGAACGTCTTATTGAATGGCAAAGACTTAATCAAAGGTCTCTCAGCAAATCAGAATTTTGTGATCTTCTGAGTGAAGTATGGCGTGACGGTCTTTCTAAAGAGGTAATCCAAAACTCTTTCAAAGTCACAGGTATCTATCCTGTAAACAAAGAAGTTTACCCTAAGGACCGCCTAGATCCTGTCAAATTAGATAGATTCTATAAGGCACAGGCATCTGGTGATATTCCAAATCCTATGCACATATTTGAGGAAACACCATCTGAAAACACGGAGCGTCTGTTACCTTCTTTATTGGAAAACAAACCATCGCCACCGGTTAATCTTAACGAAAATAATGAAAGGCAACCTAGAGCAGCGACAGATGTATGTATTGACCCATGTCAAAATATTCCGACAACGTCTACTGATCCTTTCAAAAATCCTGAGCCTGCTTGCTCATTCGAGAACTTGTTGCTTGATAAAATTAAATATACAAAACCAGTACCTAGTAAACGGCGAAAAATAGATGGTAAGGGGAAGCTTTTGACCACTGAAGAATACCTGAAAAGTATTGAAAATATAGACAAACCAAAACTACAGAAAAAGAAACAGCAACAAAAGAAGACTTTAAAACGGAAAACTGCTACGAAGACATCGGATACTGACACCGATAGTGAAGTTGATGAAGAAAAAATTCCTTACGAAGACGAAAGTGATATAGAAGATATTAGCTTATCAGAAATAATTCAAGCCGAGACTGAAGATTTCAGTGAACTACTTGACCATAATGACTTAAGCAATGAACTCGATGAAGAAAATCAGCAAAATGAATGCGTTGATGTTCCTGTGACCAACATAGCTGAATCAAGCGAAATCCGTGAAGAAACTTCGGAAATTGATTTTCCAACAAGGAATATAGAATATGGAATAGGAGATTTCGTTCTAATAAGACACGCTATCAACAAAAAATTCAAGTTCTACGTAGCTCGAGTTGAAGGAATAGAGAACGAAAACCTATCAATAATTTATCTAAAAAGGTCAAAGAAAATTTTCTTTGTTTATCCTGTTACCCATATAAAATACTCTGTTCACAAAGACGAAGTTATCAAAAAATTATCTGCTCCGATGCAAAAAAGTAAGAGAGGACCATTAATGTTTGACATCGACTTGGAAAAATATCACATCGAGTAATTTCGAAGTGTCTTATATTTGGACTGATTTAGAAGTTTTTTTTTAATGTTGTATTTTATAAGCGAATGTCGCATTTCTTAATTTAACATAATAATTTACGTTCCTTGTGGTGCAATTTAAGACTGTAATTGTTGATCTCTTATTCTAATACCAAATAATAACGTCGAAGACATTATGCTTAATAAGCACACTTTTGTAGCCATGTTAAGTTTTGAAATATTTTGATAAAAAAATTAAAAAAATTAAAGTTACAAAAAATTATTTTTGCCCTACACTGTATCAAAGTTACCCACTCGCTTTAAAAACACCTATTGCTGAGAAATTATGGGCTGTCTTATTTTTAAACAACACTGTGTCATATTTACCCCAAATTGATGGAAAAAAATGAGACACATAGTTTGTATTGAAATAATAACACAACATAAATTCACAGTTAAATTATTAGTATTGTGCGAAAGATAGTCCAAGATAGTATATTTCCATAAGTCCAAAACATTATTACCTAATTTTTAGAAGCATGTAAACCCAAAAGTTGTTATTTTTGTCTCAAATTTACCCCACTTGACCCTACGAGTTTTTATTTCTTTTTGATAGAATTCTTATAGGTTTTCGTGTAATCTACAAGCAATGAGCTATATATTGTATTTTTTTTAAAATTTAGCCTCAGTAATTTCGGAGATCAGGGGGAATGGTCAATTTTCGTCTTCTTTCATGAATAAAATCAAAACTATTGATTTTACAATAATAACAAAAATATATTTGAGATCCTCATAAAGATTATTTTCATTTGATATAATATGACACGGTAGGGTATGCAAAACTTTTATTTTAATTTCCTTATTTGACCCTCGAAAATGACCCTTATTTAAAAAAAAAAAATTGTTTTCTTTGCACATCTGTGTTCAACTCAATCGGTCAAGTAGATTTGGAGCAAATTGGCTGTGACAGACAGATGCACGAGTGATCTTATAAGGGTTCCGTTTTTCATTTTTTGTATGGAAACCTAGAAATAAATAAAAATGACTGGCAAATCAATATAAATAAAAAGCTTAAGACTTAAGGGACAATATGAGACAATATTTAAAAATCAGTGTGCACGATGTGTGGCGTATGAGCAAGCTGATGAGAAAACAAAAAGGACTCTACAAGAAGATCATGACAAATATTTAACTAATAAAAGAAGAGTAAGAGATATAAAAAAGAAAGAAAAAGACCGAGCTGAAGAAAACACCTGCGTAGCTATATTTGCCATGGAAAAGGTACTTAGCGTGCCAAGATCAGAAGTAGAAATATTTTTCTACAAAAGAAAGTACCCTGTATACAACTTTACAGTCTTCGATTCACACAAATTGGGGTATTGTGTTAAATGTGACATTTAATAATAGCAAAAGGAGGAGCAGTGGAGATTAGCAGTTGTTTGTTGCAGTTTATAAAAGAGCAACATACCAAAGGAATAACTAAGATATCTTTTTATTCTGATAATAAAAAACGTACGTATTCGCGTTATATATGTATAAAACAGGGCATAGCGAAAGCGAAGGTGACTCGATGCATTCTTGCATAGAAAGAGCTCTAAAAAACGAAGTTCTCTGTACGCCAACCAAATGTATATCGTAGTTACAAACGCCAAAGAAAGTAAAAATAATTATTCAGTTAAAGGAATGGAACAGGCTGATTTTAACGACATTCAGAGTCTAATAAACGTTAAAAATTGGTTAACTTATAAAAATGGGACCAAAGTCAAATGGTCCAAAATAAAAGAATAAAAGGTCTCTTACACAGATCCTGATAAAAAATCATCTGAAATACGATTATGACGGCGACTGTATGACTTTAAAAACAGAAAATTTGGCTAAAAGATCTAGTACACGAAAGTCTGTCCTAATGTTGCTACAACTGCTGAATGTGTGGAACTGAAGCAAGCATATACGAGTCCGATACCGGTTCCTAAGGCACTGTATGCGGATTTAATGCAACTTTGCAGAAGTCAAGCAGTACCTAAAAAATATCATGCGTTTTACAACTCGCTAATCAAGAAAATGAGGAAACACAGCGAAAGGCTGATTCGGATAGGTAACGATATTTTTAACCGACTTCAAAAAAAGGAGGAGGTTCTCAATTCGTCGGGTTTTTTTTTATTTTTTTTTATTTATGTTCCCCGGTTACTCGAAGACCACTGGACCGATTTGAAAAATTTTTTCGTTGTTCGGATGGGTATACTTTCTAGTTGGTCCCATTGTCACCAAGTCAGGATCTGATGATGGGATCATGGAGAAATCAAGAGAACTCCTCAAATATTATAGGCACACCTATAGCGATTTTGGTATTTTTCACTGTAACTCATGCATTTGCTTTTGAAAAGTACTATATGGTGAAGTGGAACTGATGATGAAGACCACAGATGGCCACCGGAACTCCTTAACGGTACCTATTTCAAGGGTGGCGATAAGATATTTCGATAAAGGAAGTTGAGCGACTATGACGAAGCACATTTAGGTTTAAATATGACTATGACATTCCCGCGGCGTTGTCTGCGGCGAGCTTGAAATGTTCTATAGTTTCTTATTAATATTTAGAAGTGGAGCTACGTAACAGCATACATAGGATCACTAAAAAGTATAAAATAAAATAAATGTTTAAAAAAACAAAAAACCGCCTTCAAAAAGCAAAAAATAACTTCTTTAAAATGGTAGGTAAATAGGTCAGTCCAACTGAAGTCTGCGTCCAACAATATTTTAACCAAAAGCAGACTACAGTTGGACTGACTTATTTACCTACCATTTTAAAGAAGTTATTTTTTGCTTTTTGAAGGCGGTTTTTTGTTTTTTTATCTGATTAGTTATTTTTAAGTATTTTAAACTCAGATCTCAGGTTGCTTAAAATATTATGTTAAATACGGTCATTTGGTTCCAAAAATAGTGGTTACCTGGAATGTTTTCCGGGAGTTTTGAAAATTAGTAATTTTATAGATTTTGATGTGCTCTTTCCGAATGTCGACTTTGCCACCTCGTATTGTTGCCGTTAGCGCCGCCATATTGGCAAGATGGCGCCTGAAAGCAATTTTTATGACAATATCTCCTTTCAGACTCATTTTACGATAAAAAAGTTATTACCAAATGAAACAAGAGGCGATTGCCTACAATTTATGTATATACTTTTTTTTCATAAAGTCAATAGTTTTGGCGTACGAGCTCCGCAAAGTGTACTCCAACATGCGTTTTGGTCATTACTCATTCCGTTAGATGAAACATAGTTCACTTTGTGATCCCAGCACCAAATTTTAATATGGTTTTAATCATGTTATTTTATCTTAAAACCCGTCGGGACCCCACCAGAAAAGTACCTGGATCCGGAGGTATGACGTCATCAAAATGGCGGCCGCTGTATTTTGAAACTTGCGAATAATTCTGATTCTATGAACCCTATAATACATGTGTGGGGTATCAAATGAACGGAAATTAAATGTTCTATAATGCTATAATACATTACATTAGCTGAGTAGTACAGTTACAGAAATATTTTAAATTATATAAAAACATTATCTGAGATAAATTCAAACATTTTTCATCCGATCGAGTTCCGGTTTCTTTTAATAGATAGCCGGTAAATTTTTCGTTATGTCTGCCATACATCATTTGGGTATACGAGGGGTGATCCAAAAGTTTTGAGAATCAGTAAGAACCATCTACATAATGATATTTTTTTAATGTGGACTATACCATGGCACTAATGAAACTTAAATTACAGAAAAAAAAATGTAAACATTATTCATTTGTTTCCCTGTGATAGCTAAACAAAAAACATCTGTATTAATAATTTTACAAGACGGCAAAAATAAGAGAGTTAGTTTTGTAATAATTTGGAGTTGTGTGGAAAAAGTTTTGGTACACTAATAAAAAATATTGTTATTGAAAATGAAACCTTGATTTATCGTTATAATTTAAAGGATAAATAAGTTATCATTGCAGTGGATTTTTCTATCTCCAGCTCTGTCACCAAAATTTAGGGTGGTCTTTTCCAGGATTATTGAGGCCTACAAATAAATACTGCGACATTCTTTATTAGCAATTGAGTTCAAATAATCTAGGAGAGTTATATAACATTATTGTATCCTAATTATGACAAAATAATAAAAATAAGCTAAAGAAAAAAAATTACAAATTTTCGGCAGGAATTGTGCTTCAGAGCCTTCTAATTGATAAGGGTGCTGCTCGTCGACCAAAGATCAGAACTGATAACCGCTCTCCCCGTTATTTAGCCCTAACTTTCGACTACTATTTCTCATTCACTAATGTTCAAAAACAACTACATAAAAATCACGAGCTGGTGATGAAGGTACAAAATTTGGCCTCCAAAAGTAAAATTATTTTTAAAGTGGTAAAATAAAACAATTGAATGACGTTAATAAGTGTTCAGAAATATAGAAAGTGTGCTCATTCCAATTAAAAAAAAACGATTTACATATCTCCCATTTTTTATACCGATTATCAAAACTTTTGGATCACCCCTCGTATAGTGTATACTTCCGAGGCTGTAAACGACAATAGTGAATTGATTGTTTTTTTTTTTAAATATAATTTAAAATGTTTCCGTTACTGTACTACGCACCTAATGTTATGTATTATAGCATTATAGAACATTTAATTTCCGTTCATTTCATACTCCACACATGTACAAAGGGTTCATAGAATCAGAATTATTCGCAATTTTCAAAATACAGCGGCCGCCATTTTGATGACGTCATATTTCCGGATCCAGGTACTTTGCAGGTGGTATCCCGACGGTTTTTAAGGGAAAATAATATGTTTAACAACATACTAAAATTTGGTGCTGGGATCACAAAGTGAACTATGTTTCATCTAACGGAATGAGCAATGACCAAAACGTATGTTGGAGCACACTTTGCGGCGCTCGTACGCCAAAACTATTGACTTTATGAAAAAAGTTAACACATAAATTGTAGGCAATCGTCTCTTGTTTCATTTTGCAACAACTGTTTTTACCATAAAATGAGTCGTAAAGGAGATATTGTCACAAAATTGCTTTTAGGCGCCATCTTGTCAAAGTCAAAATTTGTCGTACTTTTTGATTTTTATCCGTAATCGTCTTTAACCATTGTCAATCGTCTGATTTATAATCCGGAATAAAATTCTACGGTGTTTATAATGTTAACTTAAAACAAACAAAAAAACCCGAATAAAATGGTAATAGTCTATCACTTTACGAGACAATTCGTTAAAAGTCGACGAATATAATCACTTTATTGTTTTACGATAGCCTCAATTGTTCAACATTTACAAGAAAAAGTTGTAAGCAGTTAGTACAAAAAGCTTTTTATGGTAATATACATTTCGGCTTATAACAAACAAACGAAAATAATTAAAATTATAAGAAAATACAAACATAAAACCTTAAAAATCTCCATTAATTTTATATACGACATGTTGGATAACTTCTTATAGGTCTCAAGATATGGAACAAAATTTGTTTATTTTTCCTTTAAAATTTTCTTTTTTCTATGAACATTTTATTCGCGGGGGACGAAGATTTACTAATGGTAATGCCAAGTCGGTACAGGCCAAAATTATAAATTAAAAAATCTACCCATTTAAGGTGACATCTATATTATAATCTGTAATTGTTAACTGACTCTTCGCAGACGGAGTGGTGGGCGGAAAGCTAGTAGGTATACTATATGCGTCTTAGGCTCATGAAGCAACATAGCCATTATGTGTTTTATTAAGGCAGGCGTGGAGCAAAGGCTTTTACCAAGAGTTTTTGAGTTAAACCGAGAACAGTCAGACATAGAGAATTTATAAGGGTTCCTTGTTGACTACAGAACCCTACAAATGAGAGTTCTTTTACAGAATAATATAGCTGGAATAAAAAAATACCATACATTATTTTAAAAAACAAAGTTGATTTACATTCAGGACAAAAATGTTATACTTATTTCGACGCCCCCGAACAATAAGTCGGCAATGTGATATTATGGACATTTTATTGTTATGCAAAATTCGGAATCAGCGGGTCAGAATACATCATATATATTTTTTTCAGATTTTTTTTAATGCAATTAAAGAAGATATTAAGAATGACGTGTTTATTGTAGGGAAACTGCAAATTCAAAATGTTACGAGAAAAGTGTCGCTACAGATCAATACAAATATGTTTATTACTTTGATATTTGGTACGATGCGATAACCGGTTTATTGGCGTTAATATTTTTATGAAGTTTTTGGTAAACGATAATACCGTATTTAATTTAATAAACTTAACACGGCAATAGCTACTAACAAAGTTTTAGAGGGAAATAATTCGTTCGTAAATATTCGTAACAGTTACTTGCGTGTACTATTTAATACCAAATCAGATCATGTCACGAACCCAATATATCGTCTGTCTTTTTGCCGCTCAGCCATCATAAGGTACGTTTATCTCTGTCTTTGATTAAACATTAGAAAGTAATAGATACATGCCGCGCCCCTTCACGTGTCTGTTCTCGCACCGGCAACGCGTAATGTTTGTTTACATTTATAAACAGTTGCAAATTTCTGTTGACCGAAAGTGACGTGTAATTATTGATTGGTGCGCCTGGTTAAAAAAAAATGTGTTTGTGTTTACGTGTCAGTGACAAAATAAAACATAGTTTCTTACCTGTGAATCTATTCAGTGTGTTACCTACCAAAACGTGTAAATAAATTAATTATTAGGTGCTATGGAACCGACAAAATGCAAAGTTTTAAAATATGCTGAAACTATGGCTACAAATGGTGAAATCTGGATAACTAGGACCTGCAAATTTGTCTCACTTAAAGAGGTATTCTACTTACCCAGTGTCTCAGATATCCAGATACAGTACAACTTGGTTAAGTGGGAACAGGATAAATGAGAAACCTCCATAGCTGGAACTCATGTTGAGGTCCTGACACTCTAGCACTGAATTGAGACGGTGAGAGAATTTTACCTCTTTTACTGAGACTATATTTTAAAGAATACTTTGCTACAATGTTTTCTTTTAATTTATAGGTAGACCTCTGTAACTTAGATAATGTCAATTTATTAGGTACCTGTCTAACTTGGACATTTTTGCAGATAAATTTCAGTTTTGTTTATTAATCCTTAGTTGACCCCCAAATTCCGCACTTAGTTAATTGTGCCTAAATGACCTCCAGTTTCAGTTTAGTTTTGCTATCGTACGGATATTTATTTGAAAAATGCAGAAACGTAGGCTTGTAATGATAAAAACTAAAGTTAATATCCTTATATGAAAGTGGAAAGACACGCGAAGAAGTTGTTCATGTCTTCTCGTTTTCATTGGAAAATGAAGATGATGACGAAATAACTTTGGAAGTAAATTTAGTAAAAAAAACTAGACGCGAAGCAGTATGACCAAAACTATTATGACAGATTTTTTTGATTGACGCATTCTGTATGCATTTTTGAACTGTTTATAAGAAACGTACCTACTTGATTATTTTTGTTTATTAAGTACCTACCTTTTTTGATTATTGTTAAAAATTATAACTATAAAATATTTAAAAATATGTTATTTAATTTAATAATCGCGCTTGTCTAACTGAAATAACATCTATTCTCACCTGGAACCCTCTGTAAATGAGACAGACCGATAGAGTGAAACCTGGATAACTGCAGGGACTTACCCAGTGTCTCAGCTATCCAGGTATAAATAAATATCTGTCTCCTTTACAGAGGGTTCCACTTCCATATTGCAGTTATTACACTTCTGCATAAAAAGGGAGACATAGGTAGCATAAACAACTACAGACCTATTAGCTTAACATCAAACATTTTCAAAGTATTCTCGAAGATAATTTTTAAAAAGGATAGAAAAATCCCTGGATTCTAGTCAATCCATAGAATAAGCTGGCTTTCGACACGGCTTCTCAACCATAGATCATAATATTATACACACACTCAACCAAATTATAGAGAAATATAATGAATACGGGAAGAAAATATACATAGCCTTTATTGACTATACCAAGGCGTTTGAAAGCTTAGAACACAATGGCATACATCAAGCTTTGCTAGTACGGGGAACACGGGAAAAAAAAAAACCGTATCATCAAGGCGATATATTAACACCAACGCAGCCAAAATCAAGCTGGAAAAAGAAGGGAGAGAATTTAAACTTACAAGAGGAGTAAAACAGGGCTTTCTTTCCCCATAATTGTTTAATGCTGCATTAGAAAGCATGTTCTGCAACATAAACTGGAATGGAAAAGGTATAAAAATTGAAAGTGAATCGATGATCAACTTAAAATTTGCCGATGATAGTGTTTTTATTTGCAGAAGATCCAAATACCCTTGAAGTAATGCTTAACAATCTGGCAACAGAGAGTAGGAAACTGGGGTTAACCATGAATGTATCAAAAACTAAAATACTAACGAACAGCAACAAACCGCCTATAAATGTCAGAAATTTCACAAAAGATTACATAGGAGACTAAATATACCTAGGGGAATTAATATGTTTGCAGGAAGATATGTCCAAAATAATATAAAGAATAATAAAAAAATCCTGTAATAAATATTGGGCCTTAAAAGAAATTATGAAAAGCACAACCTGGGCCCTAACAAAGAAAAATGAACTTAAACTTGAGGTAGATATGTCAACATAATATGGATAGGAGCATATTACATAAGAAACGAATATATAAAATAAGAAATATCCATATTAGAAATCAAATTAGGGTGCGAGATGTAACAGTTAAAATACGCAAACTTAAATGGAAATGGGCTGGTCATATCCACTCTCTGGTCAAAAAAAGTAACAGACTGGTCCCCAGAGATGGCAAGAGATCCAAAGGAAGGCCAAATTGCGATGGAGCAATAATTTAGACGCATTAATAGGACGAGCATGGAGTAGGACAAGAGACAGGAAAGAATGGAGAAGACTGGAGGAGGCCTTCATCCAAGGGGCGCGCTAACTAAAGAAAAAAGGGAAGGAAAGACATAAATATTCATATATGACAAGTTCCAGAAAGAATGAAAAAAGAGAGAATAACTAACAATTTATATCCTTTATTAGTGACAAGCATAACATAAAATTGACTAATCATAACTTTAATAGTGATAATGACATGTAAATAATTATAATTACAGCAAATAAAGGCTAATAATAATTATTATTATTATTTTCGATTATTTTAATTATTAAATCTTATTATACTTAGTACTTATGATAGTTTTCTTTTACACTATGTTATTTTATTATTTCGATGTCATTCAGTATTGCACGTTTACTTGAATATGTTGGTTTTACATTCCCGAGAACAACAAAGCTATCATACAATGCCGTTATTTTGCCTGCGTTTAAATTACTATAAAAACCTTAGTAATGACATATTACGTTTAGCCCTTCAAACAAAAAATATTGTTATAAATGTCCATGTTATGCAGTTACAAATCAACACTTTTATAATATTTACCACAATAATCCAGTAAGTCACTATTACTGGGAATAAATTTTAACTCATTATCTGTAAAATGCATTTTCTCTCATTGCTTAATACTGAATGCGTATTATAAAGTATAATTGTATAAATTATATTCTTTAAAAAAATAGCTTTCGTTTGATATATCAATGTCTTTAGTATTCCCTCTGGTTGTAAAGATATTGAACAAAATCAGTAAATATTTTTTCCTGTAAAATTTACTTTTTGCGATTGCCGACTTATTGTCCGGGGGCGTCGATTTTATTTAGTGAGAACTCCAGTTTCATAATCATTTTATACACTACATCGAATTTAAAATTTATTAAACTCGATGTAGTATAAAAACGATTACAACAAAAATCAAGCACTATTTACCAAACAACCCTTTGAAACACCTAAAGCAAAATTTAATTACAGTAGGTATACGTCGTGGGCCTATAACAGGCGAGTTGTTGCGAAATGTTACTGAAAGTGAAGTTACACCGCTTTGAGGCGAGGTCGGCATTAATTACCAGCTGCACCTATATATTTTACGTACTCTAAAGGTTTAAACGTTTACGTCTACAGTAATAAAATATAAAGTCGGTGTTTGTTAAATTGCCGCAAAAGACATCAGCGCAAGTGCTTCAAATCACTTCGGAAATATCACTTTAAAGTCGTATTCTAAGATGAGAAATATTTGATTAAGTATAAATAGGTAGCACGAATTGCCCTACAAGGGATCTTAATCTTTCAAGACCGTTTTTGTGGCAAGAGCGTCCATTAATTACGCTCCATTATAAGGAGAGAAGGGGTGTGCACAGTAATCACTTCACATAACACAAGGAAAGGGAAGACATTTTTAAGACGCTGGTTGACAATTGAGTCGTGCCGTATCAGTGTGTTAAAAAGAAGACTTGGAACAGGGAAGAATGGAAATTACTCCACCGACAAGAGCTTGGCTCTTAAGTAAATGATGCTGATTAACAATTATATTATAAACTGGTTTCTGAGAACAAAGATGATAAATAAAATATAAAAAAAAATTTTTCGTTATGAACCACACAAAATAACACACAGACTCATAGATAGCAAACGTTTGGAATTATTTTAAAATAAAGTTCTGTGGGTTATTCTTTTCACATAATGATTTTAATAGTATTTATAAAAACGTTTGGCGTAATTCTTCATCAATTTAATAAGAATTTTAACATTTATTTCTTGGTCAAAAACTAAGTTTAGTAAATGGACATAGAAGTAGAAATAGGCTTTATGAAATTTATACAGAGAGGGAGGAGAACAAGAATGCTGCTTCTTAGATTACGTTAAGAATTATTCGAGGACCTAAAAGCAAGTTTGCTTAACTGCTAAGTCAAACTTTTTAAGTCTTAAACTCAAAGCTTCTGACAATAAGGTAAAAACAGCTTGGAAATTTATAAATAGAGAAACGGGTAAATCTAAAACTCGTGATAATTAAGTCACCCTAAAACAAGGGTGACAAACAAATAACGTCAAACAAAGAAGCCACCATAGTCATTCATACCACGAAATGTCTTCAATCATCCGCGATTGAAGCTCTAAAATTACTATTCACTTCTCATGCTCGTAAAGTGCTTTTTTATGCTGGGTATAGGCTGCTTAAAATGGCATTTTAAGTACTAGTGCATAAAGTGTGGTCATCATCTGGACTGACAATTAAGCCCTATAGCGAGACAGACAAGGAGACTGCATCATAGCACATTACTGCACTGACCGGGAAATAGGCCGTTGCGGGACGAGTAGAGTTGCCCTTCCCGTTCGAGGCTAGTATAGTGCTTTTCTCCAATAATATGAGGAAATTTAACACAATTCGCACCCCGAACCGAATAAAGCGGTAAAGTATTTTACCCGACTTTCAATTTTATTGCATTTTTGAATTACGCACATTAACATTCATCATGCCAATATTTTTCGTACTCCTCTGACGTATATTCACGGAGATATTTACACCAACGTCTTTATATTTCCGAAATTAAAATTAGTTTATATCGGAGAACAAAGCCAGCACAAGATACTACACGGCATTGGTACACAAATAGTTGCCAGAATAAGGATGTAAAAAATTAAAACACCTTTATTCGCCCAAAAAAGAGGAACACATCAATTTGGTTTACATTAAACTTCGTTGTTCTTACTGAATAAATATTTCACTCGCTACGTAATGATGAGAGTGCGTGTAGGTACCTAATGTAGATTTTGCTATTAATTACAATCTTTTATTTAATTTGCCCTGTTAGTACTTATAGATTTAGCCTAAGTGTGCGTAGGTCCTAGTTTAAAATGTTGTTAGTAGTGGAAGTTAAGTGGTAGGTAAGTATTCACTATTTGAATTAAGAAGCATCTCATTTGATTAGGTATTTATATGATTTTGTCAAAATGCGATTTGTGATTTTTGACGGGTACCTACTTACTTAACTTTTGAAATCTAGAAAAAACAAGTTGAGTACCTAGTAGTTGGGACCGTTTCGCAATAATTTATCTGTTTTTTTCTTTTTGTATCTATGCAATCAATGTCTCTTTATCTTTTATCTTTATCTCTTTGAATGATATTAAAAATGAGTTTCTGTGACGACGTGATTGGCTTAGTTACGAGGGGTGCCTTTTAAGTTCTGTCGTTTGAAAAAACTAAAGACAATTTAAGTGTTAAATGGTATTTATTGTTTTTCAAAGTAATCACCGTGATATGTAATACACTTTTTCATTCGATCGAACCAGTTTTCGAAACACTTATTCCATTCCGAAGTCGGGGTCTCCAAAATGGCCGTTTTGTATGCCTCAACCGCTTCTTCAGGCGTCCGGTACCGTTGACCACGAAGTCGTTGCTTGATTTTTGGAAAAGTGAAGAAGTCATTAGGGCTTAAGTCTGGACTATACGGCGGGTGAACCAAATTTTCGACGTTTTGTTCTTTTAAAAACGCAATTGTCTGCCGGGCGGTGTGCGAGCTAGCATTATCGTGGTGCAGTACTATACGACGTCTTGGGTTATTTTTTCGGAACTCGCCGATAACTTCTGGTAAACAAACAGTGGTATACCAGTCAACATTAACTGTTTTAAGATCTTCGAGCACGATGGTCGCAACGTGGCCACTTTTCGCTACAAACGTGGCGACCATTTTTTTCGAAGTGCTCCGTGAGCGTATTACTTTGGTCGGTTTTGGCTCATCTTGAAACACCCAAACAGTCGACTGCTGTTTAGAATCCGGATCGTAGGCATATATCCAAGATTCGTCACCACTGATAATGTCATAAACGTGTTTAGAGTCTCCTCGGTTGAATTGCCGCAGAGTTTTGCCACACCATCTAACGCGAGCCGTTTTTTGGTCTTCACTAAGTAAATGTGGTATCCAGCGTGAGATCAATTTTTTTACACCTAAGTGATCATGCAATATATTTTGAACACTGGTCCCTGAAATGCTTAATGAAGCTTCTATCTCGCGGTATGTCGCATGGCGATCTTCGACGATCAGTTGCCGTACAGCATCAATGTTTTCCTGGGTTACAGCTGTTTTTGGTCGGCCTTCGCGATGCCTATCACTAAGACTAGAGCAACCACGTTGAAATTCCAAATACCAACGTTCTACAGTCCGGATGCATGGTGCTTCATTTTTAAAAACCGTAGTCAGCTCTTCAAAGCACTGAAGACGCGTTAAACCCCTTTTGAAGTTGTAAAATATTATCGCACGTAAATTTTCCTTCGAAGTTTCCATTTTCACAACCGACTTGTCAACTTTGAACCGACGCTGTACTAAAACGAATCGGCCGATCTCGAGACATTCTTTTGTGTTTGAATTCTAAATTCAAATATTTTAAGATGATACTAGTTTTTTTTTAATAATCACGGGAGTTTTGCAAATGACAGAACTTAAAAGGCAGCCCTCGTAGTATTGACTCTGCCTACGAAGCTAGCGGTCTTAATTTCGTTTCCCGGTCAGGGAAAATGTTTGTGTGATGAGAGCGAGTACCTATTTGTTTCTGAGTTTTGGGTGTTTTCTATGTACCTATACACCGTGGGCTGCTAAAACCCGACCGATTTCAACCACATATTCCTGACTTAATTACAAGTAAATAATGTTATATGAACATAGGTCCAATTACGCATTATTTATTTTGTAACTTTTGTAACAAAATAAATCAATTAAGCTTTGCACTTCATTATGAACAAATCTTTATTTGAGAGTGTGAATAAGAAAATGTAATACCTGAACGAGAAACAGAGTAAGCAAACACGACACTTCACGAATCACTCCGACAGCAAGTGAAATATGAGTACCTATGTGTCATGGAGTGTTTACTAGTTTATGACAAGAAATGTCAAGTTAGTAGGTAAAATGATTGTTAATGAACTTGCTAAGTAACAATGTAAACAAACCAATTAAATGAAGTATCCGTATTTCTAGCACTATTTTATCATTTTCGTGGTTCAAGGCTTCAAGCGAAGATTATGTACCTACATAAAGTTATTATTTTAGCTCAATTATCTGAATAAATAAATGAATTCCCGAAAGCAATTTCAGTTTCATATCATAACCAAAATCATGCAATTCACTTTGTACTTTCGCGTTTTGAACACATTTAGTGCGTTTTTACATTATCCGATCCGATATCGGATGTCGGACCGATATCCCATACATTACAGGCGACCTCTTGGATTTTTTCCATTGAAACCCTTCCGACATCCGATATCGGATCGGTTAGTGTGAAAACGGACTACATTTATGTACGAACGGGTCTGCAGTCTGCAGCAAATTTTATGGATTTTACCTTAATTCCGACGATTCAACCAATTTTCTCTAGCTGTGGTCACGACATTAAGGTAAAAACCATGAAATTATATCGCGATAGACACGATCGTACATAAATATCAATTCACAATGATGACATTCATCTTGTCACAATATGAAAATCGGAGATAAAGAAAAGAACAAGACATACGATAACATGTTTTAATGAATAAGGTTTTCGAAGTGTGAACCACCGTTTTGGGCACAAACATTAAGTCTTAAACGTATTTGATCATTGAGGTTCACAAAATTTGCTTTCATTTCTTCTGAGGCTGCTGTAATTCTTAGTAACAATTCCTCTCTTGAATGCACCGGTTTCGAGTAAACTTTGTCCTTCAGTGTCCCCCATAAAAAAAAATCTAACGGCGTTAAGTCCGGCGACCTAGCGGGCCAGGCAAGAACATTACTTCCGCGTCCTATCCATCTGTTTGGGTATTCGTTGTTTAACCAATTTCGCACTACAAGGCCGAAGTGGGCTGGACAACCGTCGTGCTGGAACCACATTGTTCTTCGTGTTTCCAAATCTACATCTTCCAGTAGATCATAAAGCTCATTTCTTAAAAAATTCAAATAATTTGCTGAATTCAATCGATTAGGAAATATGACAGGACCAATCAATTTGTTACCAATTATTCCAGCCCACAAATTGACGGAAAATTTGTGTTGAAATGAATTTTCTCTCTTCGCATGAGGGTTGTCTTCTTGCCACAAATGCTGATTACGAGAATTAAAAATTCCTTCCCTCGTAAACATCGACTCGTCCGTCCATAAAATTTTATTAAGAAACCCTGGGTCTTCTACTAATTTCTGGTTGACTCTTTGGCAATAGGCGAGTCTAGCAAGTCCATCATTCTCTACCAAACCTTGAACTTTCCGGTAATGGAAAGCATGGAGCCCGTACTTTTTCCATATTTTTAGTACTAGTCTGTAATTGACATTTACAATCCTTCCTACAGCTCTGGATGACAATGTCGGATCTTCTGTTATTAAATTCATAATTCTATCCTCTGTTCGGATATCTAAATTCATCGCCACTTCTCTGCGATGTTTATTGAGGCCTCTCTCACGAAACTGTTTGTGTACATCCACGAAAGTGGAATGATGCGGGATTCGGCGGTTTGGAAATCTTCTTCTGTATTCATCAACCGCCCTGTGCGAGTTTCCGTTGCAGAATCCATAAATGAAATGGATATCAGCTAAATGAGCCGAAGGATAATGGGGCATTGTGGTTATTTTTATTACAATTATTTGCAAATGACACTGGGTATGACAGAATCATCATTTTAGACGTTGACATTTTAACGTTTAAGTTCAATTTACCGGCCAGTTATAGCGAAGACACATGCGTTTGCACCAAAGGTTTGCACTCTATCAAAAAAACTCGGAAACAAACAACAAACCTGTCTAGTTTCGCGATACTTGTATTTGTGATAAAGAAAAGATAAAGATTATTGTTGCGATTATACGAGTACTACACTGGCACTCAGCTGTAATGCAAGTCACATTTTTGTTAGACAGAAATACTCTGTGTATTAAAACCTGTTTGTAGTTGTACACAAAACTTGGGCGTTAGGTACCTACTGGCCAGTAACGTTTTCTTGTGATTCTGCGCAGATAAGTTTTAAGTGCACCTAATTACGTCACATTCTTAGGATGTGTTATACTTGAGATTTTTTAACTTTATAAATTCTTAAAATCGCGATTATTTCAAAAAATATGCGTTTTTGGACTACATATTGTACGACTTTTTTTACTCCATTTAGGCTTAGGAAGCTATGGTTAAAATCGGTCGGGTTTTAGCAGCCCACGGTGTATAAGATATAATATCATTGACTAGTTCCCATAGTACCTACCTACAAGCCTAGAGGTTAGTTTGGCACTAGGTCAATTTGTGTGACTATATCCACGAGACCTTTGGAAGGTGTATGTGGAGCCGAAGCCACGCGCATAGGCCCTTTAGACAAGTTTAATTTAGTAAAGTGATGGGACACCAACAGGCAATTTCACTGAGTTCAAACTATAGAAGTATGCTCCCACGAACAACCACCGGTTAGTGTAAGACTATTTGAGAAGGATGGAAACATGAATAACAGCAACTATGAATGAACTGATATGGATTGGTGAACTAGGCTATTGATGAAACTACAGTGCCTGCCTGGCCAATGGTAATTACTTTGGTTGAAATGGCAGGCGGTGACACGCCAACTCAATCGAATGGGCCTCCCAAAATAGCCGCATATATACATAGCAGCAGGGAGGCAACAGTTCCAGAGCGGCTAAGGATGGAGAGGTGCTTCTGAACTTTTAACGACCATAAGGTCCTACTCGCCACTTGCAACACATCATTCGACATCAGTCAGTCAGTCATCAGTCAACACATTCGAGCATATATCTCTTGCGACTCCACTCTGACCGGCCAATAAAGGCAAGCCTGAGGAGACGGTCTGTTCCTCGTCATTGTACACCGCAGCTGGCCGGTGAAGGCAAGCGTGAGGTGAGGAATAGGACTTACCCTCGGGAGCACTCAGGTCCGTGTTGTCGCTACTCAATAACAGCTCGCCACTAGCTGCCCTGCGGCCTTATTATTATTCCTTAAGACTTTATTTCTCATTATAACTGGTAAATAAATTAATGCTACCAACGGGATAAACCCTATTATTATCATCATGGATGCGATTACCAATATATAAATGAATTACCGAGCGAAAAGCGATGAACCAAGTGTATACATGGGGCCTACGTAGAAAAATAAATATTTAATTTTACCAAAAATTGTTTAATTTTTTCCAGACTTTTCACTCTGCGCTCGTACGTCTTATTTTATTGTATTCTCGCAATTTTCAAAATTATTTTGACTGGGCACGTATGACTGTAAGTTAGTTACACAGTTTGCAAAAATTATGGCAGAGAGTAGCAGTAATTTTGGTCCGATTGAGAGCCAAAGTAAACAAATAATTTTAACTGTCATAAATACTTTGAACTCGAAGTAATGAAAAATTTAAAATTACCTTACACCGCTGCCCAATTAGTTGAAAAAGATACAGGTGTGTTATTCTCTCAAAAAACGGAGGCCGGTCGGACGGACGAGCGAATAAAAGCGGCGAGTTTATGTAGTCCCGTCCGACCGAACAAAACACATTTTAGCGCGTGCATTGTCAATTAGGGAGCCTTATACGTTCGAGAAGTCATGCTGCTAAATTAAATACACGCGCTAAAATGTGTTTTGTTCGCTCTTTCGGGACTACTTAAACTCGCCGCTTGGACCTTCACTTCGCAGCGAAAGAAAAAGTTACCAAGTTGTCCGTCAGCAGTAGATGATTTTGATCAAGAAGTCATCAGGAGAACTATATTTATATAATTTTCATCTGTCCTATACCTAAGCAATTTCCAACCTTAAATATGAAAATTTAAATAAATGACAGCGACTAAAAGCAATAAAAGGACATAGTTATTCCAGTTGTTTAGGGTAATCTCATTCAATTAAGAAAAAAACTTAAATGGTTTTCCTTTTCATGCGAACGGTACAACCACTACATATGCAATTCCACGCTCTCGGTAATTCATTTTATACCTTAACATTCATCAGCGATAGCTTTACAATCCATACTATCCATATTAATATTATAAATGTGAAAGTAGTCTGTCTGTTACCTTTTCACGCTTAAAACGCTAAACCGATTGATGGAAGTTAGAGGCCCCGAAAAGGACATAGGATAGTTTTTATCCCGGAAATTATTCCCTAGGGGGTTTAAAGTTTGTATGGGAGTATTGTTATTTTATAAACTATATTCTATGATATACTTAAGAGGTGAAACAGGGAATTAAATTTCGTGTGGGAGTTCTGTTCTTTTTACTTTTGATACGAAGCGCTGCTCTGTGTATTTTGCCATTAATCTGAAAAAAGCTAAAAAAGCTATCAAAAGCTATCTAAAGTGTATCAATACAGTTAACAAGTTTCCTTTTAAAAAATAGTACATTACTGCAGAGGCCGTGATGTAAGGGATTTAAGGACGAGTTTGGGGTAGACGGCCGAGTCATAGACGAGGCCGGATAGAACGAGTCAAGACTGTTATCTCATGATGGCAACGAGTCCAGCAAATCCTGTTCCGGGCGAGAATTTTATAGTGCTTTTATCATGCAATGTGTGGAAATATTAAAATAACTACCATGAAATCGACAAAAAGAATTTTAATTTGTAAATAGGTACACTAATTAATGTTGAAAGTAATATTGGACATATTGGGACAGTTTTTGAAAGTAAAATATATTGTTTTTCCGGGCACATTAATGTTCTTTTGCTGGATTGATGATGGTGGACTAGGTGGAGGTAGTAAACCTTCTTGAGAGGCTAGTGGCCGAGGGCTATTCAATAGGGGTCACAAAACTGGTTTGACCGAAATCAAAAAAACCGGGTTTGATGACATATTTTACAACCGGGTTTTATTTTAATCAAAACCGAGTTTTCGATTTTTACGGCTTTTGCCGTAAAAGTATTGAATTTCGTTATTTTTTACAATAGTTCTGTTTGATTATTTTTACGATACACGCGACACTTTTTCAAACTCGCTTTTCGCCAACACAACACACAACATGTCTACATTACGAATTACGAGTACACCTACATGTTATGTTAGCATTAGCACCATTGGCTTATTCGTTCACGCATGCATAGACAATAGACTGAACTCATTCCTTCACTCACTCCCTCGAACTGCCAGACTTACCCTTATCTGTGGAACTGCCAATCGCAAATGTCAAATGGCAAAACTAAATTTACAATACTTGTAAATTTAGTTTTGAATGTTTTGATGGTATGATTTGGTAATTAAAAGAACGAAGACCTTACTAAAGAAAGAGGTAAGAAATTATTTTTCATTTCTGTAGTATTGCGTATACAAGGACAAAACAAAAATATCGATCGAATGAGCCGAGTTTCATTTCGGTCGTTAGCTCAAATGCATTATAGCAACGCTATACATAACCCTCAAATGCTTTTTGTAACTATTATTAATATACTGTAACAACAACACTATTTCTTAAAAGCTTTGTTTGCACAAAACAAAAACTAACCTTAATTTCGTTTCGTTTATACAAAACGCCTAGTAGTAATTTTTTAAATAGCTCTTAAAATCGTTGTTGTTTTAACCCATTCACTGCTTGCTCTTCCCTTTCCCTGCTTAGAATTTTCATTGTTTGTTTTTAGCGGCTTTTTTGAAGATTGGAGTCCAACATGGAATTTCGTCCACACCCTAAAAAGAAAGATGATAAAACCTCGGTATGGTGTTATTTTCTACAGAGTACAGATTCGACGTCGGCGAAATGTAAAACGTGTTCAAGAATTATCAAGTGCTTCGGTGGATCAACTTCCAGTTTACACACACATCTTAAATCTAAACATTGTCTAAAAGTATCCAATCCTCAAGTTGCGGATGCAAACGAGTCTGAAAATACTGAAATGCCATCATCTTCGTTATGCCGCCAATCTAGTGCAGGAGAAACATATACGAAAACGAGCAAAACAACAGATTTTTTGTCATCACATTATGACATGGATAATATGATTTGTAGAATGATTGCATTAGATGGGATGAGCTTTCAACTTTTTACTAGATCAGATGATATGAGGTATGCTTATTTAAAATGTGGTCACTCATTGCCAAAGTCTGCAACAACAATCAAAAATATTGTGATGAAAAAAGGCAGTTCCTTGAAAGAGTATATAACAAGCTTGTTGGCGGATATGAAGAAAATGGGGGAAAAAAATTCATTGACTTTAGATGAGTGGACTTCTTCTCGAAACCACCGCTACTTAAATGTGAACATCCACGCTTCGTTCAAAGATAATAAATACCCTATTCAAAAATCTTGGACCAGTACGGATTTTTGGAAGCATGCCAGCCAGTGCATGCATAGAAGCCCTGCAAAGTTTGCTCACATCATACAATCTATCATTCGAGGACATACTCGCTGTCACAACCGACGGTGCCAGTGTGATGGTAAAGGTTGGAAAGGACTTAAGTTGCTTTCATCAACTATGTTTTGCACATGGATTGCAGCTTGCAATTATGGATGTTTTTTTTAATGAAAAGAAGTTTGCAGTGCCTGCAGTAATACAGCAAGAAATGCAGCATTTAGAAACCGAAAGCGATAGCTTTGAACTATCGTTACGTTTGCAAAATGAGTCAATACACCACCTAACAGTGTCAATTAAAGATTTAATATCAAAAGTAAGAAAAGTAGTAAAGCTTTTTAAAAAATCTCCCACAAAAAACGATAGTGTACTGCAAAAGTATATTATGGAAGACTACGGAAAAGAAATAGCACTTGTGCTAGATTGTAACACCCGGTGGAGTTCAATGGCTGATATGTTAGAGCGTTTTGTGAAATTGAAAGGGGCAATTTTGAAGTCTCTTCTAGACATAAAATCTGAGATAACATTTCAGGATAGTGATTTTGAAATACTCACAGATATTAGCACATGTCTACAATTAGCTAAGATGACGGTTGAAGCTCTCTGTCGTCGCGACGCAAATCTGATTACTGCAGATGCAGCAATAAATTTTATGCTCACAAAATTACAGCCGCACCAGAGGAGCTTTAGTGCCAAATTTGCTGATCAACTTACGTTTCGAATTAAACAACGATGCACTAATTTGACGTCTGCTTTAAAATATCTGCAAAATCCACGTGAATACTTTAATAGGAAAGATGAATGTGTAATTTTTCCGAGTCTTGATAGCCAACAAATAGCTGAAGTCCTAAATGATCGGAAAATCTCACAGTTCGACATCATCCTCTACAACTAGAAGAGGAAGTAGCTCAAGTGTCGACGATAATGTAGTATTAGCTTCTATAGCCTCACCTAGAGCCAAATCCACTTCTCTAAATGATAAAACTTTGGAGGAAGAATTACAAGCAGAAATTGAAAAGTCCATGTCAAAGCGTGATCTGAGTTCTATCGTAGTGGATTCTGACTTCGCAAGCGATTTAACAGCTGTGATAAAAGTAGAAATGGCTCTTTTTGAAAATGGTGGCGTCAAAGGCAAGAATCTTTTGGAGGTGTATAATAATTTGATGAAAGTCCCTCCTACAAGTGTTGAATCTGAAAGGATCTTTTCATCAGCCGGCTATCTATGTAACCACCTAAGAACCTCACTGAATGATGACACTCTGGATATACTGTCAATGTTACGATCGCATTACCAATGCACAATTCGCCAAAAGTAAGAGAGGGTATTATTTCATTGTTTTATTTGTTGTTTTTGATTTAGTTTATAGCTATAAGAGGAAATGTTTTATTTATTTTTACATTTAAAGAGAGTTATTGGTTGTTACACGCATATAGATCTTCATGTGATAATAAATACTAATTGGCAATATAATAAAGTGTAGATATTCAAAGGCAGTTTTATTAAAAAATATAAATAATAATCGAAAAAACCGAAAAACCCGGAAAATCGGTTTTGACATAACTTCAGACCCGAAAAACCGGTTTTTCAATATTCCTTCGGTTTTATGACCCCATACTATTCATGTTTTCTCTCTGGCGGGAAGTGGATGGCTGAGGGCTGTTTATGTTTTCTCTCTGGCGGGAAGTGGATGGCTGAGGGCTGTTTATGTTTTCTCTTTGGCGGGAAGTGGATGGCTGAGGACTTAATAGCGGGGTAGTTGAGGATTTCAATTAAATACTATTGTTTATTTGTTTTGATATGCAACATTTATTTTCAATGGAATCTTCGATGTAGCCCTCAGCCACTTGATCAGAACGCCATCCATCATGTCTTTTAGGCGTCGTCAGATTCGCCCCAGAATCTGCAAGAAGAATTGCAGAAGACCTCCGGAAACAATGGCCCGTAAAAGAGTCAATGTTGCGCAAGTTTAAAAAAGTTGCGATCGTCTTGGGCATCGATGCAATAGTGTGCCTTCCAATTGGTTGCCTGGTACACTTTCCATTTCTGTAATTGACGAAAAAGCGATCGGTGTTGGTGTCCATGGGGCGAAGAGCTTCTTATTTTTGTACTATGGTCAAAAATTCATCTCTGACAACAAACATGCGTTTTGTTTTAGTGTCACGTAGTTTCACAAGGATCATCTTTTTGTGATGCTCGACATCATTTACACTGATGTTGGTCAGTTCTATACACCTGCAGGCACCATTTATGCCTAATACTAGAGCAACCTGAAGTAAAAACATACCTATATGTTAATTATACGCTCATTGACTAGTCAAGAATTACATATTTTAAAGTAACAAAAAATTTGCAATAAGATTACCTTGATCGCCAAAAACCGGTCATCGGGAGCTTCCGACAAAAATTTTGATATATTTTCACCGGTAAATATTTTAGATTTTTTGTTCTTATATCCAGCAGATTGCCGCTTCAGCAGCGAGTTTAGGTTCCTGTATTCTTTAATATTGATGCCGTGTTTTAGTTGTACGGCACATCTAAGCATAGAATACATAGCCCACATTGTTGAGGGCTTTTTGTTTTTTGTAGCTTGGCTAAAATATGCGAGTAACGTATACGTAAAGTCAAACTATTTGACGCACTTTTAAATACGTTGTAAACGCTGTATGAAAAGCCTTAACTTTTTAGTCTATGACATTTCAAAAGTGAAATATACATGGAAGAATTTTGATTGCACGAGTGTTTGGCTATTTGGAGATAGTTATCCTAGTGCAAACATGGTTTTAAAAAGTAAAACACCAGGTACGTAATTAAATTTCATGCATTTTCTCGGCCACTGCCGTTTGTAAATAATAACTTTGTTTTTTTTAAATTTTGCCTGGACCTGGAACTCAGAACATCGCGGTCTGATTTAACAACAGTAACGTTAACATTACCGAGAATTTTGGAGAAAAGAGGTTTTTGACTCATTTTGGATATGATTTGGACTATTAACTTGTTGTTTTCTTTGCGAAACGTGATGTGTTACGAAATTTAATTAAAATGTCGTCAAGTAAAGAGGAAATAATGCTCACACCTAACACTAGAGGAAAAAAATACAAAATAATTTATTGAACAGACATTGCCGCCTAAATCCAAGAAAAATTAATTTAAAGCATATGAAAATTTAATGGTGTGTAGAAGCGGCAAACAAGCCAATACATTCTCGGAAAGTGTTTTTTTAACTTTGATGAATCATCAAAAAAAATATTCTATGCTGACGGCAGCAATGGATGGATATGAAGCACGATAAGAAGAGTTATACGAAGGTCACAACGTTGCTTAAAAGGCTTTGCAGTGGTCATAAAAGCAAGAACTCCAAGGTTCTTAATGCAAACCAAGTGGAAACTTTTTTAAATACAAGCTCCCCATTAAAAATGTGGCTAAATATCCACAAAAGTCAGTAATAATCATAATTAATACATTTAAAAAAAAATCTAGCTTAAAATCTCAAAGAAAAATGTCTTTTAACGCATATATTTATACAAAAACACGCCAAATTATAATTGTAATTACTATTTTTGTTTCAGGTGGCACTTATATTTGGTATACAGGGTGCGTGCTGAGGTACCGAACTTGCCAGTATTACTATGGATGACGTTAAGACGGACACGCAGTTGCAAGCTATAAGCCTACCTAATACGAAAACAAACCATGAACCAACATTCGTCGTAAACGGAGAATACTTGAATATAGTGAAAAAGTACCAAACCCTACACCGTCAAAATAGATTCTTCCTAAATTATCAAAACGGAAATTGTACGAAGTAGGTCATTGGACGAAACAAATTTGCAGGATTTCCCAAACAAATTGCTACTTTTCTGAATTTAAATTAGGTACCCAGAAAATTACACGGGCCATTGTTTCCGTTGGATATCAGCTACCCTCTTAGCCGATTCAGTTGCCAACATAACAATGTCAAAGCGACATGGCGGCTGGAAGGCGGACCAGGTTGCTGAGGGGTATATAGAGGATTCCGTGGAAAATAAGTGCAAGATTACACATTATGTGTAGGTAGCTTACATTGACGACTTACTCTGTTAAACGTCTCGTAAAAAGAAAATATTTCTGTGGTTAATAAGTTTAAAATTTTAAATATATTAAGTTCTTCTTGATCATTGGTGACTTGTCCTTGTGCTCAATCAATCGGAATTTGGAATGATTGAATAATTTCAGTGATATCTGGATTCTAAAATGGCGCTATCGTGAGTTATTGTTTATGTGTACCCGCTAAGTTGTAAATTAACTCGTGGGTCTTCATCATAACATAGATCGCCTTATCTATTAATACCACCTAGTGACCGTAAATTTCAACGCTCAGTTTGTGGTTTCAAATGGCTCTTGCGTCGTACCACTGACTATCGATCGTGAGCACTAGGGATCGGTTCCGGGCCAACTGTACTTTTTGTATTTCTCATTATTATTTTTTGTACCATCTTTTGTGAATGCGCCAGTTCAAGCCCAAGTAACAGAACTTTTAGTGTTTACTATTTTTCGGATTACTACGATTATTTCTATTCTTTTAATTTAAAAGAAAATGTTTAATTGTGCGGCATGTAACGGTCCTGTACTTGTGGCACAAAAACGGATGAAATGTACAAATGGCAACTGTTTACATGTTTTCCACCAAGAATGTGTGAAATATACGAATGACTCTCCAGCTTCTCGCTCGATATGGGTTTGTCCCGAATGCATTGCGGCTACTCAGAAGGGCGGCGATAACCCTAATACACCAGGGCAGGGAAAAATTCAGAAGAATTAAATTATTAAATTTGTGTCTCGGGAAGAGAAATCCAATCAAGTCGCTGTTGTTACTAATTTGGCAGTAGACAATAATACTTCTCAGATTCCAGCGGCGACCCAGGGGCCTCCAATGTGCTCATTGAACGATGTTAGGGACCTCCTTTGTGTGGAAATTGCGGCATTAAGACAGGGCCTTGAGTTTTCTTTTCAAAAGCTGGTTCGGGACGTGCTAAATCCATTACGAACTGCGAATTTACCGACTGTAAATATAACGAGTTAAAAGAGTAGATACTATTGAAAAGAAGGTTAGTTCTCTTTGTTCAACTAAAACCGATGTGAAAGACATTAAAACTTCTGTGTCAAGAGTAGAGGGAGATTTGAACTCGAGGGAACAATGGGCAAGGCGTTCAGATATAGAAATTTTAAGAGTTCCCGAAAGGAAAGGAGAAAACTTATTGCAGATTTTCCACGGTATCACTGAGAAGGCAGGGTTTCCAGTCGACGTAAACACGGATTTGGACTTTATTACTCGCGTTACTGCTAGGAATCCAGACGATAAGCGACCAAAGGCAATTGTAGTGCGCTTTCTAGCTCGTTACAAGAAAGATGACTGCCTGAATCGCTTGAGGAAACTGAAAGATTTCAAGGCATGTGATATTGGATATACTGGTAGTAACTCAATAATTTATTTTAATGATCATAATGACAACTGACAATTTCTGTTGTCGATTAATTTCTTGTTTTTTATGAGGGTCAACTCTACCTATTTAGCGATGTACAAAAATGTACTTTGCATATTTTTTTGGGATTATTATACTGACAAACCCCTATATTATTATTTATGTTATTTTTGTAGTTTAAAGTTTGATGATAAATTTTCGATCTTATTACTGCTGTGCCGAAAGCGAATATTATTATATTCTTACCTATATTTGAATTACATTAAGATAAATGATTGATAATCTGATTATTTACTACCAAAATGTACGGGGTCTTCGAATAAAAACAAATTTATTTTATCAGATATGCTTACTTCTATGTTCGATATTGTATGGTTAAGTGAAACTTGGCTCCTTCCTAGAATCATGGACTCTGAACTTATCGATTCTCGGTATAGTGTATATAGATGTGACCGTGATTACTCTTCAAGAGGCGATTCGAGAGGGGGCGAAGTTCTGATTGCGGTAAGGAGTGGGCTGGTGGTGACGAAAGTCATTTGTATGCCTTCACTCCACGCTACGGCCGACATGTTAAGAATATCTTTATCTGTACATGGTGAAAATGGTCGTGCTCGATGTCATGTTCTTTGTTGCTATTTCCCGCCTAATCTTTTTCTAGTTGAGACAGAGCTCGAGTTTTTCGAGTTAATGACTCATTTGATTACGGAAAATCCTAACGACCGTTATATTATCGCTGGAGACTTTAATGTAAGTCACGCTTCGTGGTCTGTTTCGTCTTGCAGTATATATGTGGAACTCTCGGGGGGCGGCCTGTTGGTAGAGCACCTTGCGACGTTTCTTTCATTCAATAACCTACGTCAGTATAATCACATTCGCAATCAGAACGACAAACTTCTTGATTTAATAATACCTAATACTCATTCCCTTGTCTCAAGGGCTCCAAATCCCCTAGTAGACAAAGACAATCATCACCCATCACTTCTTCTCGGGGTTAAAAATATTTCCCCGGCCACATTGCGCTCTCCGCTGCGAACTATCAGATTATTCAGTGTTGCTGATTTTAAGGCTATCAATGACGCCCTTGCAGAAGTGAACTGGAGTGACAGGCTAAATGGCCCGGATATTAACTTGGCAGTGGGAATATTTTATGACATACTCAACGGGATAATTTCTGAGCACGTACCCAGTAAAGTCGTTTATGGTAATACTAAATACCCGGTTTGGTATTCTAAAGCGTTAATTAAAATCATTTCGGAAAAACTGACATTTCATAGGAGATGGAAAACTTAAAGACGTTTAGATGATTATGATTCGTTTTCATTGCTCCGAGGCAGAAACTGGTGCAAAAAATGTGTTACCTTAGTTATGTAAAGTATGCAGAGTCAAAAATCAAGCAAAATTGGAAATATTTTTGGCGTTTCGTATAATCAAAAAACAACTGTCAAGGAATACCGGATTCTTTATATTTAGATGCAACAACTGGGACTGACGGAATGCAAATCTGTAATTTGTTTAACAAGTATTTTCATTCTGTTTATGACACACATAGCGACCTCAATCAAAACAACCGAGTGGCTTCATTAGATTCAGAAAATATTGTTAACCTAAGAAGAGTTATGTTTGCTACCGATATTGTATGTAATTACTTGAGAAATCTTGACGCCAGAAAGAGTGCGGGTCCTGACGGGATTCCGCCTCTATTTCTTCGATAGTGTAATAGTCAACTTTCAGAACCCATCTCAATTTTGCTTAACATGTAACAAGCCGCTGGAACTATACCTGTGGTTTGGAAGCGTTCGTACGTTACACCGATATTTAAGTCGGGTGACAAACATAATGAAAAAATTTACAGGCCGTTTTCCAAACTTAGTATAATATCTAAGGTGTTTGGAAAGATTATGTACGACAATATTTTCCCGTTAGTTAGACCTTACATTATTCAGGAGCAGCATGGATTTGATGACAGAAAATCGACGGAGTCAAACCTATGTAAGTTTATTGATTATGTTCATAGTGCTATGGATAGTGGCTTTCAAGTCGATGCAGTCTATACGGATTATTCTAAGGCATTTGACAGAATCTCACATAACGTCTTACTGCTCAAGCTTCAGTCGGTCGGTATGCATGGTGATCTTCTCAGGTGGGTTGAGTCGTATTTAAGAGATTGCAGCCAGGCGGTTGCAGTCAAAGGATATTGTTCGAATCTTGTCCCTGTTCCCTCTGGTGTTTCTCAGGGTTCCCATTTAAGTCCTCTATTTTTCAATATTTTTATTAATGACTAGCTTTCCGCCCGCGACTTCGTCTGCGGAGAGTGAGAACTTCTGTTAAAAGTACAGACATAGTTTATATCACCTTCAAAGAGTTTATTTTCTGAAAAAAAGTCCGGAACGTGAATTTGAAGAAAGCGGTCCAAAACCACCTTTCATTTTATGACTCTAGGGGTCTGTTTCACAATCGACGAGTAAATTTATCTGCCATATAAAGGACCATGGGCAACTTTATATGGAAGGTGGACCAAAAACCAACAGAGCTAAGGGTTATGTCATTAAATAGGTATTTACGGGTACTTCATTGCATTCTATGGGCACCAAGTTCAGCTCCATTGCAGAACTGAGATATTCATTTTTTAGTCAGAGTAAATGCGATGTATGGGAAACTGTGTTTTACTTACAGAATACCCACAGAACCCTCCGAGGTATGTCGGGTCAAGTGTCAGAATGTCCAAGGTGACATAATATCCGTATTTTATAAAGACTGTTTGTCAATATGTAAATAAAATAAATAAAAATAAATATCATGCGACAATGTCACACCAATTGAGCTAGTCCCAAACTAAGCTCTAGGCTTGTACTATGAGTACTAGACAACGATATAAATACTTATATAGAGAAATATATACTTAAATACATAGAAAACATCCATGACTCGGGAACAAATATTCACGCTCACCACACAAATATCTGCCCTTACCGGGATTTGAACCCAGGACCTCTAGCTTCGTAGGCAGGGTCACTACCAACTAGGCCAGCGCGTCGTCGTCGTCGTATGTACGTCAGAATGTCCAAGAAGTCATAATAACCGAGATGGTATTTAGGGTTAGGCCTGCACATTTATTTATTGTCAAACACATGCAAGTTTACAGTTCGCAACCAAAACACTTACACATTATTAATTAGATTATAATTAGATTAGAGTTTAGAAATTAAGAGATATAGAAATGTCATTAAATAAGTAGTTAAAAAATTACACTTATCATTATATTATAATATATAATAACATTAATTAACATGTAATTTAATTATCCCGCTGGTCATCTAAATGACTTAATGGTTGACGTAATTAATGTTAGACAACTTGATGTATATACAACATTGTTAAATGAAAGTGTTTGATTAGCTACACAGATATTTTATTTTACACACCTTAGTACCCAAGTAAATCTGTCTTAACTAGCCTCCAGAATTATTAAAGCAATTATAAGGTGTGCTGTTCATGTAAAACACAATTTCTCGAAGATCGTACTTAGACCGACTCAAATGACTCAAATCTCGATTATGCAATGGAATTCAACTTTGTACCAATAGAACGAAATAAAGTACATAAGCAGACCTTTTTAATGACCTAACTCTCAACTCTGTTGGTTTTTGGTCCATTTTGACGCATGGTACTTTGGCACTATCCTTGTCTAATTTCATGACATGAAATTGTACAAAATAATTATAACTGTTGACGACTGTCATGCGTTGCAGAGAGATTTGAATCGATTATGTTACTACTGTAAAAACAATTTCCGTGACCTAAATGTAGACAAGTGTATTGTAAAGACAATTTCAAAAAAAAAAGTTATGCTTGAGTATGAGTATCATTTAAATGAAAAGCTAGTCAGAAGAGGTTCGTCGGTAAAAGATTTGGGGGTACACATTGATGATAAATTGTTATTTCGTAGTCATATTGAAGTCATTACCTCTAAGGTGGAGAGTTTCATGGCATCGACACGATCATTTCTCTATTTAACTCCTTAGTTAGGCCTATTTTGGAATATGCATCGACTGTCTGGAATCCTATGTATGCGGTCTACATCAATGCTATAGAAAAAAAACAAATATAACTTTTAAGGCACCTAAAATACAGAGCCTCTCTATCCTACCAGTCAATAAAAATTAGAGATAACATTACCTCACTTCAGAACAGACGTGCAATGAAGGATCAAGTTTTCATATTCAAATTGTTAAATAGTGATATCGACTCCCCGTATTTAATAAGTAAACTAGGTATCAGAGTACCTCATCTTGGCACACGGCAAACCAATTGTCTGTTTCATGTCCCCTTCTCGCGAAGCAATTTTGTGTCCAACTCTTTTCTAAATAGAGCTTGTAAAGCGTATAGTGTAAAATATTCCCATGCTGATATTTTCCATTTATCCTTAACTAAGTTCAAACTTCAACAGTCTCACTAATTTCTCTCATTTAGTTAGTAAACTGGTATTCCCTTGGTTGATATAACAACTTTTCAGCTATTTTCGGTTTGCCTAATATCGTTTAGAATATTTAACCATTTGTCTAACAACACTTTTCATATTTTTTATTTAGTTGAATGATTTGTTGATCGAACCACGTTGTCTAATAGACTTTTTGCACCATTTTTGTATAGTCTAATATTCTTATACCTAACGATTAAGTTACTTAACTGTCGTTTAGTATAACTTATATTTAATCTAAATGATTATACTGGTCATTTGATCTAAATTCATTTAGCCTAATTGACGTTCTGCAATATTATTATTTAGTCTAATATTCGTATATCTAACGATCATGTCGTCAAATTAAATGCAGATAAATAAGAGTGATCCCTTTTTCATAGACATTCGATATTCTTGGATTCGAATATTTTGTTTTTAAGTTAGTTTCTTCGATCCATAGTCTAATGTTTTTTATTTCATGGGTTATATATAAACCGATATTTTATTTCAACTATCATGCAAGTTAGGTCGAATACTATTTAAAAACCGAATTCAGGGCACCCCAAATCTACGTGGTCTTCTCTGCCCTACCCCTAGAGTGTTTTTGCAAAATGCGGAGCCAGAAGCTCGCGAGGAGGGCCCGAAAAATGTAAATAAATTGTGTCTATACCGAATGAATGATGAATTATGGTTTTTAATCTACCTACTAATTAAAAGAAATAATTACAGTGTAATGCGACTGAATGAACGAGGTTTGGATTTATTATAACTATGCCGTACAACTACTGGACAACTTTAACGAGTAGGGTTATACTGTAATCGGTATTGTTGCGAAACTATACAACTAGATGGAGTTAATTACTGCTTACAAATATTTGCTGCAAGTAAAAAAAAACTATTTATTATAACCTCGTGCCATCTAAGAAAAAAAAGGCAAGATCAGCCAAACACCCAATTTGCAATATATTGGCTAAATATTTTTATGTCGAAACTGTCCCTAAACATAACACATTTTTTTTAATGAACATTTCGACAAGAATTGCCGCGAAACTTTAAACGTGATATGTTTTTTGTTACTGTATATACATCGTATCCACGGGCTCAGCTAATAATTTTATCTCTTATATCTGGGCCGGAACGCCGAGTGCAACCTACTTTGTATAACATACGGTAACTACATACATTTAGCCTCACGAGGGTGATAATTCTTTTTTAAATTCCACTGAATAATCAAATATAAAATATTGCCTAATAGTCAATAATAGGCGATATGAGTATCTGAGAATTATTTATAGTGATATTATGCACTATGAATAAAAAACAAAACAAAATTATATCAAATGAATGATTATTTAAAAAATATTATTTGGTCAAATGATTATTAGGCAATAAGAGTATTATACAAACTGATATTATGCACTTCAAAAATTATACAAACCGAAATTATATAGTTTGAGGGTTTATGAAAAATAATATTATATTAAACGATTATAAGGCGAAGTGAATGTTTATGACAGGTGATTTTAGACAAACTGAAATTATGCCAATGGCAAATAGATAAAACGTTGTTATACCACTCATTAGACAACCTAGTAAACTAGTTAAATACCTTGTTAACCTAACTTTTTAGTTATTAAAAAAAATACTTCTTACACATTTAGACTATTGTTGTATGTTATAGTAATCTGTGGCAAGTTTACTGGTTAATGTATTTTTGAATAATATGTAAGTCTTATTGTACCGTTTATGCCCAAATAAACATTAAAACATTACAGAGGCAATTAATTTAGTCCCAAATGAGACCGGCCCTTCTACATCAAGAGATAGCATGTTTCAAGCACATACATCCCCAGCCTTCTTACCCCATGCCCTAAAATAAGCCTGGCCCTTTTTAAAGTTATTCGACAACTATGGTTTGGGTTTTTTTTACGTTTGCCCGAAATATCACTTCGAATATTTTCATTTAGTCATTACTTGTTTTGGCTTTTTACCGATTTGAAAAATGATCTATTCCTTATTACTGGTTTTGGCGTACAAACAGTTATCTAATGTAATGGTTTGTCAATTTATCTATTTCCCATTTCTGATTTTACCGTAGTGTCATATTTGCCCAACGTAACGGCTCGGTTTATTAACAGTTTACCTATTTTTAGGGCAGAAAAAAAAATAACCTCCAATGACAAGGCGGGAGCATAGCTCCCGTCTTGGCCTTCTAACCTAACCGATTCGTATCGGTTCTGCCCTAATTCGTCTTGCTCGTTGCATTTTGTGGATAGTAACAAATTACAAGAAAGATTATCTGGGCTGAAATGAATATTTGACGTAACGTAGCGAAAACTATATATAGCATTGATGAAGTGAAAAATGGGTTAAGAAACAAAATATGAAACGATCCCTAGACTAGTTGTAGCACTGGTGTAATGAAAAATAGGCTTTGAATTAAAATACGTAACAATACATAGGGCAAGTGACTACAAGGAGAAAAGTTGCTCGGAATAAAGATATGTTTACTTAATGTCAAGTGGTGGTAGATAAAAAAAATACGAATCGTGCCATCGGAGAAAGCTTAAAAACGAAATGTTTTCGGTCAAATGAAATTAGGTCAAAAAAAATTCGAGGCTGCGATAGGTTACCGTAACGTTACTAGATGTAATATAAACTTTGATTTTAGCCACGTAGATTCAGTTTCTATTGTTAAGGTATTTAAATCGCTCAGGTCAAAAAAAACTGAGGATTTATGGGGAACGTCAGTTAAAGTCATCCATAATGTCATAGATATAATTGCACCTCACTTAGCTTTAATCTACAATAATTGCATTTCAGAGGGGGTCTTTTCAAATCTTATGGAATATAGTAGTCATCTTCTTCTTCTTATGGTTCCTCTTCATTTACTGAAGGTTAGCAGTCAGCTCTTTAAATCTGGTCCTGTCCAGAGCAAGTCTGAAAAATTGTTCTACTGCTTTTATGCCAGTCCACTCTCTGATGTTACGGAGCCATGACTTCTTCCGCCGTCCAACTTTTCGCTTTCCGGCTATCTTCCCCATCATAATAGTTTGAAGAAGCTCGTTTTGGTGGTTCCTCAGTATGTGGCCCAGGTAAGCAACTTTTCTTTGTTTTATCGTACGGACCAACTCTACATTTTCCCCATCCTCCGAAGAACTTCAGTATTGGGAATGTGGTCCGTCCACCGGATGCGCAACATTCTGCGGTAGGACCATATCTCAAACTCATCTAGTTTTTTCCTCAGGTTTTCTTTAAGGGTCCATGCTTCGCATCCATACAATATAAGAGGCCTAATGTTACACTGTAATATCCTGGTTCTTACTTTGATTGAGAGATGACGACAGCACAGAACCTTCTTCATGGTGGTAAAAGTAGCACGAGCAATTTCTATACGCGTTCTTACCTCTGTATAGCTTTTCCATGTCACAGTCAGCCAGGACCCAAGGTATCTATATAACTCAACATTTTCCAAGCGGCAGTTTTTGACAAAAATGGAAGCCTGACTGACGTGGCTGAACCCAACATAGATTTGGTATTGGCTATATTCAAATTCAGTCTTACACTGCTACTATAAAACGCGACTCTTTCTACTGTTTATTGTAGATCTTCCTCGGTGTTAAATAGCTATCAGAACCGTATCATCGGTATATCGTAAATTATTAATAATCTTGCCGTTGATGGAAACCCCGCTGTCATATCCAGTAGAGCATTTATTATGATAGCTTCCGAGTAAACGTTAAATAGTAGTGGGAATAAAATGCACCCTTGTCTTACCCCTCTTTGTATAGTCACAGGACTGGTTTCCACTCCGTCTACTCTCACTGTTGCCGTTTAGTTCCACTATACAGGGTGACTGGTAACTCGACCTATTCCTTGAAAGGGGTTATACTAGAGCTAATTTGCAATAATTTTGCCCCATTTAACTGGGGGTCTAATTTCGCTGGTTTCCGAGTTATTTAACTTTTTAGATATTTCTAAATGTTTCCGTCCTTTGATATAAAACTGTCGATTGTGAAGAAAATATGTCACTCTGGGAACTAAAACTGAATTTTCCTAAAATCTGATGAATAAGCAAATGCTTCAAAAATAACACTGCGAAAATTCCAAAAATCTCAGAAATAAAAGGTTCTTAAATCACAAGTCAGTAATTTTTTTGAACCGTTTCGTTTCTGTCGAAGAGTATTACTCCAAAAAAATGTATGACACTTGGCGTACAAATAACGGAAATAACTTATTTAATTCATGCCTTCTTTAATTTCCAAAAAGGTGCCAATATTGTCCCCTTTTGTACAGGTTTTTAAAAATTAGGCTGATTAAAGGAGCAGAAGGCGCGATGTGAATTTAATTGGGATAGACAAAAACAAATATCTCACTTTTTTTACATTCTAATTCGAAAGAATAGGTAATTATAAGAGACCAATATCATTAATTTTGTATTTGACCCAATAGTTTTGTTTTAATATCTTTATTTATTTAGCAGAGATTTTATGGATGACATGAGTATTTTAAATTTAAGTTGGCATTTTCTAATAAATTACAACAAATAAATGATAATGTACGACAAGTGCCGCTGCTGAAGGTGCTGCAAGGTTCAAGCACTCCAAATAGTCAGAGCTCAAGGGTGTATTAGTTGGTTCTGGTATTGGTAGAAATTAGTGTTCCTTGGTGAATTACTATGAATTAAGGAAGTTATTTCCGTGACTTGTACGCCAAGTTTCATACATTTTTTTAGATTAATACTCTTCGACAGAAACGAAATGGGTCAAAAAACAAACTTGTGATTTAAGAACCTTTTATTTCTGAGGTATTTGGAATTTTTGCCATTTTTGGATTTTTTTTATTTGAAGCATTTGCTTATTCATCAGCTTTTAGAAAACAATAGTTTTAGTTCCCGGAGTGAAGTATTTTTTTTACAATCGACAGTTTTAGATCGAAAGACGGAAAATTTTAGGAATATCTAAAAAGTATAATAACTCGGAAACCAGTGACATTAGACCCCCAGTTAACTGGGACCAAATTATTGCAAATAAGCTCTAGTATAACCTCTTTCAAGGAATAGGTCGAATTACCAGTCACTCTGTAGATTTTTGATGATGCGTATCCCTGCAATCTAGGCCAATACTTTCTAATTCGTTAATCAGTACCTCGAGTTGAACACGGTCAAAAACTTTCTAGTAGTTTATAAAGCAGAAATAGATATTGTTTTGCATATTTCTGCACTTCTGTACCAGAATGTTTAAAGCAAACTGTGCCTCCCTAATCCCCATTTCGGGACGAAAACCGAAGTTATACCTCTATAGTTGTTATACATCTTTTTAAATCGAGTGATATGAGTGAATTTAACGAATTTCCGTCTCATTTCTATTCGACCTGTTTCAAATAAAGTTTTTGAGAAGTTAATGTTAAAAGATATGTAAGGTCTCCTCAATAGAAATAAACTGCTTAACAGTAATCAGTTCGGCTTCACCAGACGACGATCCAAAACTATATATATACACCGTGCCTGGGACGTACCCAAAGGATTTTAACCATCGATTCTAGACCCTATTTGGAGTATATAATGTGGTATAACATGTAGTCCAATATCACATAATTTCTGAGATTTTAATTATTTAAAAAATAATTCCGTAGTTAAATTAATTTGCACTCTGTCACCTTGACTTAAAGCATTATTTACTAAGAAATTGATTAAATTAATTTATGTTGTACGTTGATGATATTGCTACTTACAAGATGAATCTTTCTTGGTAAATAATTCTTTAGGTTAAGGTGACAGAGTTCAAACAAAATTAAATATGGAATTGTTTTTTAAATAATAGAATTCTCGGAAATAATGCGTTATTGGACTACATGTTATACCACATTATATACTGAAAATAGGGTCTAGAATCGATGGTTAAAATCCTTCGGGTACATCCCTGGCACGGTTTATATATATATATATATATATACAGTGGTGGTCACATAATTAGGGACACTTGTTTTTTTCCCATACAATTGCCTACAAATATGACTTTAAAATTTTGACCACCAATCAAAAAGTTCTTGCCCAATTTTATTGCTAAATACAATTTACTTTAGATTATTAACTAAGGTTTAAATTGATGTACAATGAACTAGGTACTGTTAAAAACGAACCTTATATTTTACAGGGATTTAAAAACTTAATGCTGACGCGTCCATACAAAGTTTTACAATTTTGTATGAACGCGAAATATTTATTTTTACAAATCCTCGTAAAATGAAAGATCCGTTTTCAACAGAGATGAGTTGTACATACATTTAAACCTTAGTTCATTAATGAACGATGAGTGTAACCAAACATTTAATTAGTTTAGAACTTTTTGAATGGTGGTCAACATTGAAAAGTCATATTTGTAGGTAATTGTATGGGAAAAAAACAAGTGTCCCTAATTATGTGACCACCACTGTATATATATATATAAATTAAAAATATATAATATATAAAAATTAAAATCCTATTGCATCACAAGATTTCTCCCAAACGTTATATGCATATATATATATATTTATGATATATATATATATGGGAGAAATCTTGTGATGCAATAGGATTTTTTTTGACCTTTCCAAAGCTTTTGATTGCAGATCGCAGAGTCGCATGATTTAACTCTTATATTAAAATTAGAACATTAAAGTCTGTCTTATGTCTACATATCAAAGTGATGGAACACAAACGTTTGTGGTAAACCAAACACAGTCTATTGAAGTAGCTGTTAAATTAGGTGTGCCTGAGGCAGGGGTCTATATTAGGTCCTTTCTTATTTTTAACCGACTTCAAAAAAAGGAGGAGGTTCTCAATTCGTCGGGTTTTTTTTTTATGTATGTTCCCCGATTACTCGAAGACCACTGGACCGATTTGAAAATTTTTTTCGTTGTTCGAATGGGTATACTTTCTAATTAGTCCCATTGTCACCATGCCAGGATCTGATGATGGAATCATGGAGAAATCAAGAGAACTCCTCAAATATTATAGGCACACCTATAGCGATTTTGGTATTTTTCACTGTAACTCATGCATTTGCTTTTGAAAAGTACTATATGGTGAAGTGGAACTGATGATGAAGACCACAGATGGCCACCGGAACTCCTTAACGGTACCTATTTCAAGATATTTCGATAAAGGTAGTTGAGCGACTATGAAGAAGCGCATTTAGGTTTAAATATGACTATGACATTCCCGCGGCGTTGTCTGCGGCGAGCTTGAAATGTTCTATAGTTTCTCATTAATATTTAGAAGTGGAGCTACTTAACAGCATAAATAGGATCACTAGAAGTATAAAATAAAATAAATGTTTAAAAAAACAAAAACCCGCCTTCAAAAATGCAAAAAATAACTTCTTTTAAAATGGTAGGTCAGTCCAACTGAAGTCGGCGTCCCACAATATTTTAAACCAAAAGCCGAATGCAGTTGGACTGACCTACCATTTTAAAAGAAGTTATTTTTTGCATTTTTGAAGGCGGGTTTTTGTTTTTTTAAACATTTATTTTTGGTTTACATAAATGTCTTACCACCCACGGTTTGTGATATTGTGCTATTGACTGATGATACATCATTAATTTTAAAGGTAGACCGAAAATCCGTCGATTACAGTAGGATAAACGCCACGCTAAGTAAAGAACTTAAATTTGCTACTCAATGCTAGGAAAACTAAATGTCAGGTTCGCTTTCACTAATGTTAGACACGTTCTAGTATATTTCTTAATGACGAGTGTTTGTATATGGTATATTAGGCGCTTTTCTTAGGGATAACTATAGATAAAAACTTGCAAAGGAGTCCCCACAGTAGTATCTGGTAAATTAAGTTTGGCAGCTTATGCGGTTAGGGAAATCAGGCAACTTACCAATGTTGGGACAGCGCGCTTAGTTTATAATAGAACAACTATATCGATACCTTTAGACTCAATTGGCGTAAACGCCATTTTGGCCAAAATGAGTTTTTAATGCAGTTATACTCAATTTTTCATTCTCTATCGATCTGTGTAGTTAAAGTTGAGAAATTCCCGAAAAAAAGTCGAATACGACCCAGAATATTAGGCCCAAAAAACATGATTTTTGTAATTGTTTGGGCGTATTTGCTGTATTTTTTTATTTTCAACATTTCAAGGTCGTAAATGATATTGTTTTTATAGTAAAAGGATGTATGATGATATATGTAAGTCTAACGTGGCTTATACGACCCTATTGTTTCTGCAAAAAATAATAGGTGGCTTTTACGACCCAATATAAAAGAGCCACAAATAATTAAATTGAAGGTCGTACTTTATAATAGTCGTATAAAGTGGATATATTTTTGCCTCTTATAACCTGATCAGAAATAGAAAAGAGTAAATCTCAATTGGCGTAAATGCCAAAACTCAACTTTTCAGGAGAGCTAACATTAAAAAAAAAAGTATTATTTAAAGTAAACCCAGTATTTAAGAAAACGGAAGGCTTATACGCCGTGGAAAAATACTAAAAATGTTACTTACGCCCCAAAAAAATACTGTTTCTGTGATAGGTTTGGGGTGTAAAAGCCAGGTGGACTATTTTTTAACTGTAATAGGCTGTATAAGAGAGACACTCATCTGTTACCTCTGTCGATATAAGCATAACAATAAATAATAACTACACGTAGGTGCGAATCTCCTTGGACCAGGCCCCAAATGCCGTGCTTTAAATACCTAGTTCTCCCTTCACCCCGCTACGCCCGTCTGTCTTCCGCGCCCAAAGTTAGGGCTGTCACTTGCGAAATATTTTAATCGGTTTATGAATGTGGTATACAAGTTTAGTCACGAAATGTTATTTATGTTTTACTTCAACGTGGAAACATTGTTGCAAAATATGTTTTTTACATTTACGTTAAATTAGGTAATAATATTTTTTGATGATATTAAGATTATCTCCAGAAAATTACATGGCTTATGTGGCTATTAATCATCTCTATAACACGGAAACGAGTCTATAAACAACCTTTAAAATATTAACTAAACACCTCAGGTGCCGGCGGTAGGTATCTATCGCGCCGAGTGCGCTTCCGGAGACGCCAGGAGTTTCGCTTTTACGTCTAGGTATTATTTATTCTTATGATATAAGATTGAAGGTGCCAACAACTGTTGTAGCACTATCAAACACTGGGACCCTTACCAGAGGGATTGCACTGGGCGTGTCGCGCCGCCTTAGTAACCTTCCCGCTGGTCCATTCTGAGAATGGATATCAGTCCGGGGCCGGCACCGACCGAGCGAGCACGCGTGCGCCACGATATGCCTTCCGCCGTCTTGAGCGATCGATCTCGGGGCGTGCCGTAATACGTAATGAAGTTAGTTTTGTGAATAACCTTAAACTTTTTATTATTTACTTGTTATGTGGTGTTGATTGATAGTAAAACACACGATGAAATGAAACGCACTCCGAAAAGCTGTTACATTGTACTGTTGTGTAGGTAAATGGTTGTTTGAATTAACAAAAGGACGTAAAATATTCTTTTTTTACGTTGACTATGAAATTACAACACCTACTTAGTATAACCACGATTTGGGTTTTTGATGTCCCGCCCGATATTTCGACGATGTTACAATCGTTTATACTATATTTATATATAGGTACTGTTATTATATTAAACACGTTGTTAACGGAACATACATATAGAAATAATCCGACGAATGGAGAACGTCCTTTATTTTGAAGTCTGTTAAAAACACGTCGATACGACCTTATAACGATCGCCATAAGCGAGCGAGCGACATCTGGTGATCTAAAACATTTTAGCCCTCATTGATGCATTCTAGGCGTGTGACAACCCTAGCAATACACGTGCCGCGTGCGAATAAATACAAGTTATACGATAGTAAGAGAGGCATACATGTGATTATAAATACAAGTGCTTAACTAATTATTAAATAAATGAAGATTAGCTGACTATAATGTCATTGGAATAAAGATTTTCGGTACCTAACTCATATTTCGTGTGTTTATTTCACCATCCTATTTATTTAAATGAATAATTATATTCCGAAAAGATTATAATATATGTATTTATAAAAACTTAAGTTAAATGTAAAGTATGTGTTACTTTGTAAAAGATATTAGTATTATGGCCCGCTAGAAAGAAGATGGCCACCGTAGCCTATGAAAGTTTACATCATTGAACCATCATTTCTAGGTCTCCGACCTACCAAAAACCTTTTACTAATTCCTTTTTGAAGAAACCCATATTGTAAACTCTTCGAAAAACAACCGCTGGAGCTCAATCCACAACCTGAGCGTTCGCGGAATTACATAAAATTTCTCTTATACACCCTATTACAGTTAAAAAATAATCCTCCTGGCTTTTACAACCTAAACCTTTCACAGAAACGGTATTTTTTTGGGGCGTAAGTAACATTTTTAGTATTTTTGTAGGGCGTATAAGCCTTCCATTTTCTTAAATACTGGGTTTACTTTAAATATTACTTAATCATATTCTTTATCCTGAAACTATATTTATTATGTCCAAAACTGAGCTTTATAACTCAAAAAACAAAAATGAAATGATAAAAATAATTTAGAAAAAAAAGTTTTTTTGCTCTCCTGAAAAGTTGAGTTTTGGCGTTTACGCCAATTGAGTCTAAAGGTATCGATATTTTTGGTTGAATACTGTTACGTATATCTATATATAATAAATCTTCATCTTTTATGGATAGCATTTTAAGAGAAAAATGAATATATAGAATCTCCCTTACGCGCATACTCCAGTCTATCTTTATTTTATAATTAGCTTGTCCCATTTCATTCTTATTCCATTTCAAGTCTATCTTCTTCTCATACGCTTTCCTTCTGTTCCTATCTTTTATAATTATAATTTAATCTCGGGCTTTGTCTTACTATTTACATCCTACGAATATTAAACCCCATATGTCTTTTACACTAAAACGAAAGCATAAAATTTAAAAAAAATTGGTAATTTTTCTATATTTTTTTTATGTCCTTTGTCTTAAAAAGTAGTGATTTGTCCCTTACGTCAATTGTCATTTTAACCATCGAATTATGGTCTCTCGCAAAGGTGTATATCACATCCTTCAAACCAATTTATTTTGTATGTTTCCTCTAATGAAAATTAATGAATTGTGTGTAATGTACGGGATAAAAGTAAGTAAAACTGTGAACAAAGCAAGAGCGGAGTCGTTTAAAAAAAAACAGCAGTGTCACGACGAGGATTTAAAAAAAAACAATTTCGATTCTGGCAATATTCCTGCATATTGGTTTAAACAAAAAAAATACGAACATCTTTTGTAAACTCGATGTGGCAGTGTGCTACGGAATCAGATTGCATTAAATTATTGCAACTCGTTGTGGTTGGTTATTAGTCGAGGACACATACAAAATAAATTGGTTTGAAGGACATATCACGCCTTAACGAGTCGAGTATATAATAATTAATAAACCTGAATCTGAAGATAGTTCGTCAGACTCTGACTCAGACGATGTTAATACTGATTATTAATAATAACTAACATTATAAAAAAGGAAAGATTTGGTTGTTTCTCTGTTTGTTTGTTTGTTTGCATTGAATAGGCTCCGAAACTACTGGACCGATTTGAAAAAATATTTCACCATAAACCGGCTGCTACACGGTGAGCACCAAGGTGACCTTGTTGGTTTGCGACCGTGTAGAAGGTGGTTTGCAACCAAATTTCGTTTGACCTTTCATTGCCCATTGCCGCGCGCTGGCAACCGCGGTTGGATACCGTTGTACACCGTGTAGACGCTTGTTGCCAACCACGCGAACGCAGTTGTGTCTCTGCAGGCAGAGAGTGCGCACAGCCTCACGCAACAACGCAGAGAACATAAAATAAATGTTTAAAAAAACAAAAACCCGCCTTCAAAAATGCAAAAAATAACTTCTTTTAGAATGGCAGGTCAGTCCAACTGCATTCGGCATTTGATTTAAAATATTGTGGGACGCCGACTTCAGTTGGACTGACCTACCATTTTAAAAGAAGTTATTTTTTGCATTTTTGAAGGCGGGTTTTTGTTTTTTTAAATATTTATTTTATTTTATACTTTTTCGTGATCCTATTTATGCTTTTACGTAGCTCCTCTTCTAAATATTAATGAGAAACTATAGAACATTTCAAGTTCGCCGCAGACAACGCCGCGGTAATGTCATAGTCATATTTAAACCTAAATGTGCTTCGTCATAGTCGCTCAACTCCCTTAATCGAAATATTTTATCGCCACCCTTGAAATAGGTACAGTTAAGGAGTTCCGGTGGCCATCTGTGGTCTTCATCATCAGTTCCACTTCACCATATAGTACTTTTCAAAAGCAAATGCACGAGTTACAGTGAAAAATACCAAAACCGCTATAGGTGTGTCTATAATATTTGAGGAGTTCTCTTGATTTCTCCAAGATCCCATCATCAGATCCTGACGTGTTGACAATGGGACCAACTAGGAAGTATACCCATTCAAACAATGAAAAAAAATTTCAAATCGGTCCAGTGCTCTTCGAGTAATCGGGGAACATACATAAAAAAAAAACCCCCGACGAATTGAGAACCTCCTCCTTTTTTTGAAGTCGGTTAAAAACATGTCAATCACAAACTACAAGTAACCAAGGTGTATACTGATAAAAAAGCGGCTGAAGTTATGAATACATAACCTTTAAAAATCTTGAAACACGTGAGTGATTGTACAAGCTGGACACGTTTGATAGGGTAGAAACAAGTGGTTTGTTAGAAAAGGTAACTATAGGTATTTTAAATATTTACTATGTTTACAGAGTTGGTAGCTTAGAACGACACAATGTATGTATGCCTTATAAAATAAATGAGTTTTAAAAATAAAAACGACAGAATGTTGCTATAACAAAAAAGTACTTTGCCTTCTATATCTGCGATAGGAGGGGTCACATAACTTTATATTGAATAAAACATTAACTTGCACAATCATGTGCGTTTATTTCAATTAAGTTATAGATTACAACCATAATTTATAATATAAAAGACTAGTTAATATATACGGTCAACCAATTTGATTTCTGGCCCACAGAACTACCTTGCAGTCAACCAACTTAATTTTGACTAAGAAATGGCGCGCTGACGTTAAATTTCTTACCGTGTAAAAGTTCAACAGTGGCCCAGGAATCAAATTAGTTTGCTGTACTAAGGAATTTCATCCGTTAAACTTAAGTCCACTACATATAAAAAGAATAAAAAAATATCTCGACGAATTGAGAACCTCCTCCTTTTATTGAAGTCGGTTAAAAATGGCGAACGATCATCAGAACGAGGGCGCAGAAAGAACAAATATCGCCAAAGTCCAGTAAATTCAATAAATTTAAATGACTTAATAATAATCGTTCCTTCAGCCATCGCCTCCATCCATATTATTTCCTGTCCTCACTTGCGCACAAAAGTGCTAAAGCTACGCCAACCTTCTGAAATTTTGAAAAGCAAGAAGCCATATCGTGTGCACTGTGCAGTCGTTTGATACGTGTTTTCTCTCAGCGAGCAGTAGACACACTGCTGTTGGCAACCGTGTAGACGGAAACGCGACGGCGTTAGAAACCAAGCCCCCAACCAAGGTCACCTTGGTGGAGAGCTTGGTTGCTCACCGTGTAGCAGCCGCATTAGAATCCTATTACCTATCCCCAAAGACATTCCAATGTACAGTCGGCCCATGAAAATTTTAGGCATACTTGGAACCTTGTCGCATTGAAGTAGCACTAAACTAAAATGTCATTATGGAAATTTCATATATTAAACTCTGTACATAATCCTTATTTCACGGCGGGAATTGCAAAAAGGCCAACGAGAAAAGTCATGTCAAAAAAGTATTTTTTATTCAAATCTTTATACGTCATACGTCAAACAGTGTCAAATAGTTACTAAAAAATCTAATGATATTTGAATAATATTAATAAAATGCCTCCGATAATATTGGAAACAGAAAGAGCAGACATTGTTGCACAATACCAACGCCTCTATTCTAGGCGGTATAAACGATATCGTAGTTTTCCTGTTATGGTATTGTTATGACGTCAGCCAGCATTACCATAAGAATAAAGCGGGATTTACATTACGAAATTAGTGACTTGAAATTGGTTTCGTGACATTAGTTTTACCAACAGTTTCACGTGTAATTTAGTACTTTCATAATGCATGCATTAATTTCACGAATGCAAAACAGTTTCGTGTTCTGCGCGATTTTTTGGTGAAATTAGTGTCATGCAACTAATTTCATAGTGTAGATGCGACGTGAAACTAGTGTTGCGAAAGCGCCTGCGGTGTGCGGACGTGTGTATTGATCATCGCGCCACGCTTCAAGTTCAAGAAAATTGCAAGCCAACGATGGAGCATAGTTTTTATAGCTCTCAGGATCTTCATCTGCTAATTCAGAGATTAACTTTGTTGCACCAAAATGCTTTTTTGTTATCCATCCTCGAACCCACCAACGTCTTTTTTTTTCTTGCTAGTCTTTTTTTAAGTTTATAAAGAAGCATCTCTTTAACCACATTAAATATAGAAAAATATAGCTTAGATGCTGACGGGGCCATGGTTACCGCGGTACTGCGGATTTCACGACACTAATTATTTTACGAAATTACTTTCGCGTATATCGAAACTACTTTCGTAAAATTAAACTCAACCTGCATGACACTAATTTCGTAATGTTACACGTAGAAGCGAATCTCCTTTACCAAGACCCCAAATGCCGCGCTTTAAATACCTACTTTCCCCTTCACCCCGCTACGCCCCTCTGTCTTCCGCGCCCAAAGTTAGGGCTGTCACTTGCAAAATATTTTAATCGATTTATGGGTGTGTTATACAAGCTTAGTCACGAAATGTTATTTATGTTTTTCTTCAACGTGAAATATTGTTTAAAAATGAGTTTTTTCAATTTACGTTAAATTAGGTAATAATCGTTTTTGATGATATTAAGATTATCTCCAGAAAATTACACGGCTTATGTGGCTATTAATCATGTATAAAACACGGAAACGAGTCTATAAACAATCATTTAAGCTCGATAAGTTTTATAGTCTGGGATCCGGAGTTACTTTTTACGGTGCTTTCCGGACCATTACTATATTATTTAATAGGTACGTTTAAAAAATCAAATCGCGACATGCGCGGTGAAACACATACAAATACAACGACCGCGCTGCACGGCCTAAAGCTCATCACAAACGGAGCTATAATATATATTAATATACCGGAGTATGTATAACATTATAGCAAAGAACCACACATTACTAAGATACGAAAATATATATTCATCCATTATCCATCCCATTCATTATAGTGGCGAGGGAAAGAGATAAATATATCTTATAGCAAGGTCTATTAAGGTATCTTAAGATACCTTTCTATAATATACATATATTATAGCTGCGTGTGTGGAATCTGTCTACTAGTAAGGAAATATATCGTAAGATGCATTGCTATAATGTATATTTTGGCATATTAATATATATTCCGTGTGTGACGCCCCTGACTGACTAGACACCTCAGGTATCGCCAGGCGGTAGGTACCTAACGCGCCGACCGCGCGTCGGGAGCCGGGAGTTTCGCTTCTACGTGTAGCTATTGTTTATTCTTATGCCATTCATTACTGTCAAGAAAATAAGAGCTATCAAAACGTTGACAATACGATAACAGATCAAAGACGATATTGTTTTTACCGTCTTGAATAGAGCCGGGCTGGCAACAGTATTGCCGAGATTTCACGCAACTTAGGGTTAACTGTGAGTATTCAGTCAAATTGCTGTAATGATTTTAAAATGCCCTAGTTTTTTCATATTTTATTTTCAATAAAAATGCTGTTGAAGTAGGAGTATTTATTTGTGTCGGCTAATTTCTTTCAGCGAAACACTGTAAGCTTGTGGGTCAGGAGATACGCAGAAGAAGGGACAGTTCGCGACCATCGGCATGAGAATTCCGGACGACGGCCGAGCTTATCGTCCGAACAACGGAATCTATTACGGATTGCTTACGAACAAAATGCTTTCTTTCCGGTCAAGCACTTTGCGGAGCATTTTGGCATTTGCCCACAAGTAATACGGAACAATTTGCACTCAATGGGCTTACACCACAGGCACCACGCAAAAAAAACATTTCTATCAGAAACTCATAAAACAGCCACAATGAATTTCGCTACCCAGTACTTAGACTTTGACTGGAGGAGAACTGTTTTCACCGATGAAAAAAGTTTTAAGTCAAACGATCACGGACGCTTGTCTCTCTGGCGATACGCTGGAACCAGATACACAAAAAATCATGTCATTCCTCTTAGGAATTCTAGCGGTTTGACAGCAAACATGTGGGGATGGATGTCTGCTGACGGCGTCGGCGAGCTATGTTTCATACCCACACGGGCGAATGCCTTGACTTATGTGGATATCCTCGAAGAGGTTATGTTGCCCACTGTGCGTAACGTGTATCCCGTTGAAGACTATCCAGAAATAGACTTTATACAAGACAATTGCCCGATAGATACGGCACACGTCACTAACGAGTGGTTCAGTAAATATTTGGATATCAAAAAATGAGGCAATGTCGCCGGACCTCAATCCAATCGAAAACCTTTGGGGTCTAATGGTTCAGCGGTGGGATCATCGCAACGAAAGATCTAAAGAAGCCATTTCTAGCCATTGCATGCAAATATGGGAGCAAATGCGGGGAACGGACATTACTCAACGGCTTGTAGGCTCTATGAGAGAGCGGATTCAGGCGGTAATTGACGCAAGAGGAGAATATACGCGTTAATTATTATATATTGTTTATCAATTTACGTTAAGAACTTTATCTGTTGTCAAATAAAATCGCACATAAATATTGCGTATGATTTTAAAAACGGTTTAACATATCGGCCCTTTACTTTCTTAACCTCAACCTGTTATCTGATCGAATATTTTGATAGGAAAGTAGTCTTTATAACCCTTGGAACATGAGAGATTTTTCTATCTAACTGTTCGATCAGATAAGAGGTTGAGAAAGTAAAGAGACGATATTGAAAATATATCTGTAAAATTTCAATCTGCGATGAAATGACCCCACGTGACAGTTAATCCAATCCACATAGATGCATGAATATGACGAAATTGGGCTTTACTAGGATAACGATAAGAGCCTGTGTCTTATTGTAATCATGATAAAACCCAACTTTGTCAATCCACGCGTATCTTGAGATCTTTTCTAGTTGTAGCATCGTGGATTTAGCTATAATACAATAAAGTTCGTAAGCTTTGTATGCTTCTATAAATTCTCTGAACCTATCATGATCCGATGTCAAAAGATCTTGCCAATATTTACGAGTGTAAAATACTTGAACTTTTTCATACATATCAGCAAGTGATTTGAGGTTCTGACAATTACTGCCTTAAATTGTGGAAGATTCTGAAAAGAAAAAACCTATTTCACTTCTTTTGCGTGAGATTCGAACCCGGGACCTCATATTAGAAAGCAAGCGACTACCAGTAACGCCACAGGTTGTCATTCCCTAGTGGTTGAAATTAAGCTACCTTTTTTGACAAATTTGACATAGTGCCTTAATATTTCGTTCTAATTTGATTCAGAGAAATCTATCAAAATCGTGTAACAAAGACAAAAGTATGCAATGTCACATGGACAAGTATACACTCTTCTCGATGAATGTCATAACAATCTGTTCTAATTTTAAATAGTTGACAACGTATTCATCACGCATATCACTCTGCCTTAATCTACTTTAATTTGACAAAGTACTAAAGTGCTCAACATTTTCATGGGCCGACTGTACTTAGTAGTAATAGCCGCGGCATAGCGACCAAAAGTGTGATCCAAAACTTGTTACCTCGAGGTAACAAGTCGTTTAGTCTACTTTGACACGCCTGCCTGTGACGTCGTATCTGTGTCATCGAAAAAAAACCCATTTTAACGGAAACATGCCGAGTTTCGTATTGCACTATTGTAAATCGCGATACGAAAAAGCCGCTGGACATGATTTTAGTTTTATTGCTGTTATCGTTTTTTTATCGATATTTTTTGTAAGTAAATAAAGAGAGTACTTATTTTTATTGAATAGTTACTTATTAAATGAATGGATATACAATTATAATTAATCATATAACTGCAATATTAGTACGGTCCAAGATTTTCACACAATTTTGTGCAGTTAATCGCCTCCGCTTATTCACAAAATTAACTTTATTCATTAAGTTATTGTACAATCTATGATTCAATCTACTTCAAACTAATTGAATTAGTAACGGTTATGGCCTGCGCCATTTCTTTTTTGTTAATAGATACTCATTAAATGAATGGAAACACAATTAAAATTAATCTTTTTTTTTAGCCTATTTGTGTGTCCCGCTGCTGGGCAAAGGCCTCCCTCTTTTCCGCCATTCGTCCCTATTGAGTGCATGCTCCCGCCATTCGCTTTGCAACGCGTCTAAGTGATAATTAATCATATAACTTCAATATTAGTATGGCATTACTATTTTTGTTGATAGGGGCCGACTCTTGTTGGTTTCCGCCTGTCAATAAAAAAGCGCGTGAAAAATGGATACAGTTCGTCCAAATAGAAAATTATTAATATACTATAGAGGAATTATAATTAATGTAGAAAATATCACGGCGTTAAGTTTGCCTTTTATTTACTAAATGTATTCTTTTTTGCAATAAAGATTAAATAAATAAATAAATGTATATTACAGTTGTGAAAGAACGGGAAACTAGTTGAGCACTGACAAAGTCGCAATTTTAAATCAATCTTAATACGATACCAATATCTTTATCCATAGTATTAATACCTCAATATCGAATTGGTTACACTCTATCAATTAGCGTCGCATGAGCGTCACCTACCGTCCAATAGCTGAAATAAGTGTTCTTATCACTTTCATTCGTATTTTGCTACTAAACGTTAGATGGCATTCCTGATGCTTATGATCAAAGTTTTTCTATGACAACGTTCCCAATGGCCACTCTATTACCTATAATATTGAATCTCTGTGCCTGTCCCTGATGAACATACTTAGGCTATGTTTTATTTTTCTGCGCGGACCGAGTCACGGGCAACAGCTAGTTAATAATATAAAAAGTGATTTTTTGTGATTTAAGAATAAAAGTTTTAACACAATGTTTTGTTTTTGTACGGCCCTGTAATATATCCCTAAAAAAATAATTATTATGAGATTTTAAAGTATTTTCTAGGTAAGTATAGTTATGGTTATATTACGGTACGGTAGGCAGGCAAGGAAAAAACATATTTTCAATAAAAAATATAATAATATATGAGAAGTATAAATGTGGTCGGACTGCCAAAACTGCCAGGCTAAGGTGAGGCCGACCAAGACATACGTGACCATCTTTGATTAAGCTATTAAAATCCGCTTTTCTGATTCAATTTTTCGATGAGGTAAAATGTAGAGGTCACATAGTACCACAAATTCGGTCGGACACTGGAACCTGCCAATACAGGATTTGGCCGAACACATTTATTTAACTATCCGCGAAGGCCTCTATCCTACCATACCAGTTTCGTTCAATTTTTCGATAACGTTTTTTTGATTGGCACCACTTTTTTACAATTTGCGTAAAATTTGCTAAGTTAAGCCGCGGCCAACCAAGAGCAGTTGAAGCTACTAAAGGTCAGCACGCCTACAGGGTAGGCATTTTCATTTTTTCTTTATCAGGTTGGGTTTCATACACTGGGCTCCCGGACTACCTATAAGAACAGTTTAAAATTAAGTTTAATGCAAACAAAAAGTTTAAGTTCCGAGCTGTTATAGACATGTCTAAATGAGGGTGTTAAATGAAAAGGGAGTTAAACTATCTCGCTCTAATGAGTAAGATGGTTTAACTCCCCTCCCGAATTGTCTTTAGTCATGTCTAAAGGCCGCTGGCTTTTTGTGTAGTACATTTATTCATTTTATTTTAAGACACCCTTCATATTTGTTCGGAATAAGCATATTTTTGTTTTGTAACAGTGTATCATAACATAAAATATTGAAAATAAATAGTAAGTCTGTGTTTTAGAAGATGAAAATAAAGACATAAACTCCTTCATCATTTTTATTTATTTGTATGTACCTACTGCGGCTCTACAAACAAATGTAAATATTATTAATTTTTTCATTAATCTAATAGGCAGAGATTAAACGAATTGTTTTCTTGATGTTGACCTCTTGGATGTCGAAATCTTTAATAAATCGTAATTTTTACAGTGCCTGTGAAGAAAAATAGGAATGCATCTTCTATTATCCCTGAACTGGTTCAACTGGTGATAATTTAAATCGCAAGTAGGTGGCAATATCAGTTAACTAGTAAATATGAGAAAAATAAATACGAACCTTACCAAGTTTTATGTCCCCTTAGTATAAACACTACGTGATTGAGGGAAGCGGACTAGGTTACCGCAACTTTCAACTGATATCTACTCCCAAATTCTGGGGTCTTAGTAAAAAAGGGTATAAGTCTGAAGATCTAGTGAAAAAGGGTTTAAATCTGGTGTACCCCGTTCATGTATATACCCTTTTTTATTAGGTACGTACGAGTTTAGTCGACTTGTACCCTTTTTCACCAGGACCCCAGAATTTAACTAGAACAGCCTTTACTCGTTTTGATTTTATCGTAATATCTTTTTGTAGTCAAAAATGTTATTCAAACTTATCACTTCACATACCTACTCACTTATACATATAATGGTATAGATCATAATATATTAAATGTTAATTTGTAGAGCTTTGTAAATATTGAGTCATTCAGACATTATTGCTTTTTCACGGAAATGGTCGTACCACGCTCTATTGGGATCGATCTGTCATAAGTAACACGGCTATAGTTGCCAATAACTCTGATAGCGTCCTGACAGATCGATCCCAACACCGGGCGGTGCTTATCGGCGTAACCTCAGCAAGTGCGCGTACCTCGCCGGGGCTCACGAGATGACCGAGGAAGTTGAGGTTTCGCCTGGGTTAGGGTTATTATTATGTTTATTTTTACATTGGTATTGTAAATTTATATTTAGAGTTATTGTATTAAATTCTACAAAAGTACATAATGATTTTATTTTTCCCAATATAATATAACTTATATAATAACTTTAAAACATCTAAACATATACCTAAATATTGTTTAAATCACGTGAATTATTTTCAGTCGCAATATTAACCCCGAGGCATGCTATTATGCAGGTTGATTGTTTATTAACTAGATATCTATTTAGAAAAGCCGGCTTACTACTGCTCCAAACTAAAGGGTATTGTAACCAGCTACGTAATTGAAGGCGTTCGTTAAGTTTATTTATTCAATGATAGGGAGCACCAGTATCGTTGTAATATTGGAAATTAAAATGAATATCGCATTGCATCGCTCAAAATCTTTAAGTAATTGGAAATATACATGCTTACTTAATTAAATTAACCAATATCCAAATTCAAATTCAAAATCAATTGATTGTTTATTAAATACCACTAATTGAAAGCATAGTGAAACTTCGAGCGTAGCTGGCAAATGCATAAGAAATAGTAAAAATGTTTGTTTTAATTCACTGTTTTTATTAGGTACTTACCTACCTTTATTGAAAAATGAAAGGACAACATTATAATGGCAGTGGCAATAGTCAAATTAAATAAGATAATGCTATTATAATAAAAAAATAAGGACTCACCTGATTATATGGTGCAATATCAGGAACAGCACACTTAACAAGTATTATTTTCCTAAACAAAACGAATAAAAACCTATTTTGAAAGTCAATTACAGATTAAGTGTATTAATTTAACTGTGTTAATGTATCACTCAATAATTACGCCAGCACACAACATATTACATGATACCGGCGACTGGGTAAGGTGCTACGTGTGCAGGGCGAGAAGAATATTTGATTTAACAATCAACAGGATTGCGTGCGTAGAGTAAAATATTTTAAAACGGATGCGCGGCTGGGGTGCGGCTGTAAAGCGTGCGGCGCGCGGCCCGGCTCGCTCCCGAATGGCAGGCACCCGCACCTGTTATGACACGCGCACACTCCCCTACGCGTCTGTGTGCACCGACAAGACTTGCGCAATTAATTCAAGTTGTTGATGTACTACTTTATTTTCCCACTCGAGTGTACGGGCTGTGTTGGAGCAGGACTTGTTGCGTATTAATCTCTGTCTCCACTACGTGACTAAAATAATTTACGGGGATGCCTAAAACTTACTATAAGTAGGTACCTACACCTGAAGTAAATACGGCTTCGAATGCATTATATCTCTGTACTTGAAAATATAACGTTTTATTGTAGGTAGGTAGGCACTCAAAATATTCAAGAGGTTCATCATTATGATTAAGACGAGTTGAGCTAGGGAGTCGGCTAGACTCACATAAGGGAGTACAAAAGCAAGTGAGAGAGAAACGAGCACCAACCCAAAAGACCTTTTAATGCAAAAGAAAAGATCTAGTCCACATGTACGTATTTAAATATTTTTTACAGAATTGTATTAAGATTATTCACCATGTTTAACTCACCACTTGTAACTATTTACTTAACAATGATTCAGTAAAATGTACATGTCTTTGTAACATAATTGCGTTTTACGGACGCTTCACTTTGACTTTAATTTATTGCTTTACTTTCAGTCGTATCGCGTGCTCTGCAAAACGTATTAACGCAGGTATCTTATATATCCAGTGGCAGGGTTTGGCTCTGTAGCGCGACGACACAAACTTACGGACATGGATGTACTATCAAGGAATTTCAATATTTAGCAGTTTGACATAATACGTTAATTAACCGCGTTATACATTTCCCGACGTGATACGACTAATGGCGCGTAAAAACGTATAACCCGTAAAATTCAATTGCGGGGGGCCTAATATGTGTGCATTTATCGCGTGACAAACTGTGGATAAAACATCCGTCACTTTCTGACATGTACATAAGTACGAGAGTGACGGATGCTTTATCCACATTTTGACACGCGATAAACGCAAATATACTAGCGCCGCTGAACATTCAAATTGCCCGATAATACTTACAAGGGCTTTATTGTTATCGGTAAAACCTAATTACTTTCGACATGATATCGTGGTGTTTTAACTCAGGCGCCTTTACTGTCAACTAAATGAGAGCGATTATAACATTGACAATACGATAACATGTCAAAGGAAATTCGGTGTTACCGAGTAGAATAGAGCCCCAGGTTGACGAACGTCTTTGACATGTTATCTGCTGTCAAGAACTTTACGGTCAAGAACTGTCAAGAGCTTTGAACAAGACGTTTACGTCTTGTTCAAAGCAATTTCCTTCAAGTGTTTGTTAAGTGCTAGGTACTACTTACGTATTTTTTTTAAGTTTTTGGTACCGCGCTTTATAAATATTTAAAAGAAAGGGTTAACACTGTTCAGAATTTTCGGAGCTGTGTTTCACCAGAATTAGTAACAAGGGTGTGAAAAACATGTTAACAGCTAACTATGACCGTAGTAAAGAAATGAGGGAAATTAAACTTTTAAACATGTAAGATTAGAAAAAAAAATTACCTATGCCGGTTTTATACCGAAAACAGAAAAATATAACACGACTGTAAAGAAATGTTTGAAATTATGCCTTTGTGTTTGTTTGGACCGTGTTTATTAACCGACTTCAAAAAAAGGAGGAGGTTCTCAATTCGTCGGGATATATTTTACATAAAATACTCATATTTGTATGTGGTGTATTCATTCTAATATGTTTAAAGAAAAAATGTATAATAATATGAATTAACCTAACAAGCAATAGTGGTAACACTGTTGGAATTAATGGAGGGATAGCGGAAGCGGCAGTTTGACCAGCAACTATTACCTATACTTAATAACCTGGCTGTGTTTATTATATTTATAAAAGGCTCTAACGCTTTTAGTGTTCGGGAGCAGAGAGAAGCGGGATAACAGCGCACACCGCCCGCAATTAAGTGCTACGGTAAGTGTTCGATGAGCTACGAGAAGCGTAGCACTCTTAGCGTGTTACGGAATTTGTTGTTAGTATGCGTCGCTGTAAAATTTCACTACGAGGACTGCTACTTATGTTATGTAACCGGAATCCGGGATTCCAGCAAACTTAAACGCTATGTCTGACCTCTATGGTAAAATTTGAACTTATTTTTAATTTTGGCCTTATTTTTAAGTTCGCTAGTCTTGTTTTTTGCGGGTTTAATATGTCATCTCGCTGCTTGAACGGAACTCACTCGTGAAAATATTCGTGTTATGATTTATTACGATTTTCGGCGTGGTTTAACGCAACAACAGTGCATAAGTAGATCAAGGAAAAAAATCCAAGACTCCAATTAACTTCGACTTTTGGTGATGAAATGTGTATCACTGGTTCAGTGAGTTCAATGGAGGACAGTATGCTCACGATCGAAGTTAAGGATGGCCGCCCGAAATCGGTCGTAGTAGGTACCAAATTCAAATTCAAATAATTTATTTCAGAGACAAGTCCATATTTGTTAGTTACATAGTTGGCTTAAGTCTAGTGTTAGTACGGAAAATAATAAAAACACATGTCAATTCTAATGAAAGCAGTGCATATTATTCCATTACTCCTGGTAACGACCCTGGAATCGGTCGGCAATGGTGCAGAGTATGCTGATATTGAAGCTGTGCGAAAACTCATAATGCATGACCGTCATGTAACGTATCGTGAGATAGAGGCCACTCTGGACATATGTATGTCAAGCATAAGAAGATATTACATGAAAATTTAGCTGAACATTTATCCCGCATAACTTAACTAAGGATCAAAAGAAGCTGGCGTCGAATGGTGCAAGAAAATGTTGAAAAAATATAACTTTGGTGACTCAAAAGCTGTTTATAATATCTACACAGGTGGGGAATCCTGAATCTGTGCGTATGATTTTTTCTATTCCGGTTACATAAGTAGCAGCCTTCGTAAATAGCCCAGAACCTGGGTATAAGCTCCTAAAAACATTATGTTTTAGGACATCCGACTTAAGCCGACCAGCGATACTACTGCCTCGTTTAGAATCGTGTTATGAGCCTCTATTCTACTAGGGCTTAATCTAATTGCTTTTGACATGTTATCGTGTTGTCAACGTCATGACCGCTCAAATTTACTCGATGGAAATGATGGCCTTTTCAATGATAACATGTCAAAAATCAAGCAGGCTTAGCCCGAACAGAAAAGAGTCCTTGATGTGTTATTTTACTTTTATTTTTACAGACGAACTTAACCGTCAAATTAGAAAGAATATTTACCACCAGAACATAAGTTAGTTTCTCTTGACGAGGTATGTAATAATAATAGTTATTATGTTGTGCTCACATTATGATCTAATTTGTAATAATTAAAAATGATATATACATGTTTATAGATTGAAATTGTTATTGTCTAAAAATGCCTCTATCCATATTTTGCGATTTATTCTTCAAAATAATAGAGGACTACGAAGTTCAAATAGACGAAGAAGAAGTTATTGTGACTGCAAAATGTGTAAATTGTTTTAAGACATGCAAATATGAAAACTATGAAATAGAACTAAAAGATTTATATTGTAAAAGCTGTACAGGGCAATGTTTTATAAAATGCGGTCATGCTATAAATTGCACCTGTATAGTAGGGGAGCCCAAGGTGCTAATTGGGGATTTACTCGAGCGTCGTGGGGACCTATTAGATTTTGAAGATTCGATGGTAGAAAGGAAAAAACGTTATATGATGTGTATCCATTCAGCGGTGGGGGAAGCGTGTACAATTTTCAGTCAAACGGAAATTCTCGAGCGCGTCAGATATTGATAGTGTATAACTCCCACGTGTCTCTGATAACGGAGGCGTGTTAATCTGCTGGTTTGCATGGTGGGGGTGGCCGTACGGAAGGGTTGAAAATGGAAAAAAAGAGATATTCGAGCATGTCAGATTTTCAGAGGGGATGTTAAGTGAACCCGAAAGACTATGACTCATACATACTATTAAAAAACATCGACAAGACTATTGGCAGGTGTATGCCTGATGCCTGAGATGCGCTGTAACAAAAATAATAAAACAAATAACTATGTAAATATTACTGGAAATTCTCCAGTTAATAATGTTGAGGAGCAAATAATGGCTATCTAAATAGTGCTGGAATGTTCCACATATGCTGTCTCTTTCTAACTATGTTGTCTCTTTCTAACTAACTCATTCTCTTTTACTGGCAAATTCGTTATACAGTGTGTGACATCCATACGAACATATATGTTGACAATAGTTAATATGCATCCTAATTAACATAAAAACATGTGTATTGTTAACATAAGTTGTACTTTTTAGGGCTCCAAAGTCAAATTAGGAACCCTTATAGTTTCGCCATGTCCGTCCGTCCGTCCGCATCCTAGCTCAGAGACTCTTACTACTAGAAAGCTGTAATTTGACATGAATATACATATTAGTCACGCCAGCAAAGTGGTAAAATAAAATCCTGAAAAAAAAAAAATTAATGTACCTCCCCCTCCACGTAACCTGGGGATGTATTTTTTTTCTCGTCTACCCCATAGTGTGTGGGGTGTCATTGGATAGCGTCGGTGCGAATAAAAAAATCGCTATGTTATTTTTACTTACTTTACAGGAGACAAAAAAAACTGTTTATGAAATAGTATATACTGTTTTTGTTACATCTGACTTTGTTACATAATAGAGTAGTAGGATTTACATGATTTTCATGAAAAAATAAACAGTTCCTCCTTATAGATTTGTATGGTATTAACAAAAAACTAGAATTTAACTACATAGCGACTTTATTTTGGCTTACTTTAAATCGCCTTGTGCCCAATATACACATAGCGTAGTTTTACAACGTGGGAAGCGACACATAGCGGGTTTTGAAATGAATACAATTTGGTAATATAAGTCAACTTTTACTATTATATATATTGAAAATTTGAAAAACATGAATACTTATTGTTATCCGCTGACAAATTAGTTTGTTAGTTAAACTTAATCAATAAATCAAGCAAGTGTAATAAAAAAAAAGTTTTAAGTCCAGTCTAGCTTTAATTTATACGTTAAGATGGTCGTAGAAATGATGATAATCGTGCATGTAGACTTTTAAAGATTGTAGGCTATTATATTTCACTGTGTCAATTTTTGGACGGCTATTATATAATGGTCTTAATTGTAGTGCTTCATTATATTCACGCTGTTCAGGTCGCCTTTGAGGTAAAAGAGTGAATATGTCAGTGTGACGCAGTTTATATTTGACAACGCCATCTTTGTATCACAGGCTTCTTATGTCGGTCACTGTAGGGTCACCAGACCGTTTACCAGGCCTAATACTTATAAAATTGCCCGGCACTTCTTCGTAATTAACAAAAAATGTGTGATCTAAATAATTTACAATATATGGTTGTGTTGGCCTTGCTTGTCTCATACGTGTTATGTAGTCAGTAGGTGCATATATTGGAGGCCTAAATTGGTTTTCTAAGGTTGAATGAACACTGTCGACTTCCATCATGGTGTGACCTTTCTCCAATATCAGCTGTTCAATCTCAATACCTAAAGAAGTCGACGCATTAGACAAAGCACTACTCAAAACCTTATTTCTGTTCTGGTAACAGCAGCCGTCAGATATAAGGTATACTTTTTTATAAGCATAGCAGTGTTCTTTTAAAAAATGTATAATACAGCTTGTTATGTTACTAGCTGTCACACCGCCTTCTCCCTCATGCCATACATATAAATAAACATTTTTATTATTTTTGACGTAGAAAGTGTAGTTATGTAATGCGAGCTTTTGTTTATAATATTGCTCGGACACAAGGAGCTTAGGGCAGAGGAGTACACTTTGCATGTCCATCGAAACCACTAAAACTGTAGAAGATATTTCATTCGCGGCTTTTTCCTTAGCTGCCCTGGCCTCATTTTTTTTTATTATGTGTAAATTGTAAATATCTTCGGTTATATTGCCTTCTTTATAACCTACGCACGTATCACACTGGTCTTTCCTGGGTTTAAAAATAGAATTTTTTCTCTCCTCCAACTTTTCTAAATAATTTACGTGTCACAGCATTTAAATTATTCTCCTTACACCAAAGTGTGTACACTTTGTGCATATGGGTCTTAGAGTGAAAAGTGTCCTCAACATATGTCCTAGTTATTACTATCTCCTCTACAATAATGACTAGGCATAACGGGTACTTGGTCAAGCCACAGTTCCACAGATCTTGATTTTAGAACTCGAGGTGTTGGCACTATACATCTATCTATTTTCCGTATCTTAGAGTTACTGGGGGAAGATTCAGTAGTGTTCGTAGTTCTGATCCATTCTTGAAACACGTCTTTTTTTAAATCGAAGGTAGCCAAGAAGAACAACTTACAGACTCGGATCTTGGCTCCAGTTTGACTTGGCAAGAAGCAGTCGAAACCGTACATCTTTTTGGGGTTAGTACTTTCCTCCTTTAAATCAAGCCGACGTTTTAACGTGCTACGAATTTGTACTTATCCATTTATATAGGATTTTTTAGCGTCCCACGATGGTAGATTCCAAAAATATTGAAAAATATCACTTCGGATTTCATCGCTTATAGCCCCGCAAAGGAAACTCCTATCCGATTTTACTTCCGCTTCATGAGTACAAGGTTTTTCTGTCATAGCACGATGTTTTTTAACAACATCTGTACTAAATATTCTGGATGTAGATGGATCTCGCTGTCTTTTACTACCCTTATAAGTCTGTCCAAGAAGTCGTAAATGTTGATTTTTCCTTATTTTTGATGGAAGTGCCGAAGGGTCTACAATTTCACGATTTGCGGACCCAGTGCCAATTTTCTCAAATATACCAGTTTCATGATTCAACATAAAGGTAATATTGTCCCCAGCAGTACTGTCATCTGAAACATTTTCGACAGAACAACTAGCCTGTTCGACACGGCCTACGGGGTTCAATATAGTTTCAGCTATTGATATTTCCGACCCATCGTTTACGTTTATATCCCTATTGTCATTATCGAGAAGCATTGAAGTGAGTGTAGGATTATTTAGAGAGTTTTGCTCAAGCCAGGCAGCGGGCACACTCAAGTTTATTTCGTTAGTAGCGTTTTGCAATGAACAATAAGATATATTAGTCAGATTATCGCCATTAGAATTGCTTATTAAATCCTTTGAAGCATTTCTCGGTGACGTTTCATGGACTTTAACGGGGAGCAGAGGACTTGACAAAATATCCATACTGTAGTCATCATAAAATAGCGTAGTTAGGTCACAAACGTATTCATCCCTTTTATCGCTTGATATTGAGCGTTCGCAAATATTTAATATCGGTTTTTCTTTACTCGATGCATTCATCTCACATAACGCGACTAGCTTTTTTCTTCTTGAATATTTTTTTGACGCCATGTCTATAAAATAAAAAAATAACTAAGTAATATTATAAAACTTGTCTGAATTTTAATATATCTACGTACTTATGCCATTTTGTTGAATGACGACGTATGTAAGTACGTTTCAATTTTAAATTTATTGATTCATATATGTATCAGTTGATACCTAAACCAAAAGTAGGTACTAATTATCATTAAGCATTTATAATCTCCGTTTTTACAATGCACAATTTAAAGAATAGAACAAAATGCAAAGGCGTATTTAACTATTGATTGGTATTTAATTGTTTTACCACACACCTACCCACTTTTTACCAACCGATATGTTTACTTCGTATAATGCGTACTTAATAGCTTACGACAAAATATTAAAATAATACGTGCAATCATACTAAGTAGAATGAAACGAAATAGGCACCAATAACAAGTAGGTACCTATAATCTAATGAAAACTGGTTAACTTGGCACTTACCTGATAAAATGAGAAATTATAGCACTTTTTAACGTAAATTCCTTCAAATTAGCCTCACTGTCGGGTAATTCACTCAAGAAATAATCGCCATATGCAACATAATACCGTCATAAACCATCGACTTTGATGGAGACCCTCACGCATAATTTCGTTATGTGCTAAAAATCACATAGCGATTTATTTCAGTTTAAACTTTGTTCCGCGTGCACATAGCGAAATTAGTTATTTTAAAAACCAATAAAGATATCAAAAAACGACTTTGTGGATAAATGTGAGAAATTAAAAGGAATCAAATTATCAAATAATCGCAAAATCGAAAAAAAACACAGCGTTTTTTTTATTCGCACCGACGATAGGTCTTTCAAAATCATTGCGGGTTTTTCATTAAGGTATCCGTTTATGAAATATTAAGCTTTAAAGCACATTACAGCCAAAACTACAAATATTAAAATATTAAAAATATCTTAAATGAAAGCACATATAATGAATTTAATAGGAAAACTATCACGACTAAGTAGACATTATTGGTTCTTGAGTTACAAACGGTTTAAATGTTTATACCTACCGGAAACTTATTTGCCGTGTTGTCGATGTATGGGGATAGCAGTTTTCCAACGACAGTTTTAAGTTTGTCGCGAGGTCTAATTTGTTTGTAGTAACGGGTTCACAACCCTACACCGAGCATGGTCCGATATGCTCCTGCCCGGTTTTTTTTTCATACTAACTAATTCGCCACGCAATGTATCAAAAATAGCTTAATTAACCCTCAATTAACTTAGACTTAATGTTATACATTGCTGCTCGATGGACCTTTTAAAAATGAATTACACTAAATTTATTGGAGCTATCAATTTAATTCCTTCTGTAAAGGGTTCAAAGCACTTAAAGCTATCGTTACTTAAAATCTATGTTCTTATGGATGTCACACACTGTATACTAAAATGTATCCTTAATGTCACTTACTTACTATAAAATATAAACACCCAAGTTATAATAAAATATAATTAGTTAGGTAAGAAACATTTTGTCCCGAATGTATACTTCTCCTGTTAAATGTCATGCCAACTATATTGTTAGTCAACCATTTATAATTGTTTACCGAACTGATTGTGCAGTTTGGCGGAACATTGTTTAACCCATGCCTGTTTTTGAAAATTAAATGATTTGTTTATTTATTTATGATTAAATGTCTTTCGAAGACCTGAAATTTTGGGTTATGTCGTAAACTGAAAGAGAGATACCAGGCATGATTCGAAAATTTGATAATCTGGAATGTGATGATAACAATATTTCCTTGTTACCTGACAGACGACAATATCAATGTGGTGTTTCTAACTTGCTTTTTGTTAGATTTGTCCACGTGTATGTATGTATGGTTATTGGCTCCTTCGTAAACGGTGACTGATAGCCCGATATTAACATACAAGTTATCGTTACATCCATCTTAGCGTTGCGAGTATCAGTCGGTACTATTATTAACAAAATGAAAAAATGGTGTATAAAAAAAAACATGGGTATTATGGACAACATAATCAAAACTTGCAATTAGGTATTTCAAGCTTGCTTTTTGTTAGACTAGTTGGAGACAGTTAATTGCTTATATGCTAATTATTCTTTAGTTTCAGCGTTGAAGTCTCGAGATTGTCGGGATACCTGACGAACCAATGTAGAGGAAATTACGAATGTGCAATAAAAGTAGGCACTCGTCCTCTGTCTGTCAATTTGATAAGGAACCGACCAACCGCGATCAGATCCACGAACAGAAGGCTATTATTACATCTATAAATATCCGGAAGGGCATCGAATCTCAGTCGACCTGTTAACCTGGTTCAGAGCAATTTGGCTGGTTCATTACATTAAGCGATAAAAATCTCATAGAAACCTTTTTTTAACTTAACCGAAAGCAATTCAGTTTTCCTTTCGCTGCTCGTATGCCTAAACTAGCTTCTGCACGCGTCTTCGTCCGCGTAGGTATTTTTTATCCTCTCGGGAACTTTTAATATGTTCGTGATGAAAAATAGCCTATGGGTTAATCCAGGGTATGTAAGCTATCTTCATTCCAAATTTCATCCAAATCCACCCAGCGGTTGCAGCGTGAAGGAGTAGTAACAAACGAACACACAAAGTTTCGCATTTGATAGTAGGATTAAAAATAAATTCGAAATGTTCATTGCTATCCTGATTGGTAAAATAAAATCCGTTTCAGTGCGAGTCGGACTCGCGCACTTAGGGTTTTGTACCACCCGTGTCACACTTACCGGTTTTCATTGTTTGTTGGTTTTCTTTGGGGTTTGCACCATAAATACACTACCGGTCGTACAAGAATAAGGCGAGCAAAACTGCCTTTTCAAGATTATAATGTATTTATTAAAGATTATTTTGTAGTTTTGCATGCACGCCTTCATTCCGAGAGTGAGGTAGGTAGAGCTACAGAATTACCAACAATTTGTTGATCATTCTGTAACCACATTTTGCACAATTAGCCTAACCAGTGTATTAGTGACATGTTGCAAGCCCATCGCCTAACAGTACTGCATGCATTTAATTCCCTTAGTCGCCTGTTACGACATCCACGGGAGGACATGGAGTGGCACTATTCTAACCTGGCAACCCACGGCATTAATTTGTATTTCCAAATAACCCTTGTAAAATTATATATTATAGATATAAATGCACAAATTAAATTATTAATAATCCACAACTGGGTTGGCTTCGGGTTGCGGCATGAATTGGGGAGAGTAAAGTGTATGGGAGGGTTCAAGTTTGTTTTTACGCCTGTCTAAACCGTTGAGTGAAGCAGAACAGCTGGAAATTATTATGACTAATATAAGTCCTTTCTTCATATCTCGTTTAGCTTTAACGTGGGTTAACTCAATTAGGGGTTTGAAGGATATCTGTTCACGTTTGGAGATCTCTAAATTTAAGTGCGAAAATAGAGGTTTCTTGAACACTGGTAAGGAATCTATTTTGCCAAATTTCTGTAGTGGGGGTGAAAATTTAAATTCATCAACTTCTTATGCTAGGGTTCATGTCACTAATCTTGAGCAGAAGAATACTACTGTTTTGTGCTTGAAATGTGGAGGTGCACATCACCACTCTCGCTGTGATGTACCCAAAACACCAATATGCTTAAAATGTAAGCGACCTGGTGTTATTACTAAATATTGTCTGTTTAAAATGCAGTTAACCGATTTAAAATGTTTTAAAAGACTGTTACAGATTAATACGTAGTGTAACGCTCCATAAAAATAAAAGGTACGGAACACTACACGGGATGGTTGTGATAAAACCATCAGCACGTAAATTTGGACCTGTATAAATAAAATAAAACCGAACGGAATTCAACAAGGTTATATAATAAGGAGAACACACAATGATAAAATTAAAACAAACTACATACAATGTAACTATAAAAACAAGGTCACTAGGCTGTTACGGAACTTAGCTTACGTATCAAAACAATTTAACACAGAACGGTCTGCGGGTTGTCACAATAATAAAGTTTTTCTAGTTTAAAAACACATTGCCTAATAAAGGGTGAAAGACCACCTTGGAATACGGTCAGGCCAAAACTTGTATTCAATTTAAAGGTAATTCTGATTCGAACTAAAACAACAAGAATCTGTTAAAATGCAAGAAGCGCTTCATGATTAAAACTGATATGTTCGAAGTATTATAAAACTGGGATAACAAATTATGGTTTTGATCGGAAAAAAGGTCTAGGGATTCTATAACATTTATAGCCAAAAATGAAACCGAATGATGATTAGAATTTGGAAAAGTAAAAATCAACGTAATAGTAACTGTCCTGCGAATATCCGCCGTTGCTTGTCGCCGTGTGAAGATGTAACCACCCTGCGTTCGTCGCAACTGTCGCAGCGGGTAAAACCTGCGGGCGCTGCCGCAGACGACGACCCGTTGCCAGCGAACTTGACGGCGAACCGCACGCTGAATCCCGTCGTCCAAATCTTCAGTCGGGGCGTTGAGTCGGAAGATATGGGGTAAACGGAGGTGCCGCTATCCGGACACGCAGAAGACAACAGCACTAAAACGTGCGGCCCTCAATTGAGACCACGGCGTAATAGAAACGGCCTCCACGTATCACTACACCGGACGCGACACTCGAAGCTGGCTTCAGTTATAGTGAAACTTGGGATGACTAGAAATTATTAAATTTTTCTGTTGTATCAAGGCAAGAGTACGAGAATGAATCACATTCCCAAAACAAGGAACGGATCTAACAAAAACGAATTCAAAATTCAAAACTGTCAGTAGAAATTACAAACTCTAACCGGTCAATGAACAAGTCCGCAATACCAAAAAGGCTGAGAAACGAAAAAGGCGAAATAAATAAACAATAAATAACGCGAACCAACGCGATTTGTAGCGGTAATGCTACAATTATCCCCTCACTAGAACAAAAAAAAACAAAAAATTGACAACCCTAAAATAATATTGAAGTAACATCCCTAAAATTTCCAAAAGTGACAACCCTAAAATAATATTGAAGTGACATCCCTAAAATTTCCAAAAGTGGCAACCCTAAAATAATATCGAAGTGACAACCCTAAAATTTCCAAATGTGCCAACCCTAAACATCGAACACGAAACACCAAAAACACACTTTAAAATATAAAGGTTAAACACAAACAGCATTTGTCAAAGTCGACCTTGATAAGGTTAACCTAAAATGAAAAACAACAACAACAACAACAAACAACTACAGACGCGACGAAAATCACACCTGAACACCAAAGATCGCTCACTTAGTATAGTTGAACCGAAACGATCTTGATACTAGACTGACTAAACTAGGACTAATTCTGACTAACTGCAGTCACCTACCCTAAAACATCTAGCCTAACACATTAAAACTATTTTATTAATAATACAGCCTGCAGGAAAAAGGCACCTCTACAACTAACTTACACCTAGTACAGTCAGCCAAAAAAAACTGCAGAAAATGTGTTTAACAGACCATTATTACAAACCTACGCAAAGACAAGAAATAACCTACCACAAATACCATCTAGAAACCCTAACAAATATCCGCGACGAAAATTGAATCAAACTATCCTAACACTAAAAACTAAGGATTATACAAATCAACCACCACAAAATACACAAAGAAGCCTATCAGAACTATCAATCAAAAAATAAAGGCAAAACGAATAGTCATACCGGGTACACCAAATGACCGAAAAAATATCACGATCGGGATAAGTACTCTAACCGAAAATTCCAAGACACTAGCTCTTAAACTAAGGCATACCAGTGCACGAAGTTTACTGACCAACTAAACCGCTATGATACCCAAAATCACTGATTAAACAGTTACCGAAAACTATCTAACCGTTGACCCAGTAATATAGCCCAACAAAACAATTCCGTCTTGGAAATTAGCGCGAGAAAAACCACAAGTATCAAGACCTGTTATTACACTATAGCCGATACGATGGCAAACAAATGCCGAACGTGAACAAAGTGATAGGTGATTAACAAACTTCGAACTTTGAATAACAATATGTATAGTCAGACCGAAAAAAGTGAACACGGAAAGGAAAATTCCGACTCCGACTGGATTCCGCGGAGGGGAATCAAGGGAAAATTAGGGAAAGATGAACGATCATCGTACGTAAATTATTATAAAAATAAATGTGGAATAGAACACCGAAACAGAAAAACCAAAAGGGGGAAGACGTTGATCACAATGGAACCTTTAGAATTTTGGGAATTTTGAGAGAAGAGGGAGAAAAAGGAGGAGGAAAGAGGAAAAAATAAAATAAACGAAAATGACAAAACAATTACTTAAGGATATCCTTAACGTGATAGTTACCACTGTGAGGTGAATTCACATCCTTAAGTACCAACACCTGTGGGGAAATAATACGTTCGACAGTACACTTAATAAAACGCGGTGCGAATTTTCCTCCGAGGAATTCGTCCTGACCGGCCCGGGCAAAATTTCGTCTCCAGACGACATCGCCGACGTTATATCGAACCGTAACTCTGTTGCGATTGTACCTAACAGCGTTACGTTGAAAGGCCAGAGACATTGCGTCCGAAACCTTGGCATAGACCTCCTGAAGAGTTTCCAGCGATGTAGCGCGTTCGTTCCGACTGTGTTCCACACCTGGGTCCACAGTCTGAACATTATAACGCTCATGCGTGGATAGTACTTCACGGCCATACATAAGGAAGTTGGGCGTATAAGAAGTAGCAAGATTCATACACGAGTTTAAGTATAGCGCAACCTTAGGAAGTAACTTCGCCCAGTTACGATCGTCATCGACCAACAGGATACTCAGAGTAGTAATTACACTTTGGTTGTATCTCTCTACCACATTAGCCTGGGGTGAATAATACGGGGTAAAGATTGGGCCAGGAATTCGATAACCAGACAGAAAACGCGAAAATTCCGTGCTGCGGAAAACAGTTGCGTTATCGCAAAGGATATTTTGGGGTGTACCATATCGAAGAAAAACTTCCGACTCCAGAGCTTTCGATACATTCAGAGCACTGACGGTTTTGAGGGGAACTAGCCAAACAAACTTTGTGAAAACATCGACCATAGTTAGAATATAACGGAAACCATAATATGCAGGGGGTAAGGGACCAATAAGATCGATAGAGAGCAAGTCCAGTGGTGCGTTAACTGACCTAGGATATAACCTGAGACCATGTGGTGTGCCATTAGCAATTTTAAACGCCTTACAAACTTGACAATCAGAAAGTACAGTCGCAACCGTACGATACATCGACGGCCAATAATAAACCTCCCTGAGTTTACTATAGGTTTTCATCACCCCTGGATGTACATTAGGGAAGTTGTTATGAATCTCGAGGATAGCTTCCCTAGTCTTCTCAGCTGGAAGAACAATACGCCACGCGTTATCTCTTAACGGAACGTCTAATGCCATTTTCCGAAGAAGCATGCAATCACGTATACAATACGCGGGAAAGATCTGGGGGGACGTTTGAACACCATTATAGATACGTTCATACCAAGGATCGGTGGTCGGATTACCACCACGGCTAAAAGAAATAACGCCAACCTGCGCTCTGGAAAGTGCGTCGGGAACAACATTAAGAACACCACGTCTATGAACAATTTTGAAATTGAACTGGGAAATGATTGTCGCCCATCGAGCTAACCTGCCACTTGGATTATCTAACGTCATTAACCACTTTAAGGCGATATGATCTGTGACAATAGTAAAATCAACCCCGTCAAGATAACCACGAAAGTGTTTAATAGAATCGAGCACAGCGAGAAGTTCTCGTTCAGTGGTGCTATAGTTCCTTTCTGCCTTGGAAAACAGACGTGAATAATATGCTATAGGATGCTCTACACCATCGATCTCCTGGACAAGCACAGACCCTAAAGCCATCGAGCTTGCGTCACACTGAAGAATAAAAGGACGCGTGAAATCAGGACATGACATGACAGGTGACTTCATCAGAGCCGACTTCAGCTGAAGAAATGCCGAGTTGGCGGCATCATTCCACTCGATAGGATCTCTACCCTTCTTTTTACCAATGAGGGCAGTCAATGGAGCGATGATAGCTGAAAAATTATCCACAAATCGACGGTAATAAGACGCCATTCCGATAAAGCCTCGGAGAGTTTTTGCTGTTGTCGGTACAGGAAATTCGTTAATAGCATCGAGTTTCTTCGGATCGGTTTGCAGACCGCGTTCGTTTACGATATAACCCAGATATTTTAGTTCAGGTTTACAGAACTCGCATTTTTTCAAGCTGACTGTCAGACCGGCATCTTTAAGACGATCGTGAACCTTAATAATGAGACGTAGGTGACTCTCAAAGTCCTTGGAAACGAGGATCAGATCATCGACATACCCGAAGACAAAGTCATCAGAATCTGACGTATATTCGAAATTAACGATTAGATCGGTAAGACGTTGCATCTCAGAAGCAGCGTTGGTAAGTCCGAACGGCATCCGAGTAAATTCAAAAAGTCCGCGTTGAGGAACAATAAATGCTGTCTTCTGACAACTAGCGTTATCGGCTAAAGGTATCTGCCAAAAGGCACTCCGAAAGTCGAGGGTCGTGATAAATCTCGCTCCGCGTAGGTTATCAAGGATATCCTGTATACGAGGTAACGGATACGAATCGCGAATGGTAACGCTATTAAGTTTGCGACTATCAACGCAAAACCGAACGGAGCCATCTTTCTTGGTAACCATAACAACAGGGCTCGCCCATGGTGACTTGGAAGGACGAATAACACCCATCTCTAGCATCTTGTCAATCTCCTCATTAAGTATCTTCAACTTCACGGGTGATAGCGGATAATATCTCTGCCTTATTGGTGAGCCTTCAGTTACGATTTTATGGGACAACCATGAGGTACAACCTAGACCTTTTTGATCTGACGAGATATCGCTGAACTGTTCGATGACCGACTGCAACCTAGTTTCCTGATCAGGTGACAATGTCCAACGAGGATGAACGTAACGTGTCTCATTAGAAGCAACCTCGGGTATAACGTTATTCTGAACCGAAGGTACAAAAAGATTGTCAGAATATTTGCCATGAAAAGCGTCCGTAATTAAAGCAGTAAGGCCGTATTGGTTCCAAAATTGAATACCTAAAATCAATTGAGTAGGCAAATTCCTACTAACTAAACAAGGATGTTGAACCCAGCCGCCTCTAAAAAAAATAGGCAGGTCAACACCACCAAGTATCTCAATAGGAGAACTATCTGCAGAAATAACTGTCGGGCGTAAATCGGTACTAAAAGGGATTTCCAACTTATTTAACAAAAAAACATCTACCAAAGAAACTTGAGCACCGCTATCTAAAAGGGCCTTTATACGGGACTTTGCCAAAGTAATCTCTAAGAATAATCGACTGTCTGGCGAATTAGTAACAATAACTGGTGACACATTGGGTGTGCGTGCGTCACCATTTACGCGTTTTTTTGGAGGATTACAATTCGCACAATCGCGTGTGATGACACCTGGACGCTTGCAACTAAAACATAAAGGACCAGGCACAACAGGACAAGCGCGATATTGATGACCTGACGTGTTGCACTTCAAACATAATGGGGGTGAACTTTGGGCGATATCGACATTAGTAGAGGAACAGACTGCACAAACCCTATGCTGGGGCTGGAAAGCCTCGAAATTAGCAGTAATATGTAATAGCGCGTCAAGATCAGTCAATAAATTCGTTGCTAAGCAAGGATGATAGCGTGGATGTAAGCCGTACTTCACGATGGTGAACAAATCCGCTTCGGGAACCGGAACACGTAGTTTGGAGTTCAGGTCGCGGGCAGAGATTATAAAATCCCTCGCCGTCTGGGTTGGTTTCTGACGCAATAGACGCAATTCTCGTTCGATTTTGAAGTCATAATCAATGACATCAAAAGTGCGAAGGAACGCCCCCTTGACCTGATGATACGTCAAGCCGGGACACCTTATTGATCTAAAATATTTAAGTGCACTGTCCGAAAGAAGTTCATGAAACCGACGCACAACGTAGTCTAGCGGAACGTCTCGGGCCTCTTGTTCCTCTTCAACGCGTTGGAAAAACTCCCTAACACAGGCTTCACCATCAAACTTAATGTTCCACTTGAGGAGGGACTCCTGTTTGGAACAACGTCGACTCATCGGACATGTCAAAGGCGTGGGCTCAATGGCATCTTGTGAATCATAAAACTCATCAGGGTTCTTAACAGGAAGAGCAGGTGGGGTCAAACGCTGCGGCGTCACCATAGCTGAATCTGACAACTCCATTCTAAAGATTACACGGAGGGAGAAAAACAACAAACACAAAACGATCAAAAGATTAGAACTCTAACACGATTGGAAGCCCCTGTGAACTAACAACGTAAGGTATGGTAGAAGAAAATCAAAGCGACTTACCTTGTTTGTGCCCTACGTCTTACAAGCTAACATCAGAAAGGGAAGGGAATAAAAACACCAAGTATCTTTATTTGCAACCAATAAAACACAGTTTTTAAAATGGGATGGTTTAACACTAATTTTTTAAAAAAAATTCAATATAAATTACAGATCAGAACAAGAAACACACTCCCAGGGATTAAGTTCGAATCCTCGGTGAAAAGATGCAAGGCGCAGCCAAAGCCTCACAACAGCAAAAAGGTCGACGGGTGTGTAGATCTAAAACACAACATAACGGATTAGTAGTTAAGGAAAAAATTATTGGACAGAATGACCAATTCTTCCACTGACGACACAAAAAAAAATTAATGTTATCACCAAAACAAGTAAATATAGAAAAAATCACTTACCTTCGGGCGCCATTTTGTAACGCTCCATAAAAATAAAAGGTACGGAACACTACACGGGATGGTTGTGATAAAACCATCAGCACGTAAATTTGGACCTGTATAAATAAAATAAAACCGAACGGAATTCAACAAGGTTATATAATAAGGAGAACACACAATGATAAAATTAAAACAAACTACATACAATGTAACTATAAAAACAAGGTCACTAGGCTGTTACGGAACTTAGCTTACGTATCAAAACAATTTAACACAGAACGGTCTGCGGGTTGTCACAATAATAAAGTTTTTCTAGTTTAAAAACACATTGCCTAATAAAGGGTGAAAGACCACCTTGGAATACGGTCAGGCCAAAACTTGTATTCAATTTAAAGGTAATTCTGATTCGAACTAAAACAACAAGAATCTGTTAAAATGCAAGAAGCGCTTCATGATTAAAACTGATATGTTCGAAGTATTATAAAACTGGGATAACAAATTATGGTTTTGATCGGAAAAAAGGTCTAGGGATTCTATAACATTTATAGCCAAAAATGAAACCGAATGATGATTAGAATTTGGAAAAGTAAAAATCAACGTAATAGTAACTGTCCTGCGAATATCCGCCGTTGCTTGTCGCCGTGTGAAGATGTAACCACCCTGCGTTCGTCGCAACTGTCGCAGCGGGTAAAACCTGCGGGCGCTGCCGCAGACGACGACCCGTTGCCAGCGAACTTGACGGCGAACCGCACGCTGAATCCCGTCGTCCAAATCTTCAGTCGGGGCGTTGAGTCGGAAGATATGGGGTAAACGGAGGTGCCGCTATCCGGACACGCAGAAGACAACAGCACTAAAACGTGCGGCCCTCAATTGAGACCACGGCGTAATAGAAACGGCCTCCACGTATCACTACACCGGACGCGACACTCGAAGCTGGCTTCAGTTATAGTGAAACTTGGGATGACTAGAAATTATTAAATTTTTCTGTTGTATCAAGGCAAGAGTACGAGAATGAATCACATTCCCAAAACAAGGAACGGATCTAACAAAAACGAATTCAAAATTCAAAACTGTCAGTAGAAATTACAAACTCTAACCGGTCAATGAACAAGTCCGCAATACCAAAAAGGCTGAGAAACGAAAAAGGCGAAATAAATAAACAATAAATAACGCGAACCAACGCGATTTGTAGCGGTAATGCTACAGTAGGTAATACCGTTATTTGAGTACCAGTGGCGACATCTCTGGAGCAGGAGATAAAACTTCGACTTTCGCCGATGGCTCAGTGCTGCCACTTCGTGGAATAGTGAACTAATTGCTTCTGCATTTAAATTAAATGTTTGTTTTTATTTTCAGAAAATCGTTCCTAGCGGCCCAGACGGAGGGGCGCCCGGCTGTTAGCTGCAAAGATTGTTGGCATTCGTATTTTGTATAAACTTCCGTTTTATACCTGTGAATAGAACCATTAAGCACACGAGTCACAGTATGAAAAGACACGTTTCGTAAAACAAGACAGGGTTTCTAGATAGGCAAATCATTATCCTTAGATTTTACTTGTTCTTTCTATAACAATAAAATCCCAAAAATAAAAGCACCTGTCGACAATGTAGACCAAGTTCTAGCACTCACAAAATACTTACATGTAAAAACACCAGATATAACAAGGATGCATTGCGTTTAAATTACATGAAGCTAAGTTACAAGATGGCCATACGGCCGTGGCGAGAGACACCCAGCAGTTTTTTTTGTACGTGCTCACGTATCGGTAGTGGCTGCGAGAGTGACCAGCCAAAAACCCAAGCCTTCTACCATGGACAAACGTCTATCACCAATCATAGAGGAATTAATCGTATGGATTGATACTTCGATCATATATTTAGATTAAAATAAATTAGAGGAAACAGATTCTAACAATGTCTATCTAATAATAAATAAAACCGCTAGGAAAGATTTTCTGAAAATAAAAACAAACATTTCATTTAAATGCAGAAGCAATTAGTTCACTATTCCACCAAGTGGCAGCACTGAGCCATCGGCGAAAGTCGAAGTGTTACCTCCTGCTCCAGAGATGTCGCCACTGGTAAAAAAGTTAACTTCATTTAAAAAAGACGCAGAAATCGTTTTTTAAATTCGATAGTTTGAAAAAATTCAGTCTTTTTTGGACAAACTTAATAATAACTTCGCTGCTATAATCAATAATCTCAATGTTATTGTCAATTTTACAATACAATAATTTCAATTTTAGAATCTCCATTAAACAGGCATTTTTTTTAAAAAGCAGCTTTACAGGTTGTAATACATTTTTTTTACTCTGTTCGATGTCAAACTTGCTGGAAGAAAAACTCAGATTCCTAATTTTTAAATATGACTAGGAAAATTTAAAAATCTGCTTATTATTTATTTATTTCGTTACCAGGGTCTTAAAGAAAATTCAATTAACTTTCTTTCGCTGTAAACGAAACTGAAAAATTCTAATAAATAAGTGTGGTCGTGGCATTGAAAATGGTTAAACAGGGTGCCGCAATTCCAAAATTTTGAAAAGTTAAGATATCTCGTTTTCCATACGACTTTTACTAAACATGATTTATCATATTTTCAACACTCCTGAGCTGAGCTATCCAGCCCTGTATGGTAGTTCACTATATCCCGGACACCCTGTATACTCGTATGTCGGCGGTGTAGTGCTCATATAACACGATTCCTACCGACATTTCCTATGCATAACCAAAGTGCATCAGTAAGTAACCTGGTATACCCTATAGCTTTACCCGCCCGTTAAGATAACACAGTTTAGGTACATATAATACGATGCGTAAACAAAACGCAACATGCCGCAATTGCAATTTACGATTATGCGCGAAATCAAAAACTTCTTACTAAAGCTGATGGCTAGCGCAGGACCCGCACACATTCACTAATTTTAATACGTAAAGTAACTTGAAGCTACGCCCTCATTTAAAAACCCCATACAGTCGCCATCAGATATATTGTAGCGGGCGAGGTACTCAAATATTTCGGAGCAGCATTACTTTTCAATAAATTCGTTACACTAGTTATGGTCAATAACACCAGAACATGCAGTTTGTCATAAATATAAGAGCAGCGACCTTTCAATAAATTCGGAACATATAACGAGGTAAAAATATCAGAAAGCACAGAACGTCAAAGGTATCTACGCACTCAGGGTGATCATAAAAATCGGAACATTTATGGAAAATATACCTTAAGTCTGTATCACACAGTTTAAATTCGTTACTATAATTATTAGGCATGTCGAATCTACTCGTGACGTGTACACGTCACGAGTAGATTCGAATTCCAAACAAAACATAAATACGTCATGCCAAAGATCGACATGCATAATAATTATAGTAACGAATTTAAACTGTGTGATACAGACTTAAGGTATATTTTCCATAAATGTTCCGATCTTTATGATCACCCTGAGTGCGTAGATACCTTTGACGTTCTGTGCTTTCTGATATTTTTACCTCGTTATATGTTCCGAATTTATTGAAAAGTCGCTGCTCTTATATTTATGACAAATTGCATGTACTGGTGTTATTGACCATAACTAGTGCAACGAATTTATTGAAAAGTAATGCTGCTCCGAAATATTTGAGTACCTCGCCCGCTACAATATATCTGATGGTGACTGTACAAGCCGGCAGCTTGACGCCGGACCTGCACTAACACATAAGTACATACATTTTCCTCGAACTTTGAACTCTCACAGTAAAATAAATCGGCAGTGACACTTGGTAAGACCGCGTACAAAAGCTTCTCAGGTAAGGCACGACGGCCATTGAAGATAAAGATAAAGATACAAAACCACAACACATAGATACAAAAAGAACAAGATACAGAGAAATTGCGGATTTTTCCATATAATTTTAAACTTTCCTTGCATACAGACATAGATGTTATCATCTATTACTATATCTTTGCAACGACACGGGGCGCCACTTTCGCCCGTGAGTCCCTTGACCTCGAGCCGCGAAGAGACAAAAACCAAAAAAAAAACCATTGTAATCGTTATTATAACTAGTTAAGTGTAGGTATTGTCGTAGTGTTGTGTGTAGTGTAGTTTTGTTATGATTTTGTACTGCGGCGAGGGAGGTTTGTTTGTTTACTTAAATATAGGTACGTAATGAAGTTACAAAGTTATTCCTAGACATTATTTTATTGGTTAATGTTTTTAATTTATAACATTATTAATACAGTCATCCTGTAATGATAAAAAACATGTCTTAGGCATACCTACTTACATGCGCGGCCAAATAAAAAAATTAATGGACCTGTGGATTCTAGGGATGTAGGTAGGTACTTATTCTTTAAACTTTAACTCCTAACTTCCAAATATTATCCTAGCCGTATTGGCCGGCAAACCGGCTTGTTAGATACCAATATTTTTCGTGTATTATATGATGAGAAGAAGCGCAGCAAGAAACGCAACAGTCAGTCTATCTTATCAAATCGAACTTTTTATACAATTATATTATTATTATAATTTCAGGTAGCGTCATGCAGCAACTTAAAGATAAAATAATAATAGAAGTAGCAACGGGAGGAGCAGTGGACAGTGTCAATATTAATAATTAAGAATAAATACATACCGAGTAACATGGGAGGTCCCAGGAGTAATTATGAAATTGTCTTAATTTGACTCTTAGATAGTTATGTACAAAGTCTGCAAGGATCAAAGCATAATTGAAATTTAATTAGCAAAGAAAGAAAGACTCTCCATTATAAAATCATTTAGTAATATTGGTATCGCAATAAATGATAAAAAATAACATTAATGATATCGTTTTGCAAAATTGAACACGATGAAGTTGGTCAATAGACCACAGACCTATGAAAGCCTCAAATTCTCTTCCTCATATTCAGAGAAAAGAGAAACTTAAGTATGATTGACATGATTGTAAATAAAAACTACAAGTATTAGGCCAATTTAGCTAAAACTTACTAGTTACGCTGCTCCGAACAAAGATCTTATTTTGAATCACGGTCATTGACCGGTATTGTGTTACTGGTACAAAGCTTACCGTTATAAATCACTGTTCAGGTAATTTCCGACCATTTCTGGCTTCTAACGACCAGTATTGTGTTATACTATATGCACAGTAAACTGGAATCACATGATAATTTGCTCACCTTTGTGATTTAGTCCGTTTTTGCTCCTAATTTTCAACAAATCATTTTTTCTCATAATGTGTGTGTAAAGTGCTTTTGCACCGCGTACATTTGCTGGTCAACAGCTTATTTCATCGATGTCGAACATATTATTTTTGTTAATTTTGTACTATCGTAGTGGTTTCTTGATATAAATGCACACTTCACTTTCAGCTTTTTGTTTACGCCCCAACCCGAGGAGAGATTCGGTTGAAGAGTTTATTGCGATTCTTATAAGAGGAAATAGAAAAGAGTGCCATGTTTTGTCTCTATCACCGACCGAGCATTTTTTCATGGTCGGTTTATTGGCATAATTCAAAGCAATGCAATTAGCAGTTACGGGGAGCTGGTGAGCATTTTAGTATATGGTTTGCACGAGTTTCACATCGAGGTGGATTTCAGTTTAGATCAGTACGAATTGATTTGGTCCAGTCAATTAAGGTCCTATTTCGCTACGTTACAGCGGATATGGAATTTACATAAGATAGTCACGTGATATATGACTCGTTACATCTGACACGCTGTAAAGTGATCACTATCACTCGCGCTAATCAAATAGTGATAGTTTTGACGACTACGGTCGTTACGCGGTACTATCTTGATAGGTCGAATTCAACACGAGAACTATCACAATATAAACGTCGGTATCCAAGAGCGGTAACTATGCGAAGTAACTGTCAACTGAGTCAGTGTCATCACAGGTGATCACCTAACGCTAGCGTTCGTATTCGATGGCAACTTGTCTAGCCCCGCAGGATACGAAAAACATTTGGCAGACACTTTGCTCAGTGATTTTAGCTGTACAACTGTTTGAAATTCACGGAATCAAGGGAAAGCGGTTATTGCATGGGATTAATGTGATTCTTTATAGTTTTATTATTATTATTTTGTTTAATATTATTCGCTAACTCACGGTAACGATTCAACTTCTGGACCTGAAATCTATGGAATCATATTTTTTTTAAATGCCAACCTGAAACGAAATGCTCTTGGAACTTTAATGAGAGTGTTTTTTTAAATTGTTTACTTGAATTTAATCTGAATAGAATTTACAGTCTTACTTATTTTAGTCAGTCTTATTTTAAGCGTGCAAAATAAAAGGGTAGGCTGTCTTCTGTTTCTTTCTATTTACTTCTAATACTACGTCATATATCTGTATACATATAAATAGGTATATAGATATACGCTATATACATTTAGGTACACAATACGGAAAAGGTCGGAACTGAGTTATACCGTTCTCACTCATATTCCCAAATAAAAGAGAGACACTGCGAAAGGAACTATGGAGATATTTTATACCTGCGGGGATACAGTTAACAGACGGAACCAAAATACCTATTTCTGACGCGTTTTGAGGAGGTAGTGTTTTCAAGTAAGTAGTGTTATAGGCACATATCAAAGTGGGCAAAAAATTTGGTAGTTTTGTCTCTTACGTCCGGTCGGTCGCTCGGTGGCAAGTCTATTTTATACACTGTCTACGTTCTAAAGCCTCTAAGTTCTAAAAGTTAAAACCGCTAGTTGGACTGTAGGAAATTCAGCTCCAACAGAGACGGGCGTCCACAAAAACCCGGTTAACATACAATGTTTAACATTCGGCATTCTTCTCCCAAAATGTTAAATATGCGAAAATGAGTTTGTACCTATATCATACTTTTTTGAAATAATAAGACTATAGTATATTAGCATAATAGAGCCCAATAAAAAGTAAATTAAAAATTGACACAATACGATTGACATTCATGTAATCATTGCATGTCGTTGCCATTGTTTGTAAATAGACCGTTAATTTCGTATTTTGTCAATTTTAGTGTTGCGGATAAAAGTACGGGTAGCCGACTCAAAAATTATATATTCTCATGCTGAAGAATTTACAACAGGATATGTTTAATTCTTGTATATTACACGACTTTCCAAAAAAAGGAGTACAATGTGTTCAGGGTTCATGAATGTATGTACGATTCTTTATTCCACTATAACATCTAAACGCCTGAGCCGATTTATACCTATGTATGTGTTAATATCCCTTTACCATCCTAGTTGACAAAGGATACCTAAACTGTTAAAATCGAAATAACAGCAATGACAAAATGTTAATTCTGAACATAGGTAGGTAGGTATATAGACTATAAAAAAAGCTAAAAAATGCAAAAATCGGCTCGCGTAATATACAGGGTGTAATCGTTAGGTGTAGCCAGGCGATTATTCCGAAAACTTATATCAGAAAACTTTAAACTGTTATCGAAAGTACATTAATTACCTAATGAGTAAAATCACATTTATAACTTTTTTTAATAAAAGTAGTAATATTAAAAATATTAACTTTAAACGCTCCCATACCCATATACTGCGACGTTCCTTGAGGCTGTAATTTCTCCACCGTAAGAGGTAACACTGTTAAAGATTCATAATTTACACGAATAAACTGTAATAAATAAAACAATTCATGAATCATAATAATATCATAATGGTATGGCCTTTTAAACTAAAGCCTGTCAAGTCTCTCAACGAACAGAGGGTTTGAAGTTATTATATCGAATATTTCTGGTTTTATTAAAAAAAGTTATTGATGTGATTATACTCATTGGGTAACGTACTTTCGATATCAGTTTAAAGTTTTCTGATACTCTTATAAGTTTTCGGAATAATCGCCTAAACTAAACCTAACGATTACACCCTGTATATTACGCGAGCCGATTTTTGCATACTTTAGCATTTTTTATAGTCGATAGACCTACCTACGAGGGGCGGCTGATAAGTAATCTCCTTGGTCAGAAATATATACAAAAATAATGCTGGCTGGTATGGATTTATATTCGTTTGTTATTCTATTTTCAAAATGTATTACATTCATTTGTTTATTGCATCACGTTTATTTGTCTCCTACAATTGTTTCAAACATGTCGGTAGAAAAAGTGAAAATGGATAAAATCGAGCAGCGTGCGGTGATTAAGTTTTTGACTAAAGAAGGGAATACGCCTTCGGAGATCAGACAGCGTATGTTACGTGTGTTTGGCAGTTTGTGTTCTTCCGAATTTGTTATAAAGTTTTGGTCAAAGCAGTTTAAGTTAGGTCGTGAGAGTCTGGAAGATGATCCTCGTAGCGGAAGACCAGTTTCGGCCGTCACCGATGAAAATGTAGCCAGGGTGAAAAAAATTATATTAGAGGACCGACGAGTGAAGCAGTGGGAGATAGCTAGAGATGTGGGCGTCAGTAAAGAGCGAGTCAATGAAATAATTCATGAGCATTTGAACATGTCCAAGGTTAGTGCACGTTGGGTCCCCAGAATGTTGACTGCATTTGACATGGAGAGGCGTGTCAAATGTTGCGAAGAGTTTTTGGAGATGAGTCGAGGGAAAGAGGAAGAAATAATTTCTAGAATTGTAACATGTGATGAGACTTGGATTCGACAATGGGACCCGGAAAGTAAGCAAGAGTCGTTACAGTGGAAATTTAAGGATGAGAAGCCGCCTCGGAAATTCAAGGTCTGTCCATCGGCAGGTAAACTTATGGCTACAATCTTTTGGGACACAGAAGGGATTTTGCTCATAGATTATTTACCGAAGAAAACTACTATGAATGCTGATTATTACTCAAACTTACTATACCAACTAAGAGAGACAATAAAAGAAAAACGGCGAGGTAAACTAAACAAAGGTATTCTGATTTTGCACGATAACGCACCAGTGCATACCGCCCGCACAACGAAGCTAGCAATTAAAGACAATGGCTTCGAAACCATTGACCACCCCCCTTATAGTCCAGATTTAGCCCCCTGTGACTATTTTCTGTTTAGACTTCTCAAGAAAGACCTCAGGGGACGAAGGTTTATGACCGATGACGAAATGAAGGCTGCGGTTACTGACTTTTTTGACGACAAACCGAAAGATTTTTTTTTTAATGGTTTAAATTCAATATTTGAAAAATTTAATAAGTGCATTTTACTAGCAGGGGACTATATAGAAAAATAAAAAAAAATTAGCCACGACAGTCTTTTGTTTCATTGTTAGGTAGATTACTTTTCAGCCGCCCCTCGTACCTATGTTCAGAATTAACATTTTGCCATTGCTGTTATTTCGATATTAATAGTTTAGGTATCCTTTGTCAACTAGGATGGTAAAGGGATATTAACACATACATATAACGACGGGTTCGAAGTACAACGATCTATGTGATTTTAGTACGAAATCGTTTTTATTGTATTTTTTACTTCCTTTTTTGAAGACCTATCTATTGGTATTTATACTTTTTTTATATGACGTATAGTTTCTGAGATAACTGAACCGAAAAACGTACGATATGAATCTTGCTGCGTAGAACAACGAACGAAAGACACACGGAGCGCTGGCCGATCGTCACTTCGAGCTATGTCCAGCGGAGAGTGCGCGTTAAATTGGCCGTTCTAGGTTCATATGTGGCGATGTACTACGGAGTCAGTCATGTTACGAGTACTTGCACTACATTAAAATTATTCGTAATTATAATAAATTGATTAGCAGCCTTATTTTGTCTAAAAACACTTGTTGTGTACACGTAACAAAAATATGCAGTTTATATTTAAATCGATCTCTTTTCTACGAACTTCGACGTGATGTATATGCACATCGACAGTTTTTCTTCGGAAAAGTTTAAATAATAGTGGGTAACATGTGAATTTGGTCCGTTGTTCGTCAACATGAATTCAGATGTAACTTTTTGTGCATATATAATCGCACTTTTTTACGGTTAATTTAACTTTTCATGATTTAAGATTTAAAATGTGTGTTATTAAAACAATCCCATGACTTTCCATTCATTATTTTTAAGTTTACAGAGAGGTAACGCAGCCAGCATCATGGGTACAATGCCGGGACCGGATTTATTAGAGGGGGTATTCTTTTTGTAATTGTGTACACAAATGTTTTTAATAATTCTAATTTTAAGTAGATAATAGGTTACATTAGTTCTTAATTATTCTAATTATAATAGTACAGTGTATATAATTTTTTTATTTTCCTTTTTAACTTGTGATTTTGTTGTTAATTAATAAATTGAATCATATTCCATGATAATTAATTACATTATACTCGTTTCTTTTTAACCCCCGACGCAAAAAGAGGGGCGACAGTAAATCTAATGTGTGTATCTATACATTTGTGTATATGTTTGTTAGATTAGTTATAATGATATGATAGAAACATGATATAGATAAATGTCTACGAAGGGGTGACATAGACCCCGCAATAAGGAAGCCCGTTATCCAACGGCCATAATATGCTTACAGGAAGGGCAATCACAGCACAACTGGGTGGGGACTCGATAAGGATAAAGACATGTAGAGGCTTCCCGCAAGGGGGTTACCTGTCACCACTCCTATGGTATCTCCTACTAGATTCGCTCATTAAAGAAACCAACATAGGGGAGGTGCACGCATGCATGCTTACTCAGACGACGGGGCACTGCTAGTCAGGGCTATGTAATGAGAGAAGTCATGATAAAAGGGATTCGACATGTACTAAACTGAATTCAACACAGAGGGCTAGACCTAAACCCAAACAAGATGAAAATACTACATAAAAGAGCAATGCAGAAAAGCCGTTATATCTCTATGGCAATGCAGGAAAGCTACAACCAGGAACCAAATGAGTACACAACAATACCGCTAGGTGGCTACACAAGTGTTTTCCAGGCAGAAGTATTATGCCATAACGGAGTGTGCACGGACCCTCGAGGAAAGAAGCGATATAACGGGAAACAACGACATAATATACTCAAACAGTCAACCAGCACTCAAAGCACTAGACAACCCGGAAGTCAAATCCTCGTTAGTCCAAGAATGCAGAAATGTACTGAATATCCTTGGCGACACATCACAAGTCACGCTGGCGTGGGAACCGGGACACAGCGGAGCGACGGGTAACGAGAAGGCTGATGAACTAGCTAGAGCAGGAGCAGACCAACAGTACCTAGGCCCGGAGCTAGTACTCCCGATATTATGTAACTGTCACTAAGGGAGTTATAGCTAGAAGAATCGAAACAAAAACCAAATGAGGCGTAGAGAACAACACAATCTAAACTCATGATTGGAAGGGTAAACAAAAACAGAACAAGGTATCTACTAAATCTTGGTAAGTACAATCTTAGTATACTAACAGAAGTGTTGACTGGACACTGCCTGCTCAACAGACGCCTAACGGTAATAGGCATCAGACAATATCCCCTCTGCCCACATTATGGTAAAGAAGAAACAAGCCAGCACGTCCTAGCCAAGTGTGCCATGTACTCGTCATTTAGTTACCGCACATTCGGGGAGGACGTGTTAACCAATGAAGCACTCAAAAGCATACACTACGGGACGCTTCTGTTCTGTAAGAAAACCAGAAGATGGGATCCATGTTGGATGGGAGCGTCGCCGGGCCAGTAACCAACCGCTCAACGAAGGGGAACTGGGCGGAATGACCGGGACACCGATCGACCGTCCGACTGATCCGGCCGCATGTACCCACTCATCCTCATCATTATTATAGAGAGTAATATAAAGGCTAGTGTTTTATGATACCTATTAGACGAAATCTTTAAGATATTTATATTTAAAAAGTGTTGTGATTTAATGTATGTAATGTATAATCACATCAATAACTTTTTTTAATAAAACCAGAAATATTCGATATAATAACTTCAAACCCTCTGTTCGTTGAGAGACTTGACAGGCTTTAGTTTAAAAGGCCATACCATTATGATATTATTATGATTCATGAATTGTTTTATTTATTACAGTTTATTCGTGTAAATTATGAATCTTTAACAGTGTTACCTCTTACGGTGGAGAAATTACAGCCTCAAGGAACGTCGCAGTATATGGGTATGGAAGCGTTTAAAGTTAATATTTTTAATATTAATAGGTACTTTTATTTAAAACAGTTATTAATGTGATTTTACTTATTAGGTAATTAATGTACTTTCGATAAAAGTTTAAAGTTTTCTGATATCTGTTATATTTACGGAATAATCGCCTGGCGATTACACCTGTATACATATATAGATATAAATTCTCTAAATTATACTTTAACTAGTTCACTCTTAAAGATTCTGCGTATAAAATAAACGAAATCATTTCGAAAATGAATTTAGTTGAGCAACTGACATGATAAAATAGTTATATTTCGTTTCAATATGACCACCCTAATTGTAAGTAATTGGTGGTTGTTACTAGTAAATAGGTATATTTTTCTCCCACATGCTCGGAAATGTTAACCTTACTGTTGTAACATCTGCCCGCGAAGTTTTGTTGTGAGTTCCATGTCCAGGCACAATTAAAAAAAAAACAAAGTTATTATTTACTAACGGCAGCGGCCGCGAAAATGTATGAAATTTCATTACGTACCTGGTGTTTAACTTTTTAAAACCATGTTTAGACTAGGATAACTATCTCCAAACAGCCAAACACTCATGCAATCAAATTCTTCCTTGTATATATTACTTTTTAAATGTTGTAGACTAAAAAGTTAAGCCTTTTCAAACAGCGTTTACAACGTATTTAAAAGAGTAGGTATCAAAGAGTTTTACTTTTTTTAAATAGAAATTGCGTTCATAAACAAAATAAATTGCCGAAATAAACATAAACGCGTAATAAATGTTATAGTTTAAACTATATATTTTTTCAAATTGATTTTTTTACGTTTAAATTTGTAATTTTATTTTATGCTTTATTTCAGTGTCATACTAAATCGTACGTTTCTGTTCTTTTTTTTTTCAAGGAAATGTTGGGAGTGTGTTTAATATTATTAACAATTGTGTTAAATTTCCTCACATTGTTGGAGAAAAGTACTATACAAGCCTCGACCCGGAAGGGCGGTTGCTGGAACCGTATATAGCGCGGGCTCGACTGCGTCTCGGCCACGCTAACTCTAATCGTCCCGCAACGGCGTGTTTCCCGGTCTGTGCAGTAATGTACTATTTTTAACCTTAGTATATTGCCTTGCCTTGTTTTACAGTGGTGGTCTGCCTGCAAATTTGTTTATTTGCTTTCGTTTGTCTCGTCTTTTAATAGCTATGTTTTTAAGAGTGTGATATAGTGTCATTAAGTGTTTAAATAGAGTGTTAAAAGTCAAGTCAGCGACAATAGTATATTACTGCAGAGACCGGGAAAAAGGCCGATGCGGGACGATTATGAATTAAAGCAGTACCGCCCTTCCCAGCCGAAGCTCGTATAGGTAGTGCTTTTCTGCAAAAATATAACACAATTTTTAATAATATTAACACTGTCCCAAAATTGGCTTAAAAAAAGAACATCACTATCATTATCGGTAAAACTCATAATTCCATTTACATCGGAAACAGGTTGAGGACTTAAGTAGTATGAGACTGAAATAAGCCATGACATAGAATCACTAAAAATAAAATCAATTTTCAATAAATTGGGGTTTAAATAATAACATTTATTACGCGTTGAAGTAAATTCGGCATTTATTTTCTATGAACGCAATATGTTTAGTAATAAATTAAATTATTAAAAATAAACAAAAGACCCAACTGTTATAAAAAAAACAAATGAAAAGCGAAACACAAGCTATATAATCTATAGAAAATTGTAAGAGCAATATTGGTAAAGGTGTTCCAGGCAGGGACAAGCAAGTCCAAATGTTAATTTTTTTCAAGAAATTGGTTTTGAAATTCATTGCTTGTGCCTGCAATACCTTTACCAATATTCAAGTTTTTAAATTGTTATAAATATCAATAAGTACATGCTCTTACAATTTTCTATAGATTATATAGCTTGTTTTTCGCTTTTCAGTTTTTTTTATTGCAGTCGGGTTTTATGTTTATTTTTAACAATTTAATTTATTAGCTCTATTTAGTTTTTATTAATAAAATAGTGGTTTAATTAATTATTACTAAGCAATATATGAGCTCTGGAGCTTAAATTTGTAATGTCGCGAAGCTAAAAGTGATTTCGCTTGTAATTTGAAGCGAAACTCTCGTTCTAGCGAAAGGAGTTTTTTTGTATAAGTAAAAAAGAACTCTATAAATGTTTTAAGGGTTAGAATATATTACTAAAATTTGTTCCATGGATTTTGCTGTCAATTTTTGACGTCTGTAAGAAGATATCCATTTTAAATGACTAAAAGACCTTTCCACACTGACTGAGGTTACAGGGAGGTACGTCAAGTATTGAAAATATTGCACGCAGTTTTTATTTACACTTGCTGGAATTTCAATCTCTTTATTTTTAGATAGTTGGTTTATAATTTGTATAGTCTTGTAACCAGGGTTTTTCTTTAATATACTACTTAATTTAAGATAAACTTTTCTGTCATTTTGAAGTAATCTTAGCTTTGAAAGTTTCTTTGCAAACCATGAACGATGTTTAATGATTCTGCAAGGCTCAGTTTTGGATCTTCCAACAATTTTATAGACTTAGCAATTATACTAAAGTGTGTATCGACGAATAGCAAATCGGATTTAAAATTTCGGTTGCGGAATTTTTTTTTCGCTTCTCGCGGATTTAAGGCGTCGATGACAGATTTGACTTTATCATGATGTTTGTGATAATATGAGGCAGCATTTAACCACGTGCCCCACCTGGTTATCACCGGTCGGGGTAGAAAAGGAATATTTCCACACATTTGTCGAAATAGTTTTGTCCTTGAAGGAGCGTTACGAAAAATTTTTTTGAGACACTCAATCGAACTGTTTATGGCAGGGTAAAGATTTCGAATTGTTTCTGCGACTCGATTAAATCCATGTGCAATGCATGTTACATGAGTCATATTTCCATATTGCATAACAAGATTATTAGCTGCTTTTACCATGTACGATCCGGCATCAGAAATAAAAAATAATAATTTATCCAAGTGTTCATTGTATTGATTGCCCCAAAGATCTTCAAGAGTTTCGTTGACGAGTTCGGTGATTGTCGAATGATTGGGCACCTCTAATACCGTTGAAGCAAATGTGACTGGGTACTAGTTCCATCTAGAGCTCCGATCAAAACATTTGCCACTTTTTTCCCTATAGTATCCGACGTTTCATCAACACTGAGATAAATCATTTTATTTTGCAACTCCTCTCTGATTTCAACTTATTTCTGTCACACAGTTCTGGTAAGCAATTGACTCGTATTTTTGTTTCACTCGGCACAGTAATATCGTTTCCATATTTGTTATTTAAAAGGTTTTCTATGAAATTTCTAAACTTAGGATTTTCTAGTTTTGACCAAGGTATATTTGAATAAATCATGAATTGTGTTAAATCTTTATTAAACTGTTCCTGTGCATTGTTATTATGGGTTCTATTGTGTAAATCTGTTTTCAAATGGCGGTCGATACTAGATTTAGACGGAAATAGTTTCGTATTACACAATTTGCAATGTAATATATCGTCTTTAATTTCGAAATTAGCGTTGCCTGTGGCTGTGGATACCATCTTTGGGTGGATTTTTTACGGCATCGTTTTTCGTCATTTCGGTGGCAATTTTTTAATTTTTTTATTTTTATTATAATTATCATTTGATAGATTACATATTCAAATAAGAATATTAAATATATATGAGGCACCGATTTAATGACAATACTTTAGTAGAAATTAAATTTTGAAAAAAAATACTCCACTGAAATTACGGCTGCTTAGAATATCAATGTGAAATTATATATTACGACCTTAATATATTATTACTATCAGATATGTCATACAAAAATCCACAAACTTTCGTTTCTATATAGAATTTATTTATTTATTTATAGTTTCGTTATGATTTCTGGGGTCTTTCCAGATCTCATGAAATATAGTAAAGTAATACCTCTTTTTAAATCGGGCGAGATGAGTGATATAACGAACTTCCGTCCCATTTCCATACTACCAGTTTTAAGTAAAGTCTTTGAGAAAGTAATGCTAAAGGATATGTTAGGTCACTTTAACAGAAATAAACTACTTAACAATAACCAGTTTGGCTTTACCAGAGGTCGATCAACAATTGATGCGGCATCTGTACTCATTAAACATATATATAACAGTTGGGAGAAATCTTGCGATGCAGTAGGAATATTTTGTGATCTTTCTAAAGCTTTTGATTGCGTGGATCATACGACCCTTATTTTAAAATTAGAACATTATGGATTGTCCAACAAAGCTTTAAGCCTTATGTCTTCTTATCTAAGTGATAGAACTCAAACAGTTGTTGTAAACAAAACGCAATCTGTTGGAGCTACATTGAAAATAGGTGTGCCTCAAGGCTCTATTTTAGGTCCTTTTTTATTTTTGGTTTACATAAATGACTTGCCACCAACAGTAGATAAACTTTGTGATATTGTACTTTTTGCTGATGATACTTCACTAATTTTCAAGGTAGATAGAAAATCCGTAGACTACAGTAGGATTAACACCACACTAGTTAAAGTACTTAATTGGTTTACTAGCAACAATTTGCTACTAAATGCTAAGAAAACGAAATGTGTTAGGTTCGCTTTGCCTAATGTTAAACCGGTACATTCTAGTATTTTTCTAAATGACGAGTGTTTGCAAATGGTAGATAAGGCAATTTTCTTAGGCATAACATTAGATAAATATTTGCAATGGAGTCCCCATATAGCTGTACTGGCAGGTAAACTAAGTTCGGCAGCTTACGCCGTTAGGAAAATTAGACAACTAACCAATGTTGAGACAGCTCGCTTAGTCTATTATAGTTATTTCCATAGTGTCATGTCGTACGGTATTCTGGTTTGGGGTAAGGCAGCTGACATACAAACTATATTTGTGTTACAAAAAAGGGCCATTCGTTCTATTTACAACTTAAACTCCCGTGACTCTTTAAGAGAACTTTTTAAAGAAATTAATATCTTGACTGTAGCGTCTCAATTTATTTATGAGAATATTATTTACGTTATTAGAAATTTAGATTCTTTCACCAAAAATTCTGATATACATAATTTAAATACCAGAAATAAAAATAAAATCGCTATCCGAAAATTCCGCGTCCGTAAAGTATATAAATCATTTGTTGGTCAATGCATTCATTTCTATAATAAATTACCTGACGAAGTTTTAAAGTTACCCTTTCCAGCACTTAAAAGTTACTTGAAAAGGTCGTTAATGTCTAAAGCGTATTATAGGATCGAGGACTATCTAACAGACAAAAATGCATGGCCTAAATCCGAAACTTAGTCAATAATAATTTATTCAAATGCAAAATCTTTATCTTGTCTAGGGGACACCGTTGATGTAGGAAAACATATCGAAACTTTTATGTGGTCGTCTCGCACCATCTTATATACACATAAGTATGTGTTTTTTTTTTTCTCTATCTCTCCCGTAAGATTCTTAATTGGCATGTTTTCCTGCTGAACTACGCATGTTATTTAATACTATATTTAATTTAATATTTATAGCTTTATATAATGCTAGACTAAGTAGTACCATTGTAATAAGAAATATGTTTAAAAAATGACTGACTGCTGAGTTTCTTGCGGCGTTTCTTCTCGGCAGTGGTCTTCTCTTGGGAAGCGCTGGTAGATTCTTGACGTGTAAAAGTGCCCGTGCGGCCTACTTACTGAATAAATTTCTTTTATCTTTTTTATCTTTATTTTTAAAACAGGGCTATGTCAAGCATTAGACGTGTTTTGGATATCATGGTGACCATAATAACTTTTTTAACAGTGGTAACTTTTTTAATAGCGATTATAATGCATTTTGTACATATTAAAACATCGATCGTCATTTCGGTGAACAGAAATACCACCGAAATGATACCACCGAAATGACGACAATTAAGTATTTTTAATATAAGTACTAAACAAATTGCGCAATAAATATACGCCTGATTCGCGTAAATTATATCAAAGTATCCTACAAAATATTAAAAGATGAACTGAAAAAAGACATTGTACATTCTTGTATAATAATCCACGGAAATGACGTTTGAGAGTACCAAATACGTCGTGTGAAAGACTTACCTCGATAGAGTCGCAATGCTCATCAACAGCTCGTCCACTCCACTGAATGACCAAAGCAGATCTAATGGTCGACTCAATAGTACCGCAAAGATGGCGGTTCGTAAATCGACTAATTAGATAACAGCAGGTGTTTAAACGTTATAAAATTGTTGCTAATCGTGGGACAAAGACAAAATGGTCAACAACTTTTAAATGAAAAAAATATTAGCAATGAGTAATGGTTATTTAAACGCGTTGTTTATTCTTCTTTCTAAAAATACAGCTTATTAATAAGCTGACTAGAAGTAAAGTTATAATAATTTGTTTGGAGGAAACTGCGAGTGGGACAGGCCTCACAGACTTACTGCTCCTAGTAATATGAAATTTCGTAAATAAAAAACCAGCTATGGTATAAAGCAGTAGTGTTTATAATGTTATGCCTCGTTGTATTTTATCCTGTTTAATGTATAAAAAATATGTTTCTCGTAGATTGCTCACTGGTTTTTTTAAAGCCTTGGGACAGCTAAAAAACTGCTCTAAAAATTCACCCTTTATGGGTGGGGCTACCCTTTTTGAGGCTTTCTCTTTTGCCTGGAGATCCTATTTTTAGCGCATCTCCTTGCGCTGCCCTCTTTTGTGACCTCTTCCATTGCAACTTAGCCTATACATCTGCTTTAATGTAATGGGGGGGCTGGTGTCAATTTGACGACCCCAGCCAGTGCTGAAGGGCCGGGAGAGAATAATTCTCCCGTTTAGGAGGCCGGAGGATTCCCCATCCCCCGTCCTACCGACACACACATTCCATTTCCTCCTGCAACTCGTTAAATTACAAACACTTCCTGGATTCTACTGACCCGCATGGTTAATTCTTTAATTTGAATATTTGTTAATATATCTGCTCCAACTTGACCCGAAGGTATCGTTAAATCTGGTCACCCTGCCTTTAACTACGCTGAGGCGTTTCAACAATTCCTTAAAATGGTCTTACTCGTCCGTGGCCATGGCTTACCAATAGTAAATTATCGAGAAAAAAACTAATCGAAATGTCGAATCAAAGCAATGAATTAAGTAGGTTTAATAATTATGCAAACCCTCTCGATGAGCTGATGTCGTGGCACTGAGATCAAACCGTCGCAGCCGCCGAAGACTCGTGCTCGCACCGGGCCCCCAACAACCACAGGCGGCACCAGACGATCCACTTGTCTCTTCGATGGATAATCCGTTAAATAGTGGAACTATCGGCAAATATGTGAATAATTATTTCATTTTATTTTTGAAGGTAGGACTGACTATTAAACGTGTGACTTTATTGATTTACCATTTTTCTACGTTGTAATGTAATAACTAAGTCACGTAATTATTCCTAAGGCATAGTACGTTAATCGAATAGTAATACGAGTATTAATAAGACATCCTTTATAATAATTTCATACGAAGTTCCTACATTAAAAAACCTCCCATGCCATCAAAGCCGTTATTTTTTTTGCATCGTCTTCGAGTATTATAAATTTAATAAAAGTGACAAACACAAAACCATTAATTGGGCGCGCTTGAACAGGGACAGATAAAGCAACAACATTATTAACTTCTTCGAAAATAAATCAAAATTCACTACATGGTGCATTGTACCCGTAGCTTAAAACGCTTCAAGGCATTGAAAAGAAGATTTCTTGTAAGATAAAGACTGCTATTACTGCGGTGCTGGCTCTTTTTAACACGGAAAAAATATTCACGCTATCTCCTTCCCTCATGGCGTGACTAACCATCGTTGGTATTACTTGCGAGTGTTGTGATTGAGCGCTAGGCTTATTTTGAGGTGCATTACCTAATAATCTACTTTTAACGAAAGAACAAAGTTAAAAGTGTGGTATCCTATTATCTTGCCTCATTCGTTTTTCGTTTAATTCTTATTTAGTCTCATTCAGTATTCGTCTCTCATTATTTATTCATCTTGTTCGCTACCCGTCATTATCTTATTTGGTCAAATTCTGTAACTTGTCTCTCGCTTAATAAGTATTATTCGTTTTTAGGGTTCCCTACAAAAAATGAAAAAATCGGAACCCTTATAGGATCACTCGTGCGTCTGTCTGTCCGTCCGTCCGTCACAGCCAATTGGCTCCAAAACTACTGGACTGATTGAGTTGAAATTTGGTACACATATGTAAATTGATGACACGAACATTGATGTGCAAAAAATTTTTTTTTTTAAATAAGGGTCGTTTTCGGTGGACAAATTAGGAAATTTAAAAAAAAATGTTGCATTACGTACTGTGTCATATATCAAATGAAAGGGCTCGTTATGAGGATCTCGAATTATATTTTATTATTGTAAAATAAATAGTTTTGATTTCATTCATGAAAGAAGACGAAAAAAAATTGACCATTCCCCCCGGATCTCCGAAAGTACTGACATAAGAATAAATACTATTAGAAGGGCATCTTCGGCGTCGTTGTATGGATTTGACAGCAAAGCCGTCAAATAATTACCTACAGCTACACCTATGTAGGACGTATTTGTCCATTTTATTAATTAGTTTATTAACTCCTTCTTTTATAATATAACCACTGAAATACTATCTTAGACTTACTTAATTACGATTAATATTGGATAAAACATAAAGTGCTTAGGTAAATAATATATTTATTTAATTATTTCATTTTAAGGCTCTTTACTTAATGGTTACAAATAATAAATAAAGATTCAAACTTCGTTGATATTGTCCTACAATATTATTAACAATTTCGTATGGTGAAACCACAGTTTGCGTAGACAGTGGCGCCTTAGAGAGCTTCATTTGAAATATTGTTGCACGTTTACTCCAAGCGCCGATTCCGGGTGGCAACCCGCTAGTGTTTGTTGCGATAAGTAGTCCTGGACTGTTGACAGGCGAAGCGAGAGCGCGTCTGGTGGGGATGAAGTTACCCTTCTAATAGTATTTATTCTTATGGTACTGAGCCTATTTTTTTTAGTACAATATATAGTTCGTTGATTATACATATCAGGAAAACCAACAAGAATTATACAAAAAAAAAAAAACTTATTTACGGAACCCTCTTCACGCGAGTTCAACTCGCACTTGGCCGGTTTTTTTCGTCGCGGTCTTCCTTGGACTTAATCTTTTTTTGTCTCCCTCGTTTTTAGTATCATTCGCAGTCTATCTTCTTTAGTCACAATATCTTAAGTATGACGGGAAAAGATAGCCACAAATAATGAATGAGACGAAAAACTAACGTCACGTACCGAGGGTGCGACCAAAAACGAAAAAGATTAATTACGAATGTGACCAGCACCGAACGTATCGAAATACTTTTGGCGAATAAGTAAATGCGACAAAAAAAGAAAGGGAAGAACGACGAATGAGTGCCAGAAAGACCGTGATGAACAACGAACAAGACGTATGAAGAAATAATCTGTATACTTAAGATAAAGAAGTATAACACCTAACCTATATTTACGTCTAACTTAACTAAGGTTGAGCTAACTAATACTTATTCTAATGTTGACCTAACAAATTCTTACACTACTGTGAGCACATTAATTATTATCCTAATGTTGAGCGCCAGGAGGGGTTAATAAACGGGTTCCCTTCCAACCCTGAATGCCACCGGCTAGCGACGACGTTGCTCTGTATAAAAGCGATATGCTAATTGTTCTCTTAATTCCGAAGGGCATATCCTGAGGCTAAAACAAAGAGACTATCATTCTAATTATGGCATGAATAACTTGATTACGTTTTTATCTTGTTAACTATTTTCGTAAACACTAAACACCATTGTATGTCACAGTACTTAATAAGTTGCTATTTTGATTATGTTTACTAAGTACTTCATATTATTTGAATGTAATGTATTACATAGTGTTTAAGTGCTGCCATCTACCGAAGATATAAAAGGGCACGTTGATCGAGCTGAAAAACAGTCGGTTGCTAAATTTTGTAACGAATTTACTAAGATTAAACTGTTGTCACTTTAAATAAGTTTTTTCTGTGAGCCCTCACCCTACCTGACGATTTATATGTATGTCAGAAGAGTGGAATGAATCAAGGAACGACCTAAGTTACACGTTACACAAATCACGTGATAAGTGTCTTTTTCCGCATGCCCACAAGGGAGAAAACGAAAGTTATATTTAGAAATAACGGTAATTTTACCTCGAATATTGTCATGATGCCAAGTGTTAATTCGTGTTTTATGATTTTTTTTTCCTTTAAAATCGAAGTGACTTTATAATGACTTATTGCTACGACTGGCTGCTTTGCCAGAGTTACTCTCTGGAAGCTGCGATTGACTTTGCTTTGCCAGAGCTACTCTCTGGAGGCTGAGACTGACTATGCTTTGCCAGGGCTACTCTCTGGAGGCTGAGACTGACTTTGCTTTGCCAGGGCTACTCTCTAGAAGCTATGACGGACTTTGCTTTGCCAGGGCTACTCTCTGGAAGCTATGACGGACTTTGCTTTGCCAGGGCTACTCTCTGGAAGCTACGACGGACTGTGCTTTGCCAGGGCTACTCTCTGGAAGCTACGACTGACTTTACTTTGCCAGGGCTACTCTCTGGAAGCTACGACTGACTTTGCTTTGCCAGGGCTACTCTCTGGAAGCTACGGCTGACTTTGCTTTGCCAGGGCTACCCTCTGGAAGCTACAACTGACTAGAAAGTATTCGCTGACCTTAATTGTGCCTTAGCTTTCTTCCGCATTAACTTAGAAGCACCAAAATAGTATTATTAACTGTGCTGAAACTTTCAGATGCAACATTTGAGAAAGGAAATCGGAAGACGGCGATTGAAGACACCGCCACTTCCCTCTCTTGAGCGAGTCTCTCTTCGACATGCGAGAGGCCGCGAAAGATTATCTTATGATTGTCGCGAGTCAAGGCGACCGACAAGGACTCCGTCAGGAGCACGACCTCCACGACCAACTCATCACTCTTCGGTGGATCGCGCTGCCGAGCATCGCAGTAGATCATCGGTCCGTAGCAGTCACAGCGGAACTCGCAGTTCCCTTCGACGGGAAGACTGCAGTCCTACGCAGCGCAGATGACGGGAGTCGCGACGTTGTAGTACGATCTCCCAGCAACAATCAGGTACCCAACTACGACGAAAGCATCGCAATAAGCAAAGCAGAACAGTCAGTCATAGTTCTAATGGCCAATCCTCCGATAGTGACTCGCGGAGACTCTTCTTTAAGTCATAATCTTATTGAGAAACTATTAGATGTCATTAGAGATAAATAATAGACATGACAAAGATAGGTTTCCTGTAACCGATTACTGGTTTAATTTTAATGTTCAAGATAATGAAAAAATAATGAGCACGTGTTTTGTAAAATCGGCTAAAATTCATATTTAAAAAAAAATACCCTTCAAAGTTATATATTTCTTATCGAAGATATACTTTCTTTGTTTTTTTTTTAAATATGAGTTTGAGCCGAAATAACAAAACACGTGCTCATTATTTTTTCATGTTCTTAAACATTATTAGCAAACCAGTAGCCCAGTAGGTAACTTGCATTTTTTTTTAAATCTCTATTCAAGTTCGAGGGTTTAGTAACTTTTCAGTACTTTGGTGGACAATTTCTCCCAACAAGTTGAGATAGGGCAACTAAAAAAATACTTGTCTGTTATTTTAGACTACTCTCTAATATATATCAAAATAAACCAAATTGGAGCCGGACAGTTGGGTACGTTTCCTTATAATTATATGTATGTAATTGCGGGTGAAAAGCAATTAAATAATACAATTATTAAGAACTAATAATAAACACACCTAAAGGACATCATCTTTTTTGGTCCAAATATGATAGTGCCGGCCAAAAAGATTTAATGCTATATTTTACCTGAACATTTATTATTATGGCACCAAAGCTGTAGTACCAATATCCATGGTTTTATGAGGACCTTGTGTTGAGTTTATTTACGGATTTATTATGATTCAATAAAAATATATGTGCAGGCGTATCTTCGTTTAATTCGATGATAAAGAATCACCATTGTCTGGAACAACAATAATATTGCCAAGCCATAAGCTGAGGGTGTTATTCCCGCAAAATGTATCGCATGGCCACTATGCACTAATACCAATGCACATATGTAGATGATTTGTTTTTGTTTATTTATAAAAAAAAACAAATACACGTAATACACGATTCTCATATCAAAAATAGGTTTTGAGCCACCATATCTTACCAAAATAAGTTCCAATGTCAAGTTATGGTAGAACAATTCTTTGTTTTTGTTAGTTTAATTCACCGAAACCAAGAATTTCAGAACTTAAACAAAACCAAGGTCATTGGCCCTACCACCTTAGTGCCATAACAATAAATGCTCAGATAGATAAATAAGTACTAATATAATATATCATTATTTCTCTTTGGCCGGCACTTGCACATTTGCACCAAAAATGTATGAAATCCGGATGATGTCCTTTCTACTTAAATAGGGTATAAAATGGCAGTAATTAGCAAAGTTAAGGGCGCTGCATACGTAACGTGATCAGGACGTGGACTGGACGGGGACGGGACGTGGTTGCATACATTTTTGGTTTTCCCGTCCCGTACGTGCAATCGTTACGTTACATTCCGATACATTTTCTATGAAACGATATTGTCGTCTCGTCCCATCCCCCTCCCGTCCGTGTAAAATCACGTTACGTATGCAGCGCCCTTAAATTTAATAACCTCTATTTTTAGTACTCATTTTAAAAGTCTTCTTGCACTTGGATGCCGTGGCCGTGGTGACTTAATCCGCTTGACTAAGCTGAGCAAGTAAAAATATATGTGAAGAACGGGCAGCAGACGACGAGCAGGTAAAAAAAAATAACCAGGTTTCCGAGCCCTGAGCAGACTTCAGCAATACGCCGTCGACACGAGGCGATCAGCTCTGGCGTGCGACCTACTTACACATTTCCACAAAAAATAACTTACTAATAACGGAATATTTTGACTCTTTTATATCACTGAGGAATATACATGCTAGAATATCGTCGGTTAAATTCGCCATTTTTAACGAAAAAGTTTTTTTTATTGAATCGTGTAGCCAATCACCAAACGCATCGATCTAAAATATTGCATTCAAATTTCAAACGAACCGTTATTAAAAAAATCTACAAATCTACAAATAGAAAAACTCGTAACACCCCTCCAGCGCCTCTATTCAAGACGGTAAAAACAATATCGCATTTGATCTGTTATCGAATTGTCAACGTTTTGATAGCTCTTATTTTCTTGACAGTAATGGCGGCTGACGTCATAACAACACCATAACAGGCAAACAACGATATCGTTTTTACCGCCTAGAATAGAGGCGCAGGTATGGAGTAATTAGTGTTGATGTGTTTTGTCAGCATGGACTTACGAGTTTTGCTTCACATTTCATTTCGGAGATACGTGGTTTTCTGCATTGAAGCAAATTTACAGCAGGGATATTTCATAGTTTTAGAAACATTTTAGACATTTTGAGCTAAAATTATGATAACTTCACTATTTTTTACCTATATGAATACATAAGATTAATGAGCTTCCCTGCAACTACTTGCTGTAATTTTGTTTTTGTGTCTCCTGTAAACTTGAGCCAAATGGACTAACGAGGGTTGCGAATTTAACCAACGATATGCCTATTGTTAACATTGTGAGTTAAATGTCAATAATGGCATTTGTCATTGCTCTTCTGTCTTTTCAAACCAACCAAAAAGTATTTTACGTAAAGAGGTGGTTCGTAAGATCTTTTTGAACTTTTGTCACCTTAGATACGGCTGATTTTTGACCATTCAAATCTTTTTGGTTAACTATGCAGTTACATCATCTTGAATTTTTATCCAAGCAGATGGTTAAAACATACTGTTACAGGACATTTTACTTTTTTGACTTTTTGTAAATCCAATGCAACATATTTTTTTGGGCTCGCTGTTCGGTTAGATCTATCTGCAGCTGACTGTACATGCCATTGTTAGATTTTAAATTGTACATCGCTGATGTTCTGATGCGGGAATCATCCCAGGTTTTCACACCATCCACCCGAAAAAGGGGGCGTCCTCTTCCCGATGTCGCTATAGAAAATGTAAAAATACCTAAACTTCGGCAACTGGAGATGCCTCCAAGAGAAGTAGCAGAAGATGGCGTTGGTCATTGGCCAGCTTGGGGAAACGATAGGCAAAGGTGTAAAAATTGTAGCCTAAAGTCGCATAATACATATACTGCAGCAAATGCATTTGTTATTTTTGTCTAAACAAAGACCGGAACTGTTTCCAGAAGTTTCATTTAAAATGATTGATTAAAAAATAAAAAAAATATAATAGAATTTATTTAGAAGAACATAAAACATTAAATAACTTATTGATGGGTACCTTTAACTAAATATTTAGGACTATTAAAAATATACAATAAAATATACCTGAAATTAACTTAAAACTACACTAATCTAATAAACCGCTGCCAGTGGGCATCGTTCCCAAAATGCTGGCAGCATTGTCACGTTGAATGGCAATGCTTAATCTTTGTGCCAAATAAAGGCCAGCATTTTGGTCACGAGATGTGTCGACCAGGCGCTTGGAAAGATCTTTAAAAAAAGTATGAGCTCCTGGTCCCCACGGTCCTAAAGTTTCGACCCCAAAAGTTATATAATAAAATAAATATCTTCTGAAATTGCATTTTTTTTACTACCTTAATTTTCACAACTATCATACTACATACTGTTTTTTTATTATTATATTTAATTGAGTCGTTGTAGATTTTTTGAGCATTTTTTTTGTGTTAAATTTATTGTGTTTTATGACATATATTTAAATCAGACGGAATAAAAAGTATATGCGGTAAAGGGTTAAAACTGAGTACGGGTTCGCATTTGTCGTCTCAACGGGCCCTCAGATATCGATTTTCAAGACAATCGAACCAGTAATTAAAAAGTTCAAAATGGCGGCCACTTTTTTAATCTGATTACGGGTTAGCATTTGTAGTCCAAAGGAGCCCTCAGATATCGTCTTTTAAGATAATCGAACCAGTAAAAACGGACTTAACCCAATCACTTTCAAGAACGGTGACAGTTTTTAACCGACTTCAAAAAAAGGAGGAGGTTCTCAATTCGTCGGGTTTTTTTTTTTTTTTTTTATGTATGTTCCCCGATTACTCGAAGACCACTGGACCGATTTGAAAAATTTTTTCGTTGTTCTAATGGGTATACTTTTTAGTTGGTCCCATTGTCACCATGTCAGGATGTGATGATGGGATCATGGAGAAATCAAGAGAACTCCTCAAATATTATAGGCACACCTATAGCGATTTTGGTATTTTTCACTGTAACTCATGCATTTGCTTTTGAAAAGTACTATATGGTGAAGTGGAACTGATGATGAAGACCACAGATGGCCACCGGAACTCCTTAACGGTACCTATTTCAAGGGTGGCGATAAGATATTTCGATAAAGGAAGTTGAGCGACTATGACGAAGCACATTTAGGTTTAAATATGACTATGACATTCCCGCGGCGTTGTCTGCGGCGAGCTTGAAATGTTCTATAGTTTCTTATTAATATTTAGAAGTGGAGCTACGTAACAGCATAAATAGGATCACTAAAAAGTATAAAATAAAATAAATGTTTAAAAAAACAAAAAACCGCTTTTTGAAGGCGGTTTTTTGTTTTTTTAAACATTTTAGGTTATAATATGCTCACTGTCAACAGTATTTATGCTTAGAAACGCAATACGGGGTGACGTCAGCAGGTAAGATCAAAAACCGTTTACTATTTTCTTCTATACTTGTAAGTTACGATTGGCCTAGCGGCTGAGAGGTAGGTCTATGACGCCATGGTGCCGGGGTTCAAATCCCATTTGATTCCAGTATCCTTGTGTATTTTAAAAAGTGTTGAAAAATTTGTACTACCGTTGCCGGGTGCGTGAGAGAAAGGGAAGCCAGACAGGCTGTCTAGTAACGCGCGTTACGTAACGAAATGGTTTACCCTCAATGTGCAAGAAAGTTGTATAATGTAAATGGGCCTTAAGTATGTAGTAGTAAGTAGTTTTTTGTGTAATAAATAAATAACGGTTTTTCTTATAATAATGTATTCATATTAATATTTTCATTGTGTTCGAGCGTGTTAACGTAGGTATTACTATACGTTCGCAGGAAACTTTTAAAAATGAATTTTCAACACGAGTAAATAAGGTTTATTTAGGCGCGTTCGGGCAGCATTATGCATGTGTTTTATATGCCTACAATACATTGTAGGTATTGATCGGACGTACTTTGTCTTTTTGTATAGAAGAAAAATATGCCTGGTATTAGGTCCATAAACTACTGACGTGATCAGGGAGCGCGGACCGCCCGCCCGCCGCGTGTGCGCAACAAGCGACGGGTGAACTTTTGCGCGCAACACGATCACGCCCAATCCCTGTATTTGCTCAACGTATACAAAACTTGCCACTCTTTGTAATGTGATTTAAACATTAAAATTCAGTATTTAACCATAATTTACTACTTATGGCAATGGGTTGGTCTCAGACAGTCCAGAACACAATATGACTACTTGGATTTTTTGAGTACTTCTCGGTATGACTATAGCGTCATAGGTCTAAATCTTATATCGACTATAGTGCAAAATTACTAGTTTGTATATTTCCTTTATAGTTTAACGACATGAACGCAAAATTACTTGACAGTGATGAAATGAGTTGACAACTATTCGAGTTTTAGTAAATTAATAAGAATATTAGCCTATGTACTTAGATTCATGCATAACGCCTCGGCGCGCCGTAAGCGACTGCAGCGGCAAACCGGTTTCTTATTTATCAGTCGCAGAGCTGCGCGCGTCCGAGCGCTCGCTAAGTATCATTGTGCAAAAACAAATGTTCCCGAATGAATATTACAATTTAGTAAACAATGTACCTATTTCCATTAAGTGGAATTGTAGATTGTCGGGTTTAAATATATAGATCGATATCAAATCATAAGAGTTGGTGGTAGATTAACAAATGCGATTGAATTTAGTTATGAGAAAAAACATCCAGTGTTGTTGTGCAGTAAACATCGTTTTACGTTGTTGTTATTCAGAGATGAGCATAAGCGATTGTTACATGCCGGACTGCAGCTGCTACTGGGTGCCGTGCGCGAGTGTTGGTGGTCGCTAGGTGGTAGAAACCTTGCTCGAAAAGTAGTGATGCAGTGTATCACCTGTACGCGTATGAAAAGTAAGACGTTAACCCCGATCATGGGTAACTTACCTGGTGAACGTCTGCACCCGGGTCATCCGTTTATGTATTGCGGAGTAGACTATGCAGGACCTGTATCAATACTTAATCGTAAGGCCCGCGGCAGTAGTTTGGTTAAAGGATACATTTGTTTATTCGTTTGTTTCGTGACGCGCGCGGTACATTTGGAGTTAGTTAGTGGTCTCTCAACCAATGATTGCATTTTAGCGTTAAAACGATTTATTTCTCGCCGTGGCAAACCGACTGAAATATATTCAGATAACGGGAAAGCTTTTATCGGAGCAGAGAAAAGGTTCTGTTCGCCTATTCAAACTCACACAAATGATATTATAGATTATGCTAGTAATCAAAATATAAAATTCAAATTTATTCACCCTTATAGTCCTCATACTGGTGGTTTATGGGAATCGGGGATCAAATCGTGCAAGCATCACCTTCGTAGAATTGTTGGGGATGCTCGATTGACATTTGAGGAATTCACAACTGTCTTAACTCTAATCGAAGCTGTACTTAACAGCCGACCTATGTCACCTCTGTCCTCAGATCCCAACGATCCTACCCCACTTACACCAGCCCATTTCCTCATAGGAAGGTATCTGATCACGCCAGCCTGCGAGGATCTCACAGAGGCAGCCCCACATCGCCTGCTTCGATACGACAGAGTCGAGCAGATGCGCCAGCATTTTTGGAGAAGATGGTCGCAGGAGTACGTAGCAGAAATGCAGACCCGCACCAAATGGAAGGCGAATACTCAAGATCTAAAAGATAATATGCTTGTTCTAATCAAGGAGGACAATTTACCACCTCTAAATTGCGGCTAGGCAGAATTGTTCGACCATACCCAGGCAAGGAAGGCGTATCCCGAGCAGCTGAGATCCGGACTTCATCTGGGACCATACAGAGGTCATTTTCGAAGATTTGCCCCCTACCATCGCAGTCAGATGAAGCCCACGTATCCTGCCCAGCGTCGTAGTATTGGAACAGAAGCATTCCAAGGCGGCCGGCATGTTAAGGCCATCTTAATGCCCTCTATCGAGCCTTCGAGCCAGCAGCGAGAAGCCGCGACGGTGCTGCCCCCATACGTTAGTTTTAAGTTTTGATAGATTGTATAGAGTCATCCCCCTCACTTCAAATACCTGCTCTGTAACCGACACAAGTATATCGTAGAACATTATATCAAGTAAATTCAAGAAGTCCATCATTTTTACCCCAGTTGCACCTTTAAACAATCTATGCTTAGATAGGTAGGTTAGGGAAAATAATAATTAAGCAACACAAAGTAGGGATTGTATAATTCAATAAAAGTGCATAACAGAGGGAAAAAGTGCAAATATTCTACGAGTAGTGACGTATGTTTTTTCATTTATTGAGGAAATCAAGCAATCACATCAAACAAGAATACTAAAGTTTTTAACAATATCTAATTGGTTAGTAAATTTGTGATCAACATCGTTTACCACAGATTAAAGTATGTACAAGATTTAGGAGCGTATTGAGCAATTTCCAAATAGTATACAATACGATTCATGTAAGGGTGGGCTTAGTAGCCCAGTTTATAACGACATCATAGATCGCAAACGCGCATGTCACTATGATTTTTTTATATGTTGTTAGGTCCCTTGAGAGTAGTTTATACCCAAGTTTGCAACCTTGAAAACCCTGTGCTTCCCCCCCCCCCCCAATGGTGCTCGAAAAGTTGCGAAAGGAAAAAGGGAATAGCGACGAAAGGATCGAGAGGCAGACACAGCGACCTACGGATGACCAGAGCTATCGCGCCACCAGTATCTATAAATATTGGTTAAGGTTATACGTAAGAAAAATAAAGACGTATAATTCACAAAAGAAATACAATAGTTAGGTCACGTAAATTCTGTAGGGAATAGTCAACTCACGGGCTCATTCAACACTTTATTAAATTTGCATCTTCCATTTATATTGTGATAAGTCTATAGATATAGGTACTTGTCCATCTTATTTATCTGCCACCATCACGATAAACTTAGAAGCTAGTAGTAGTTCAGGTTAACACGACACGTTGCATATTGTTTATTCTCCTAATCTCCACCTTGTTACATTTTAGATTAGACACTATAATTAAACACTTTAAAAAAAAAAACAATTCAATTCAATTTTGTAGGTTATGGCTTCCATCGAGACTGTCGATGATTCCGCCAACGTCAATGTTAAGAAAGGCGCGAGATTCAAAAGAGAATCTACGACAAAAGACAAAACAAACATTTAATGATAGCCTAACTACTACAATAACAGATTGTTAATTTTAATAAAGTTACTTAGAATACTAAATTAAGTAATTAAACAAACAGGCAAAACTAATTTGGAAAAAAGGTAGGCATTGTCATGTCACTTGTCATAGACAGATTATATCACAGATTACAAGATATGTCTGATTATACAGCGAAGTCTTAATGGTACTCGTACAAAGAAAATTGTTATAGTAAAAAAATAAGTAATGTTTGATTATAAATAAGGAATTTAAAAAAAAAAATCACCACTTAATAATAATAGTTAAAGAAATTATAGGCAAAAGAAATATAAAGGTTGCTTAAGAGAACATTAGGAAATACTTATAGATATATTTTTCAATTAATTTTTACTGTGGAGGCTATTCAGCTCCACCCGTGACACACGCCTGCGCGCGAGGCCTTTGGATTTCGCGCCGCTGCCGTACCGACGTGGTTGCTAGGAGATTTGTAAATAGAAAAAATGATACGTAATTTTCAATATTTTTAACATTACTTGTAAATAAACTGTATTGACCACAAAGCGAAGTTTTCTAATATAAGCAAACGTGAGAAGTTTGAAAACACATTTCCACATTACCATAGGAAAATTATAAAATTTAAATCTCATAGAAACTTAGCAGAATTATTTCAATAATGAATGAAAGTTTAACTAATAAAAATATAGTTATAATTTTAAGCTTTTATAGGCTATAGATACATTTATAACTTTACTAAGTATAGGGTAGGGCAGAACTTATACATTAAATTTTAGCTTATTCTTTTTAGATTAACGTTTGGATTTAAAAAATAAATGCAATTAGTTGCAAAAAAAACCAATAGTCTTTGAGTAAAAACGAACTTAGTATAAACTTGGCAGTATGAGCATAGGTACTATTATCTTTTATAACAAAATTATAAAAAAATATATCCTACTTTTAGTAGACATACCCTATAATCTGTGCTTTTAGTAATATTTGGTTTCAACTTTGTAAATTTAACTTACCATTTTGAATAATTCGGATACCATATGTGCATGATTCTTCTCCTCATCTGGAATATATTAGGAGTGAACCTAAGACCTACACTGGATTCTAGATAAAGCAATAAAGTAGACAAGTCTGAATTTCATGAAAAAAATAGGAACTCGTTGACATCAATTAGGAAAAGAAATTATAGTTGTTATCCACAAAGCGGTGACTTTATAGAGAAATGTATTGTGAAATTATAGTCATTATTTACTCAGTAGTAATAAAAATTCAATATTTAAGAAGTGTCGATGCCACTAGATTAAAGAACGGGGGGTTGTTTAGTTAAACTTAGAATTCAGGTGTTCAGAAGTATAATTTACTTACATATGAATAAAATAAGAAGGTAAAAATATTCAGAATACTAACCTTCTTGTTAAGCTGCTAAAATATCAATTTATTAATTTAATTAAGTTCAGTAAGTAGCAGGTTACAAAATTGTTTATTAGAAAAGAACTACCTATGACTATACAGATAATTATAGCCATCATATTATTTAATATAAGTAATAAAAGGTCTATGATATTGGGAAACAAGGCTTGAATAGTATGGTAGTATTTGATACCGCAGTGTCAAATTGTGAAACTACTCACTTATTGAAAAATCCGTGGGGTTGTAAAAGCGGTTTTATAATAACTAGTATGTACGAGTATATTATACAAAGTTGGTTATCACCAGGCACATACTTAATAGGAAACATAGGTATAAATAGATTCTATCAAGTTAAAAGTTGACCAACATGGTATATGATAAACAATTTATGCTTAGATAGGTAGGTTAAGGAAAATAATAATTAAGCAACACAAAGTAGGGATTGTATAATTCAATAAAAGTGCATAACAGAGGGAAAAAGTGCAAATATTCTACGAGTAGTGACGTATGTTTTTTCATTTATTGAGGAAATCAAGCAATCACATCAAACAAGAATACTAAAGTTTTTAACAATACCTAATTGGTTAGTAAATTTGTGATCAACATCATTTACCACAGATTAAAGTATGTACAAGATTTAGGAGCGTATTGAGCAATTTCCAAATAGTATACAATACGATTCATGTAAGGGTGGGCTTAGTAGCCCAGTTTATAACGACATCATAGATCGCAAACGCGCATGTCACTATGATTTTTTTATATGTTGTTAGGTCCCTTGAGAGTAGTTTATACCCAAGTTTGCAACCTTGAAAACCCTGTGCTACCCCCCCCCCCCAATGGTGCTGGAAAAGTTGCGAAAGGAGAATGGGCAAATTTGTATGGAACGTGGCCTATGAGTAAAAGTTTAATTACCGTGACTTAATTGTAACCTGAATAAAAGACGATTTTATTTTAGAGTACTTTGTATAGTTTTCCCAATTCCTGGCCTGGGAATGTTTAGTAATTAGGAAAGGAATATAAAGGGCTGTAAAGCGAAGTACTTAACAAATATCAAATAATTATTTATTAACAATTAAAAATATAAGTATAACTTACGAACAAAAATATATTCATCATACGATTCAAAAGTCACGGTGTATGACTAAACTTAAATCGGATGCTGGTAACAAAATATCTTCTGGTTGGTTTCTTGCCCAGCCTAGGTACCATACCACGCACATAATATGTGCACAGCAGCCGACGGTACGTCTTCCACACAGACACGTGCAGTAATAATGAGCGATAGCCTCTCGGCCGTTTCTTTGGTGGTCAATCACAAGGTATGAATAATAAGTTCTGGATCTGACATGTTTTGATCGGATTCGGACACGTAATAACCAAACGTCTTCCTCTGGAATGTATTCGGATAAACCTCTTACTTGCTGTTCTCGACATACTTCAATATTATACAAACCCCCTACTAGATGCTCAGCGTAATAACTACGAGCCAGCTTCATTTGATAAGTACCAAGAGCAAACAGGATAAGCTCCTCTTCCGAAAGATTTGGAAAGTCGTCAAAAAAAGGTTGATCGCCGCTGATACTTTGGAACGTCGCTCGTTGCCTATTTATACGAGTATTATTACGAACAACAAAATCAGCCAGGTGATTAGACTGGTGAAAACGATCATTTATAATATTTACAAACGCAGATGCATGCACATTGTCATGTACTGGTTCTTGAAAGGCATTTATCAGTGATGCAGCTATTTTAAAATCCACAAACATGTGGTTTAGAGCTCGATTAAAAAAGTCTTGCCGGAACAATTTAAAATCTCGCTTAAATCGGCCATTAATCACTTCCACTACCCACCGACATATAGTGACTAACCTAGAGCTATTTGCTTGCTCGATGGTAAGCTGGTCTGCACCGCGGTCTTTACTTTCGGGCATATAGGCTGAATAACCGAATGTATCCAAGTCAGGAAGAACGTCTCTAAACCCTCGATCGAGAATAAAAATATCATCAGAGCGAAAGAACCAATGAAAACTACTTTCTTCGTTGTATATGATTATTTGTAATATAGATGCGTCTGAATCTTTGGCAGCATATGGCCCACAAACATCTAATATATGACCATCGCAACATACAATCATGAACTGCTTTAGGAGGTTCGAAAACTTGTGCAAACTGTAAGTACTCTTTGAAATGAATAATTCGAGCTCTTTTGTATGTAAATGTAAGTACCGTCCATTATTATTATCGCTTTTTTTCTATCCAATGGTGATAAAGGATTTCCAAATAAAGCATTGGGTACGTAAAGGTTACGTTCGACTAACGTTCTCCTATCTATGTGGTCAAGACCTAAATGCCTAGGAACAAACTCCGCGTATAAACAGTTCCTTGCTATTTTTAAGTTCCTTTCAAGCGATCTTCTTCTCATTTGAAAGAGCGTTGCTAATCTTTCATTGCTCTCACCACTTCGCAATTTCATTAAATAAATACCTAAAGCAGTTTTAGAATTTGAACCAGACAAGGAAGGAGTCTGCTCCAAGATTGCATAGAATTGTTCTCGTCCAAGACCTAACCGAATATGTATTTCATCCGTATCCATATTGTCAATATTTTCAAAATCCAGTATAGAGCTTCTTGATATCGCAGCCTTCATAAGGTTCAACATGTGAGAAAAATTAACACTACTAAAATCGTGTCGTAGATTTGGATTATCAATGACCTCATCCCAATCATTAGATCTTAAATGTGGTTCACATATTCTAGCATTTTCCGGTATATATAGGTTAAAGTCACATAAAAGTGATACTTTTACATTTTCTGGAATACGACGCAGAGCAGTACTTCTGCATCTGTAAAATAAACCCTTTGATGCCGTGTTAGGTGGTCGAGAATAGTCTTCTATTTGCAATGTACATATGTGTGAGGTAGGGTTTATATTTGGCTGTACAGCGAGTACGGCTCGTTGAGCTCTCTGCCAGCACGGTCGACAAACGAACTCATGGTCGTTATATTCAATCTGAGAAAAATAAGACTGGTAAACGCAATGATAGTCAAAAATCGAAGCAATACATATGAGTACGCAACAGTTAAATGGTTTTTACTTTATTAGACACACTTACTTGTAATTGAGCAACATTTTGAATAATATATTCTGCATGAGCACCATTTTCATCGAAAAGGGCACGCGTTATTTGTACTCTTCTTCGATTAACTACAGATCGATTGCACAAAATACAGTGTGGTCGGATTTCCGCCATAATCGTTCATTACTCTAGATAGCCCAAGCAGATATATTATTTATTAGAGCAAGGAGTGATAGGTTAGGTACCTACTTATCGCTTTACTGCAATTATTGTGCAAAATACGCACTGTAACATTAGGTAACTAGTCATAGTTATTCATTTATTGCATTCTGACTTAAGTTTAAATATTTCCATTTCTACAAGAGATACAGAAAAAAGGTCATAACAAAAAGTATTCCTTAACAGCAGGGCTTTCATATGACACTAATTTTATTAGTGGCTGCCGATAGGCCAATTTGGCCATTCTCCTTTTGGCACTTGTTTCAGTTTTTTAGAAAAAATTACCCTAAGGAAATCTTTGGTTTTACTTTAATAAAGATAACTAAATTTGCTACAATTTGAGCGAACCTGAGCTCACTATGTCTATTGGTTGCGAAAATACAGCAGTCGAAGATGGGTAATGTGCGCAAAGCCCGCTCCTCAGACCCTGCTTTAAATGGTGACTTGCAAATGCAAAAAGGGGTTGCTTAGGGTCGTACTCTTGCAGACAGGCTGGGTTCAGGTGCTCTATCCTATGTTCTTTTTGCCACGGGTGAAATTGCAACAACGCCATCCCTATCGTCCTGGACGAGGAGGACGAGGATATGGACGACCCAACACCATGAGCCGGCCCGCCTCCACTCCAGAAAACATTATCCCTCTTCCCACACTCCTCCCCACTGATCTAGACTGAATAAGACCTCATCATCATCATCATCATGTCAGCCGAAAGACGTCCACTGCTGGACATAGGCCTCCCCAAGGCTCTCCACTCAGACCGGTCTTGTGCTTTTCGCATCCACCGCGTACAATGGGCCTTATAAGGAAGCTCAAAGTCACTCAGAGGGCTATGGAGAGGGCTATGCTCGGGGTTTCTCTGCGTGATAGAATCAGAAATGATGATATCCGCAGTAGAACTAAGGTTACCGACATAGCCCGAAGAATAGCCAAACTTAAGTGGCAGTGGGCGGGGCACATTGCTCGCAGGACTGATGGCCGATGGGGTCAGAAGGTTCTTGAGTGGCGTCCGCGGACCGGGAGACGAGCTGTACGTAGGCCTCCAACAAGATGGAGTGACGACCTTATAAAGATCGCGGGAATAAGACCTGGTCTTTCCAAAAGGACGAAAGTCTAAACTGGTTTTGCTTGACCGTGTAAATAGTAATTATTTTATAGTTTAAATATATGTTCGCTGTGTTTTTTATGTTTACGTTTACTATTTGTTTTGAAACCATATGTTACATCTAAAATGTCAAATTTACACTTTTTGGTTTTCTTTACGAAATACATTCATACATTGTTTTATCATTTAACCAAAATCAGACACTACTTTGGTTTTAAATCGAAGCTAGTCAAATTGTAAACTAATGAATAAAAGTTGAGATAAAATTTCAACTTTTATTCAGTACATTCACACACACACACACACACACACACACACAAAAAAATGTTTTTTCTTATTGATCACCGTATTCATCCAAAAAAAACCAAGTACCGTTCCCATAAAATATATGAATCTCTGTAACTCGAAACCTTTTTTGTATATTCTGATGCCATTTGGACAAACCTATTGATTATGTAGCTTCCCGTTGTCCATATTCTAATGTTTATTTTTTAAAATCTTTTTAATTAGGCAAAAAACACTAAATCACGAGAATGGCCGGTTAAGGATGTTTAAGCAGAGCAAAGGGTCATTCTTTATGCAGGTTGATTGTGAATAATACCTGTGGTATTTCACTTAAAAACGGCTCGCAGTCGAACGATCGGAGTGAGCTCGCTCACTCGACGACGAGTAAAGCGCGTAAGCTGAAAATGCACAAACGTAAATGTCCTTTTTACGCTTTGACGGGACAACTTCAATTCGCCGGATAATATTTGGTGCTTCGAGTTCAAGAACGTGTTGTTTAAGAGAACCTAAATACCAGGCAACCCTGCCTGTAACTACAATAAAATTTAAAATAGTAAAGGAATATATAATATACCAGGTAGTTAAATCAATAATAAGGAACATTCACTTTTTTCACAGTTTCAATAAAAGCTGATTCATGTAACAAACAGTTAAGAAAAGACATTTTTTGAATAGCTATAAAAATAACCAAGATTTATTCTTTCTAGTAAGACAGAATTTAACTGAATTTTTATAGCGGACATGTTACATGCCGTCACAGTGCATGTAGGATCTCGCCGTCTAATTAGCAGTTTAAAATGCTTGTATCATCCGTATTTCATAGCCGATGTTAATTTTGTTTTGACTTTTGGCGATCTCTTTCACGGTATTTTTTTAAGACATCATAGTTTAAAAATCTATGCATATTCCCTATTAAAATGAGAAAAAGAATAAAGATATGTATAAAATAAGTTTTTGATATTATAGCCTTCTTTTTCCTATCATTAAAGAGTAAAAACACATTACTGATCAAAAATAATTGAAAATGCTTTGAAGCCTGTAAGTTCAAACTGGTCTTGCTTTACAAGAATTATTTTCGTTGCCAATCTACTACTACTACTAGATTTTAAAGGCCAATGCAAGAAAACGTATAAAAACCTTTTTTATCAACGAGTGAGCAAAGCGAAGGTAAGTTATTCTACGTAATCATACCGTATCTAAACTCGTTATCGAGTATTAACGATAAGAGCTGTTATTCATACACACCCACTGGAATAACAACGTAAGTAGCAGTTCACTATGTTTTCTTAACAGTAAACCCGATATTTGTTAATAAAAACTGCTGTAGTTTAAGTAAATTTGCATTGGCTAATTAAATACAAAAGATATTTATATCTAAATTACAAATTAAAGGGTCTAGCCGGGTAGGCATGGTGAAACTGCCCTTAGCGAGAAAATGGTTTTCCTTTTACTGGAATATTTGCCTTAATGTATGATGTAATTTTACCAAAAACGACAAGCGTTTGAGGGTTAATCAAAAATGAAAATGAAATAATGTAAATATTCTTGTAATATGGATATGTAATACATAATAATTACGGTCGCTTTAAAAAAACATGACGCTTCTATCTCTTCTAAAAGTGGTTAATAGTTATAGTTTAAAAAATCAAGTTTTTTTTAAGTTTCGCGAGATGTTGACATTTACCAGTTTTTGTTATTTAATGTGATAATGTGTAATTTAATATTCTATAATTTATATTTTTAACAACAAAATGGCCTCGGATCGACAGGGTGAAAAAATTTCATAATACACCACCGACGAAATGTAAGTAGGCACGAGTACATATAACAAAATAATAGGTATTATGCTTTGTCAATTGTGACCTAAAAATCCTGAAATATGAAGACAGAGCACTTTAGACACTTTAGATACTTAATTATTGGCTGAAAATTTCATTAGGATCGATCCGGCCGTTTAGGCGTTCGAAATTACAAGAAAATTGGCTTATTAGTTTCGTTAAAGAAAATAAATTCCTTTTTTTACATAAACCACGATCATTTGAGGGTTAATATTTGGTAGAATTACATCATGCAAATATTTCAGTAAAAGGAAAACCATTTTCTTGCATAGGGCAGTTTAAACATAACAAGTAGGTATGTATAATTATTTTGCGGCTCCAAAGTATAAACGCAATCATAACTAAATCACTGAATTAAACTTCATAGCCTTTGAAACTGTCTAGTAAAATCTAAAAAAACATATATATTTTATGGCAAGGATGTAGGATTATAAACTTCTTTTAGGATAATTTTAGATACATTAGATTCAACGAAACGAATTAGACCACAATACTTCATAATAATCATAATGCTATTTGGACAAACATTTCCAGGGCGAATATAATTTAGTTATGATACTCGTACAGTCAACAGCATAAATAAGTGATCATTTATGTACCTTGTCGTTTTCAATCGTTTCACAATTTTGTATGACATTTTAAACACGACGTTAAAGTGACAAGGTAAGGTCAGTAGGGGCTATTTCGACTAAAAAAACACAAACATCAACGTCAAAGGTCAGCATCCTCGTCTGTGAATACGATATGATAAATAAGATGAATAGGTGTTCTAAAGGCTTTATTTAACTTTATTTTCCACCTATCCCTAATACAGAATACCCTCATTGTATGTTAAAATTAAAATGTTTCTCATAAAAAGGCAGAAATAGTTGCATTAACCCCGCGGTGGGGCAATTTCAACTATGTCACATATTAGTCCTACTAATGCTGTGATGGTACTGAAATTGGAAGCCAGACCTTTGTTACGGCATGGTCCATTAAAAATAATACCTTATTGCAATCCTACAAGCCTCACTTTAGTAAAGAAACACTTTGAATATTTAGGAGGGGCTATTTCAACTTTTTCCATAGACAGGGACACTTGTCGGCCAACATAATCGATAAATCGATAAAACATTCTCACAAACACAAACACAACCAGGAAGCCCAGTTTTGTTTTTTTATTCCTGCTTTAATTTATATATTATAAATAAATATATATTGTAGATTACTATTATAAATACCAAAAGTTGTTCAATTATCGAAGTTTTTCAGATATGCTAAGGTTTTTCTAAGACGAGTATCGATAAATTGGACATCACTAGTGTTTAAGAACGCCATACAAAATTAAGCAGGGTAATTGCAACTTGAGGGTAGGCGTCGAAATTATCCGACTTCAATATTTTTGCGGGGTTATTAAAACTAACCAAATATCTCTTCTAAAACTTATATTTTCAACAAACAAATAAGCAGAAAACAACTTACGGTTTATATTTTCACCTTTCACGGTATAATATTGTGAAAACAAGCACTCAAAACTTTTTTTTTGTCACAAAGTTGACTAGCGACGTCCGTTAATACCTACTTGCGAAAATAGGCGACTGGCAAAAAAGGACCTGTCGTTAAGGCAGATTACGTGTGAGCAACGCCATCTATATTTTTTTAACCGACTTCAAAAAAGGAGGAGGTTATACGTTCCACTGTATGTATTTTTTTTTTTATGTATGTTCACCGATTACTCCGTCAATTGTCGACCGATTTCAAAATTTTTTTTTTGGTTTGATAGAGTATACTTTCGAGGTGGTCCCATTGTCACCAAATCTGTATCTGATGAGGGGATCAGTGAGGAATTGAGGGAACTCCTCAAATATTGTAGGCAAACATATAGCGATTTTAGTATTTTTAGTAACAAGTCCAGCATTTGCATTCAGAAAGTATCATTTGGTGTAGTGGAACTGATGATGAAGACCACAGATGGCCACCGGAACTCCTCAATAGTACCGATTTCAAGGGTGGCGATAAGATATCTCGATTAAGATAGTTGAGCGACTACCTACAACGAATAATATTTACTTGTTGAAATATGACTATGACTTTCCCGCGGCGTTGCTTGCGGCGCGCTTGATATACCTAAGTTAAAGTTTCATTTCAACTAAGAAGTGGGACTACGTAACAGCGTATTATGATCACTAAAAAGTATAAAATAAAATAAATGTTTTAAAAAACAAAAAACCGCCTTCAAAAACGCAAAAAATAACTTCTTTAAAATTGTAGGCACCTAATAGGTTAGTCCAACTGAAGTCGGCGAACACAACATTTTCAACAAAAAGCCGACATCAGTTGGACTAACCTATTAGGTGCCTACAATTTTAAAGAAGTTATTTTTTGCGTTTTTGAAGGCGGTTTTTTGTTTTTTAAAACATTTATTTTATTTTTGATGAAACAAGTAGTTTACCGTTCTGCATATAGATGACATTGTTGAATAAGGCAAATAATATTAAAGTTATTGTCATTAGTCTTAATTACCCCTCAGTCGAAATAGCACCTACCGACCTTACATAAATTATCACTTATTTATGATGTTGACTGTACCTTTGAACTTTTCTTATTCATAACCATTTCCTAACCGATATTTGTTTAAGATCTATCATTTTTAATGAACTCATTAAATTTTCATAAAACTTAACTTATAAAGCTTCCATTTTTAAACATTCTGATACCTTAAAATAAAACTAGCATTATTACTTTATCGGTACTTGAAGTAGATTCCATTTTCTGTTTACAAGAATCGAGCCTAACGAAAGTATGCTTTATAGAGTATTAAACAGTATAGCAGTGATCGTTTCAGCGCAGTAATACAATTAATCTAAATAATATTTAACATTTTACTGACCAAAAATAAGTGTGAGTGTAAGATTTATAACAGTAATATTTACATTTATCTCGACATTTCGACAGCGTTGCAATAGTCGTGGGCATCAAAAACTGATTTGTAAACAATAAAACAAGTTGACAAATTTAGTAAAAACCAGACGTATCCGCTTTTGTACTGTCGAATAAGTCGCTAATCTGCGGGTGATAACGCACCGAATGTTCATGGTAGTACTTCATTCAACAATCGCCAGCAAGGATATTAACACTAACTGGGGCATGACAATTGGCCAGGATCACCAGTGACACGACGGGCAGGAGACGTGTGCTTTATTAAAATTCTTCATTGGGCTGTGGATACTACGACGGTGGGAAAAATGGTATCTTTTTTTAATTGTATGTTGATTTAGGCACAAACGTTACCTATTTGTATTGAGAAATCGTACTAGTATTTCATAGTAATGCGGTTATTCCTAATTTAATTAAGCCCTCTATCCTACTTTTTATGCCACTTACCTCTACGTCGTAATTATTTACTTGCCAAGAGCCCTTTTTAACCGACTTCAAAAAAAGGAGGAGGTTCTCAATTCGTCTGTATTTTTTTTAATTTTTAATTTTTAATTTTTTTAATGTTTGTTACCTCAGACCTTTCGACTGGGTGAACCGATTTTGATGATTCTTTTTTTATTTGAAAGCTGGTGGTTCCCGATTGGTCCCATTCTTATCAAAATGAAGATCTGATGGTGAAATCTATGAGGAATCGACGGAACTCTTCAAAATTTATAGGCACACCTATAGCGATTTTGGTATTTTTCATTGTTACACGTGTATTTGGTCTTGGACAGCACTATTTAGTGAAGTGGAACTGATGATGAAGACCACAGATGGCCACCGGAACTCCTAAACGGTATATATTTCGAGGGTGGCGACAAGATATTTCGATTAAGATAGTTGAGCGACTATGACCAAGCATATTTAGGTTTAAATATATGACTATGACTTTCCCACGGCGTTGCTAGCGGCGAGATTGAAATGTTCTATTGTTTCTTATTAATTGAGAAGTGGGAGAATAACAGCATAATTATGATCACTAAAAAGTATAAAATAAAATAAAGTTTAAAAAAACAAAAACCCGCCTTCAAAAAGCAAAAAATAACTTCTTTAAAATGGTAGGTAAATAGGTCAGTCCAACTGAAGTCGGCGTCCAACAATATTTTAACCAAAAGCAGACTTCAGTTGGACTGACCTATTTACCTACCATTTTAAAGAAGTAATTTAAAGGTGGGTTTTTGTTTTTTTAAACTTTTTTTTTTGCTAGCCGTTCTTCTACACGTTGCAGTGGTTCATACATATTTAAATTTCTTTCTTTTTTATTATTGACTATATTTAAATGCAAAGGTAATCTAAGATTAGCATTTTTTTTAATCTTTCAACGAATACCTAATATGATAACTGTGCAAAATACGGGAGTAAACCATCGACGAGCGAGCGAGCTAATGGTATTAACTCGCTGGCGCATTGACAAGCCACGGACTCTCGGTACGGTGTCGGCATATAACGTAGGATTACCTGCCCTATAGTAGGAGTAAATAATTTCAAGTCCGGTATTGGAAATGGGGTCTTGAAATAGGGGGTTGTAATTCAAAGTGAGGTTACATGAAAATGCATGTTACAAAACCATTTTTTATACATACATAACATAAACTCACGTCTTTATTCCCAGTTTGGGGTAGGCAGAGCTCCATTTTTTATAATTTTAGAATTAATAGACATCAAATATTAAATACCTACTTATTAACTGTCCCCCAATCCAGTTACTTAATGCGGACTTAACTAGAGTTTTTTTTTATATATCTAGCTGACCCGATAGACGTCTTAGTTTTTATTTCGGGTAACCCCAATTTTCCCTAAAAACCTGAGTCAGACTAATACGAGCATTAAAAAAAAAACCAATTCAAAAACCTCACGAACACCGTTTCATTTATTATCCCGTTTTAAATTGAAGTATTTAAGGACGCCTTATTTATAGTACTTTACATGACGGTTGCGTAATGACAGGCATTTCAACATAATAGATCACACGAGTGTTGTAATGCTAATTACGCAGAGTCTCGTACAATACTTATCTGCACACATATTATAATTACTCTAAGATGGGTTCAGAAGCCGAAAGGCAAATGACCAGCATTACCTTACCTGTGGTAGTAGGTGACAGCGATGACAGCTGTAACGTAATTTTGAAATTACGTTATCGAATATTGTAAGGCAATGAGATCCAAATTTGGAACATCTTCCAAAATTAACAGCTGTCATCGCTGTCACCTACTACCACAGGTAATGTTGGTCATTGCCTACGGGTTTTGAACGCATAATAAAGGACTTATGATATGAGTGTAGATAAAAATATTTACATCCGTGATTAGATAAACGTTATCATACGAATCCAATTATCAGGGGGCCTTGCACACACACATGTTAATATGGTATATTTTTTAACTCGTCCGCCTTTACTGTCAATTTAATAAGAGCTTTCATAACGATGACAATACGACAGCAATAGGGAAAATGATAGTGCAAAATAAGGCCCCTAATAATTATTTAAATGTATAGTCAGCGTCATATATAAGGTAATATTCAAAGTGCTCAAATAGTTCGGTTCACCATATTAATTGTATGGTGTACCGAACTATTTCAGCACTTTGAATGTTACCTATGACGCCTATCATTTGAATAAACATTTTTAGTTAGCAAAAATTGCATATTTCGTTTGTTATAAAACATAGTTTATTGTGTTTTGTATGGTAAATTAGTTAATCCATACTTATATTATAAAAGTGAAATTACTTCTATCTGTTTGTTACCATTTCACGGTTATATCGCTCAACCGATTTCAATGAAATTTGGCATGAAGATAGTTTGAGTCCTGGGATAGGACAAAGGATGCTTTTTAACCCAGAAAATGGGACAGTTTTCAAGGGAATAGTGATAAATAAACGACTACTACGCGGGTGAAGTTGCGGGTAACAGCTGGTTTATCATAATTATATAATAGAGGACTCCGCGACTTCGTACCCGTAGAATTTCGATCGATTTTCGAAAACTCTTTTGTCTACGCGCCTCTAGGGTATTTAAGATATTTTATTTCCAAATATTAAGTCCTTAGGTTCAGCGGTCAAGGATTTGCGTTGTCTGTCAGTCGAGTCACTCGAAAATTTATATGTGTATTTAAATGTAAATATGGGGGTCCCTTCTTTTATAGACACTTATTTCATAGACCATAAACACTTCGCAGAATTTTCATTTCATAGAAAGCTAATTTCTGCTGACACCTTATTGTTTTCAGATTATCCTAAGCATGGGTTATGTAGGTAAGGTTAGGTTAGGTAAAAATATTATGAAAATAATAAGGTTTCAGCAGAAATTAGTTTCCTATGAAATGAAAATTCTGCGAAGTGATACGTTTTATGAAATAAGTGTCTATAAAGCAAGGGTAAACCGTAAATATGACATGTAAAGATTTCTTAAAACAATAAATTAAAATAGGTAGTTACATCTGGTGGTCGATTCAACAGAAGTCAATATGATTTGTTAAACTAAGTAAATTATATAACATAATAACAAGAAACCGTTATTAATTATCTTTTGTATTTTATTATTTTAACTTTTTTCAGAGCAAACTATTTGGTACTAAAGTCAATGACTTTGAAAATGAGTCATTATTTGTCCACAATGAATTAAGGCGTGAACATGGAGTTCCTGACCTGATTATTAATAAAGAAATCAGTAAAGTGAGTCAAAAATGGGCTGAGGAACTTGCAAGAAAGGACCGTATGGAATACAGTCTTCACGAGAAGTATGGAGAAAGTGTATACTGTGGCTGGTCTTATGATCCTTACTCCAAAATAAAGCCGAGGGACTGTATTAATAAATGGTACAGTGAAATAAACGAATTCTCTTTTGGAAGGGAGCCACAGGGAGCATTGACATGTGGTCATTTTACCCAAATTATCTGGAAAAATACCAAAGAGTTAGGAGTAGGCAGTGCTAAAAGCAAATCCGGAAAGCTTTATGTTGTGGCTCATTATTATCCTCCAGGGAATATTAGCGGGCAATTCATTAAAAATGTTCCTCCTCCTGGAGCTTTTCAATTTAAATCAACCTTTGTTCCATCTGATAATTCACAAGAATTAAATAATTCTTTAAAGCCGCAAATTTCCAGTCAAAGAAACAGTAAAAATTTAGGAGATATAGCCTCAGGATTAGTCAGTAAATTTAAAACTGCGTCAATTTCCGGAGATAAATTTGAAGAAGAGTTTTTGGTAACTCATAATAGTTACAGGAGAAAACACGGGGTTGCTCCGCTAGAATTGAGTACAAAACTTTGCAAATATGCTGAAGAATGGGCTAAAGTTTTAGTCAAAAAAGGACGAATGGAACATCGGGATCAACATGAATATGGTGAAAATATTTTTTACGCTTGGTCTTCTGATCCTGACTTCGCCGTTTCTGGAAGAGATCCAGTAGATAAATGGTATGCTGAAATAAAGGACCATAGGTTTGGCAGTGAACCCAACAACCTAGGTTCCGGACACTTTACGCAAGTCATATGGGAAGATAGCAAAGAAGTGGGTGTAGGTATGGCTAGGTCGAAGGACGGGCATCTTTATGTTGTGGCAAACTACAACCCGCCTGGTAATATAATGGGCAGTTTCTCCAAAAAAGTACGGCCGCCACTGTAACTAACACGCCTTTTATATACCTAATGGCCGCACTCACAGTCATCTAATGACGATAGAATCATTATTTTTGATGAAGACGATGATTTATCATATTCGTCTAAAATGTCTCAGTGTACGGCGGAGATTGTATTTCTACAAAATTAAAGATGAATCAATTTGGCTTTTTGTATTTTTTACAACCCTCACTACTTATTTCTACTACAAAACGATGAGTTATTATTAAATTACAATTATAGGCCCAAATCGCTTTGTTAACGTTATTAAATACAAAAACCGGTCAAGTGCGAGTCAGACTCGCGCACCGTGGGTTCCGTATATAAGATAACATGGTTGGAAAACGCAAAAGAAAATACCTACTCATTTTGCTATGAACTTTATTTTTTATGCAACAAGGTCCATTTTAGCTAGCCCAAATTCTAATTCAGATTTTAAAGTTTTTTGATATTTTGTCCAAAACTGTAATATTTAACAACTTCATTTATTTTCCTAGTAAAACATAAATAATTATCTTTAAGTCAGGAATTTTTGGCTATAAATCAAGTAGGTAAGATCACGTAAAAATAATAAATAAAATTGTTTGGAATGTGCGTAGTGAGCTCTTAAATATGACACCCCGTTTTCTATAATTTAATCACTGTCATTATTAAACCCCCATCCTAAACATTTTGCTTTTTATAAGATCTAATTTAAAGCATTTCGGGATTAAAAGTGGTTTTGTTATTTCATGTGACCCAATAAATAAAATTATCCTCGCCTACTTACTGCACAAAAATAGCGGAGCTATTTGTAGAGAAGTTTTTTTTATTATTTGTGATCTTTCTTTGTAAAGTCATAAATCATAATGGACGAAAGTCATTCAAACGTAATGTAAACAAACAATCGCAATACAATATATTTATTTTTCAGAGTATTTTAAGCATTTGGCCATTTATTTAAACCTAAATACCTAAACTTAAATTAATACAGCACTTCCTACATGACTTATGTTTCTAGAGTAGATTCACTGAAAGCAATCACATTAAATTTATTGATAAGAGATTTCATACTTCCATTGCAATCATGAGTTTCTACAATAAAGGTTGGCGCCGATGGATCCGGCTTGTAAAGCTCACTTTCCCGAAATGTGCACTTTATCTAAAAGTGCAATTTCTGCCAAAGGTACACTGCCAAAATATACACTTGCCCAACTGGGGCACAACAATTAATCTAATCTATGTGTATTAAACTTTTTTCTAAATATATCAGTAATTGTTTTTTTAATTGTAAGTGGCTGAGGACTAAACTCCGGTAACTGGCTGATTCTTTTTGAAATATGGAGATTTATTATAACAGATAAAATTTGAGAAAGTGCTCCTTCTGAGAAAATGTATCTTATGAGAATGTGTTCAATCTATGAAAATGCACTTTTTCAGAAAGTGCACCCATTGGGAAGTGCACTTTTAGAGACAGCGTACCATCCGAGAAAGTAATCCTTCTGAGGAGGTGCACGTTTAGAGAAAGTGCACATTTCGGGAAAGTGAACTTTACAAGCCGGACCCGTGCCGTCGTGTTAAACATCTTGGAAACCCCCACATAAATTGTAAGCATTTATGTCACATAACTTAAAAGAGAAATGGTCTTTTGAACATATGATTTAATCATAAGAATATTTGTCAATTTGTAAACAAATAAATAAATTATACAACGGCTGTCTTCGAACGTAGGTGCCAGCTAGCTATCAAAACTTTAATAATAATGTAAAATATTGGAGAGGATTATATGCTTTACACTGGACGCCCGCGACTTCGTACGCGTAGAATTAGTTTCCCGCTACTCCTCCTATTTCGTCTTGTTGTGGGTCGATTTTCGGAAAATCCTTTCTTAGTGGTTACTTACATCATGAAAGGAAATCCTGTACCAAATTTCAAGTTTCTTAGTACAGTCACAACACGGAAATGTTAAGCCACTTGCTACTCTTCGTAATTTAGCCGAGTAATACATACTAGATACACGAGTATAACCGACTAAACTAGGTTTGCGGTACACGGCCAAATTACGAATTGTGGCAAGTGGCTCAACAATCCCGTGTGGTGACTGTACAGTAGTTTCGGCTGTGCGTGGATATATAAGTCAGTCAGGTTTGCCTTTTATATGTATACTAGCTGTACCCGTGCCCACTTTGTTGGGCAATAAACTTTTTTTTTGGGGTAATATATAGCGGCTATATTATAGCCTATGACACTCACAAATATTTAACGTGGCTTTCTATTTGTAAACTTGTTTTATAAATCGTTTCTGTAAATCCAGAGATTACCCCTTACAACGTCACAAAATTTACCTCTTTATAATATTATATAGCTTCCGCCCGCGACTTCGTCTACGTGGACTTCGGAATTTGATATTACCAGGATGAATAATGTAAGTTTGACCTATCCGAGAGAACGAAATATAGCGCTGTATAGGGAAAATCGCTTAACCACCTAGTGACTTTGACCATACCAAAGCAACACTTCGATACAGAGTGTCAAATCAGAGCTAGCGCCATCTAGTTCACATATGGAGAACTAAAAGTGTGTTTCTGTAGTAACTTTTGTCTACGCAAACATCAATGAATACAAACTGAAAGGATTACAGGATGATGATGAAGAGATTTCATCTTTTTAATTTTGTTACTCGTCCATATAAAGTGGCGCCACCTTGTGAGCAAATTCACAGCTTTTAACGATTAATTTGATTTCCCATAGGATTGAGATGTTTTTCCGGAATAAAAACTATCCTGTCCTATTCCAGGACCTAAGCTATATTGCAATCTTGAATTCCAAATCTGACATCATTTTCGAAATTGCCATCCCTGAAAGCATAAAACACAATACCCATGATGACTTTTTCAAAAACCATCATGGCCGCCATCTTGAATTTCAAATTTGTTATCATTTTCGAAATTGCCATCCCGAAAACATGAAACACAATACCCATGACGACTTTTACGAAAAACATCATGGCAGCCATCTTGAATTCCGAATCTCACATCATTTTTGAAATTGCCATCCCCGAAAACATGAAACACGATACCCCATGACAACTTTCTCGAAACCATCATGACCGCCATCTTGAATTCCAAGTTTGTTATCATTTTCGAAATTACCATCCCCGAAAACATGAAACACGATAGGTACTGTGCTGACCCCGAGGGGTAGCCCTTATAAAAAAATATAAAATATTTTTAAATTTAATTTGTTTTGACAGGCCGGATGACAAAAGAAATTGTCAATCGAAAAAGGATCCTACGTTGTGATTTATTTTTAATGTTTTGGTAGTTCCAAGTTCCTAAGGTGAGACTGAGGGATAACAGATTCTACTGGTTAAAGAGATATTCAAGAATAAGGGAATTCAAATAGTTGTACTAATTGAAATAAAGAAGCGATTAGGGAACTTCAGTTAATAGGTATTTGGTATGACAAGGGTATGGTTTCTGGTAAAAGCAGAGCCCCTCCCCGCTCTTACTCATGTGCTCGACTCCGGACTGGTCACACTCTGCCAGCCTGCCTCTAGCTTGTCTGGGGAGCGATTCCATTACGTCACCAAGTCAGTCTAGGTTGGTTCTCGTAACCAAGAGAGCAGAGGTCCCAACAAATTATAGTCTCTCGAAGAGGCAGGATTTATTTTATCCCCTAATTATTTAGAAGGAGAGACTATTAACCTAAACTACCCCTCTTGTATCCTCGGATATTTCAGGACGACGAAATGTGTGTGTTTTCTGCAATCCAGTGTGACAGATATCAAAGTAAACCCAGAATATGGAAGGTCTCCTCCCCTTCGAATCCGTCAAGGCACTCGATACCACACGCTCAGCTTTCGCTTCGCTTAGTCGAATCCCCATGAACCGACATGATAGCCGGGAGTAGAAAGCAGTTGCCGAGCTAAACTCGCAGGCATCCTTGCCAACATGAGATCATAAAAACCCAGCCAGCAAGTCACCTCAACTAACTAACGTCTTTCGACCAGAGGTGAGATCAACTCTTGACGCAACTCAAATCTGACCCCCGATTCCCCAAGATGAATTTAGAAGCTATTAGCTTTGAACCTTCAACACACTGAAGCAGTCTGTGAAGTCTGAATGGATACTGAGCATACCCTGTACAGTAGTTCTGCTTGCTATCTTAGTCCAAGATGTTTAGTGACGGTAAGATGTCATCGACGTTTGTGACCCGCTGATAACTTTCACCAAGACACTAAACCCCCTTCGACTCGGATAGGATATGATGGAAATATCCGTAGCTTAAATGGAAAAGATTGAAATAAATTGTAATTTAGATTGCTAGGACACAAGTATAAACTGTAACCCCCAATATAAGAGCCGGAAGAAATAAAATAATCTTAACCAAACATCATGGGAAAAATTTAGAAAAGGTTTACCAAATAAACTGAAGATTAAGCATGGAATCCTAAAAATTGTACACATGAAATCCAAACGAATTAGATCAGTCTTGAAATATTAATAATCCTTTGAATTCCCTTGATTCAAAAAAAAATAACAAAAGAATACCAATAAAATAATAATGTTATTTACCGTTTAATTATTATAAAATTCGTAATAGAATTAAAATCCCGTGAAATAATTCAAAGAAATTTATCACTAGATTGGATTTCCGACGACTAACGTATATCACTGTTGGGCTCAATATGATTTGTTTCTAAGAAATTATTTAAAAAAAAATGGTTCTGTTTTTTAAATAAATTGTTCCTTTCAAAAAAATTAAATTTCGAAACTCAAAAATATTTTGAAAATAATCGTAAAAAAAAAAAACAAAATCAAAGAAAAATATTCAAATAAACATGTTCTAACAAGGACAGCTCTGCTACGAATGATCTTATTAACTTGTTGTCAAAAAAATTGCAATGACAACTTCAATAATTCAAAATATTTTGAATGTGATGACATCAAATGTCATTCGTAACCAACTGCACTACTACTTTGAGTGCAACGATGCAATTATCAATTAACCACAAAAAGACAACACTTAGCTTCGGTTCCCGACGAGACGTCAAGGACGCGCAGCCGCAAACCAAACTCTCAAGACAACTTCTCCAAACAGATTCTTCGTAGAAGATGACGGGGCTCACAGGAACATGCACCCGCAAGAAGTGCATTAAAATAAAAAAAGATTAAGTTTACAACTAAAATTCCCTAAACTACGAAAGTTTTCCCCTACTCTGTTAATATACCCTGAAACACAACAATCATTCAATTATAAAATTATCACCATTTGGAACCCCTTCTAGACAATGACTATCACCCTTCCGTTCGTCTTTCAGCTTCTCAACCAGAACACTCATCCCCAAGCTTCCCTATTCTAATAGATAAGACTTGTATGAATAGTTAAAATACCTATGAGAAATCACTAATTCAATATTCTTATTCTCAAACCATTAACCAAATTACTCGTGAACATGATTTCTTATAGATAATTGTTTCCATCAACGGTAGGACTACAATATTTACCTTTTTAAGCAGACTTCGTCTACATGAAAAACTTACAAGAGCCTTCTAACGTCTCCTTTCAATATTCCTATAGATCACCCCTTTATATAATGTTCACAATTATACACACCACACATTATTACTTTAAAGAGGAAAATCTCGTGAGATCAACACTATTATTATAAAGAAAAAGCAAACAAAAATATTAAGAAATAGATTTTTTTACCAGCCCCACCGTCACCCAGTCAACACTCCCTAGCAACCCCACACTGCCTAGCCCTCTTTCTAACCAGTCAAATACCAAAGACAATTTAATTCGTGTTTGAAGGTTTAACTCGAGATGAGGTCAGTACAATCCCCCCCTAAATCTTGACGATATTCAACGGAGCCAAGATCTAACCTTCTTATTCCAACTCCTTATCTCCAATCAATGCCAAACAAGAGTTAAATCTCAAAACCAATTCACTAACCGAACCCTAAAAAAATTTATTAACTATTCAAGAGATCCCCTAACTTATTTTATCTTTCTTCCCCCCCCCAATCCTTTTTTTTCCCTATGCTACTTCTTTCCCCCCCCTCCTAAATTAAATCTTCCTTACCAAATATGAATTCAAAACCACTAGTAAATAAAATATTTTATTAATATCTCCAAAGCCTTAACAATATTTAACTAAACACCAAATACCATTATAATCTAATACTCAAATATATTCCAAAGCAATATTATTCCGAATTAATTCTACCCCACATAACACTCACTAATGCTTCTGCATGGAAATTCATAACCGACACCGACCTCCCTATAAAATTTCTAATTCCTCAACTTCCGACCTCATTTTTCTGATTAAATATAATATCGTGCTAAATGTACTGCATTGAACATTCCCTTCTCTTGCAAAGTTTCTGGGTGTCCCAAAACATAAACATTATCAAACTGTCTTGCTGCTACCCTGTATGGACCTTCATAAGTTAAATCAAACTTCCGAGTAACTCCACTCATAGAATCAGACTTATTCAATCTTCGCAACTTAACCAAATCTCCAATCTGATACTGAATTAATTTATGAGTTAAATCAAACCTAGTCTTTCTCTGTTGACTAGCCAAATGTAAATTAACTCTAGCTTGCTCCCGAATCTCTCCTATATCCCTATTACGCACAAGATAAGGCAAATGAGTATCTATTGATAAATGAGTCACACTACCAAAAAGAACTTCATTAGGTGTAAACCCCGTACTTAAATGAAACGTATTGTTATACAACTCCTCAATCTCCTCTAACCATAAACCCCAATTTCTATGTCTTTCATGACAGTAAATCCTAAAGAATTTTCCCAACTCTTTATTAACACGTTCTGTCGTATTTGGCCTAGGGTTCCTAATAGTTGTATATATAGCCCTAACTCCCATATTCCTTAGTCCTAATTTCCATGTATTCCCTATAAATTGTTTTCCATTATCAGTCATTACAGTTTTCGGCTTTATTGTTAATGCAAAATTTTGCATCCTAACCACAACCGCTTTCGCTGTTGCCACCCTCAACCCATATAACTTAATGTATTTAGTAAAAGAATCTTGTATTACGAATATGTATGTTATTCCCCCCCTAGACGCTGGTAAGGGCCCATAAAGGTCTGCCATAACTAAATCCCCTGGATTCTCCGTTACAATAGAATTACACGCCCCCACATACTTAACATTATCCACTTTGGATAATTGGCAAATATGGCAACACCTAACAAACTTCTCTACCATTCTCGTCATTCCAAGCCAATAAAATCTTTGTTTTAGATATTTCATCATTTTATAAATTCCCAAATGCCCTAACTCCAAATGAACCTGTCTACACACCTCAGCCAATCCAACAAGATGGAGTGACGACCTTGTAAAGATCGCGGGAACGCGGTGGATGCGAAAAGCACAAGATCGGTCTGAGTGGAGAGCCTTGGGGGAGGCCTATGTCCAGCAGTGGACGTCTTTCGGCTGACATGATGATGATGATGATGACACACCTCAGCTTGCAAAGCTTCTGGTAAATATAAAACTTCAACATCATTGACATGTTTTCTAAAATAAAGTACACCATCAACAACTGAACAACGCATCGCTATTCTGGACAATCGACTTCCTCTTTCCACTTGCCCTAACACGCGTTCTTTAATGCCTTTAGCTACATTATCCATATCCTGAAACTGAACCATCTGTTCTAGTTTAGATTCTAATTCAGTATTATTCTGCACCCCCATATACATTATCGATGGACACCAAGTTTTCCCTTCTTGAATGTCCCCATCTCTTGGAAATCTAGACAAAACGTCCACTCCCCCATTTTCGATCCCTCTAACGAGTTCTATTGTGTAATTAAATTGTTCTAAATACAATATCCATCTTGTAATCCGACTGTTAAATAATTTAATGTTCTTTACAAACACTAAAGCTTTATGATCAGTCCTAATAATTAATTTCGCCCCCCTTAAATAAGTCTCAAACTTCTTAACCCCATAAATTACTGCCCAAAATTCCTGTTCTGCAACTGTCCACCTCAATTCTGATACTCTCAACGACCTTCCACAAAAACTCAGAATCCGTTTATTACCCTCATCGTCATATTGATATAACTCTCCCGCAATTCCTACCCCTGAACTATCCGTCTGCAAATAATAAACTTTATTCACATCTGGATGTGACAACATAATAGTTGTCGAAAACTCCTGTTTCAATTTCTTAAACGCCGCATCTAACTCCTCATCCCAATACCAAATTTGTTCCTTTTTTAACAATCTTGTCAAAGGGATAATCAATGTGCTATAATTTGGAATAAATCTCCGGTAATATTTACATAACCCTAAAAATGCTCGCACATGCTTCACCTTTTTCAGAGTTGGAAACTCTTGAATCGATTTGACTTTATTTGGATCAGTCCGAATTCCTTCGGTAGAAACTATATGTCCTAGCATTTTCACTTCCCGGCAAGCAAACTTACACTTCTCTAAATTACAAGTCAAACCCGCATTCTCTAATCGCTCTAGAACCTTGTCTAATTGCTCCAAATGCTCTTCCCAACTCCCATTCGTTAATATCGCCAAATCATCTAAATAATTTACACAAAAACTCCTAACTCCTGGCCCCAACACTACATCCATCGCGACTAAAACTTCCCACAGACGTCTTCAGACCTTGTGGCAAAACATTATACATATAGGATCTTCCATTCACAGTAAACCCGGTATACTGCCTACTCTCTTCGGATATAGGAATTTGAAAATACGCATTGTTTAATCTACAATAGTTATAAATTTTACACCATGAAATGCATTTAAAACATCTATCTGCATTGGTGGGGCCTCTGACTCAGCCACCATGTACTTGTTAATTTCTCTAGCATCAAGTAAAATACGAATAGACCCATCAGGTTTGCTTGTATATGTTAAAGGACTACTATAAGGAGTTGCTCCTCTTGAAATAATTCCCAACTCTACCATCTCATTTAATTTTTCATCAATCTTATTACGATAGGCATACGGAATCGGGTAAGATCTATTTATTCGCGGAATGTGTTCAGACATTTCTATATGATGGACATAGCAATTCGCCCTACCAATTTGCTTCGTGAATACTATCTTATGACTCTCTAAAACTTGCTTTAAATCCATTCTCATACTATCAGTCAATTTTACACCCACATTAAGTCTATCCAGAAAATCCTCACTCTTCACAGTGGAATCCCTTTTATCATCCTGACCGACTTGTAGAGTTTTAACATTTACACTCTCTTGACTTTCATCAATAAACGGTACATTAACTTCTTCTCCATTACCTTTCAGGATTAAAGACCTAGGATCTCGTAAATTAATAACAGCATTATGGGAAAGTAACCAGTCAAAGCCTAATATCACCGGTACTGTCAATTTTGGAACTACCAATAGTCCAGTATCGAAGCTTATCCCCTGAATTTTTGACTCAATAGATGTTAACTGTTGTATTTTCAAACTTTTCTGCCCTACTGCTCCTCTAATCTGTATAGGTTTCACTGGTAATGATGGAAACTTTGTATCTTTAGTAATTTGTAAAGATTCATAGAGCTCTTCTGAAATACAGCTCACTTCACTCCCAGTATCTACCAACCCATTTAATGTATTCCCTAATATCTCAATAACAATCTCCGCTCTAACTTTGTGAGATCCCTCATCAAAACATACCTCTTCATCAAACAAGGATGCCGCAACAAAGGTTTGTAAGAATTCAGAAACACGTGGCCGATCTAATAAATTTGGGGACAGATTTGGAAAAGCATCTAAATTCAACTTAACTTGCCTATTCTGAACTCTATTCTCATTCTCAAAACTGCATCTACCAAACTCTGACCAAATTTTATTAGCCGATATGGGATATAAATTTCCATGATCATCTATCCGTAACCCTATTCCCTCAATCGCAATAGTAAAAGCTGCCTCAACCTTTTAATTGCACTATTCATAAATCTCGGAAAACGATTGTAATACTTCTCCCTTAGTTCACGAAATCTCTTCCCCTCAATCTGCTTAATACCCTAGAATCCTGGTCACGCGGCACCAATTGTGCTGACCCCGAGGGGTAGCCCTTATAAAAAAATATAAAATATTTTTAAATTTAATTTGTTTTGACAGGCCGGATGACAAAAGAAATTGTCAATCGAAAAAGGATCCTACGTTGTGATTTATTTTTAATGTTTTGGTAGTTCCAAGTTCCTAAGGTGAGACTGAGGGATAACAGATTCTACTGGTTAAAGAGATATTCAAGAATAAGGGAATTCAAATAGTTGTACTAATTGAAATAAAGAAGCGATTAGGGAACTTCAGTTAATAGGTATTTGGTATGACAAGGGTATGGTTTCTGGTAAAAGCAGAGCCCCTCCCCGCTCTTACTCATGTGCTCGACTCCGGACTGGTCACACTCTGCCAGCCTGCCTCTAGCTTGTCTGGGGAGCGATTCCATTACGTCACCAAGTCAGTCTAGGTTGGTTCTCGTAACCAAGAGAGCAGAGGTCCCAACAAATTATAGTCTCTCGAAGAGGCAGGATTTATTTTTAGAAGGAGAGACTATGAACCTAAACTGCCCCTCTTGTATCCTCGGATATTTCAGGACGACGAAATGTGTGTGTTTTTTGCAATCCAGTGTGACAGATATCAAAGTAAACCCAGAATATGGAAGGTCTCCTCCCCTTCAAATCCGTCAAGGCACTCGATACCACACGCACAGCTTTCGCTTCGCTTAGTCGAATCCCCACGAACCGACATGATAGCTGGGAGTAGAAAGCAGTTGCCGAGCTAAACTCGCAGGCATCCTTGCCAACATGAGATCATAAAAACCCAGCCAGCAAGTCACCTCAACTAACTAACGTCTTTCGACCAGAGGTGAGATCAACTCTTGACGCAACTCAAATCTGACCCCCGATTCCCCAAGATGAATTTAGAAGCTATTAGCTTTGAACCTTCAACACACTGAAGCAGTCTGTGAAGTCTGAATGGATACTGAGCATACCCTGTACAGTAGTTCTGCTTGCTATCTTAGTCCAAGATGTTTAGTGACGGTAAGATGTCATCGACGTTTGTGACCCGCTGATAACTTTCACCAAGACACTAAACCCCCTTCGACTCGGATAGGATATGATGGAAATATCCGTAGCTTAAATGGAAAAGATTGAAATAAATTGTAATTTAGATTGCTAGGACACAAGTATAAACTGTAACCCCAATATAAGAGCTGGAAGAAATAAAATAATCTTAACCAAACATCATGAGAAAAATTTAGAAAAGGTTTACCAAATAAACTGAAGATTAAGCATGGAATCCTAAAAATTGTACACATGAAATCCAAACGAATTAGATCAGTCTTGAAATATTAATAATCCTTTGAATTCCCTTGATTCAAAAAAAATTAACAAAAGAATACCAATAAAATAATAATGTTATTTACCTTTTAATTATTATAAAATTCGTAATAGAATTAAAATCCCGTGAAATAATTCAAAGAAATTTATCACTAGATTGGATTTCCGACGACTAACGTATATCACTGTTGGGCTCAATATGATTTGTTTCTAAGAAATTATTTTTTAAAAAAATGGTTCTGTTTTTTAAATAAATTGTTCCTTTCAAAAAAATAAAATTTCGAAACTCAAAAATATTTTGAAAATAATCGTAAATAAAAAAAAAAACAAAATCAAAGAAAAATATTTAAAATAAACATGCTCTAACAAGGACAGCTCTGCTACGAATGATCTTATTAACTTGTTGTCAAAAAAATTGCAATGACAACTTCAATAATTCAAAATATTTTGAATGTGATGACATCAAATGTCATTCGTAACCAACTGCACTACTACTTTGAGTGCACCGATGCAATTATCAATTAACCACAAAAAGACAACACTTAGCTTCGGTTCCCGACGAGACGTCAAGGACGCGCAGCCGCAAACCGAACTCTCAAGACAACTTCTCCAAACAGATTCTTCGTAGAAGATGACGGGGCTCACAGGAACATGCACCCGCAAGAAGTGCATTAAAATAAAAAAAGATTAAGTTTACAACTAAAATTCCCTAAACTACGAAAGTTTTCCCCTACTCTGTTAATATACCCTAAAACACAACAATCATTCAACTATAAAATTATCACCATTTGGAACCCCTTCTAGACAATGACTATCACCCTTCCGTTCGTCTTTCAGCTTCTCAACCAGAACACTCATCCCCAAGCTTCCCTATTCTAATAGATAAGACTTGTATGAATAGTTAAAATACCTATGAGAAATCACTAATTCAATATTCTTATTCTCAAACCATTAACCAAATTACTCGTGAACATGATTTCTTATAGATAATTGTTTCCATCAACGGTAGGACTACAATATTTACCTTTTTAAGCAGACTTCGTCTACATGAAAAACTTACAAGAGCCTTCTAACGTCTCCTTTCAATATTCCTATAGATCACCCCTTTATATAATGTTCACAATTATACACACCACATATTATTACTTTAAAGAGGAAAATCTCGTGAGATCAACACTATTATTATAAAGAGAAAGCAAACAAAAATATTAAGAAATAGATTTTTTTACCAGCCCCACCGTCACCCAGTCAACACTCCCTAGCAACCCCACACTGCCTAGCCCTCTTTCTAACCAGACAAATACCAAAGACAATTTAATTCTTGTTTGAAGGTTTAACTCGAGATGAGGTCAGTACAGTACCCATGACGACTTTTTCGAAAAACTTCATGGCTGCCATCTTGAATTCCGAATCTGACATCATTTTCGAATTCACCATCCGCGAAAACATGAAACACGACACCCATGACGACTTTTTCGAAAAACATAATGGCCGCTATCTTGATATCCGAATCTGATATCATTTTCGAAATTGTCATCCCCGAAAACATGAAACACGATACCATGAGGACTTTTTCGAAAAACATCATGGCCGCCATCTTGACTTCAGAATCTGACGTCATTTTCGAAATTTCCATCGCCGAAAACATGTAAAACTATACCCATGACGACTTTTTCGAACAACATCATGGCCGCCATCTTGAATTCCGAATCTGATATCATTTTCGAGTTCGCCATCCGCGAAAACATGAAACACGAAATTTATGACGACTTTTTCGAAAAACATCATGGCCGCCATCTTGAAATCCGAATCTGAAATCGACGGTTGAAAGGCAAAACGTTTCAAGCGACAAAATGTAAGATATTGAGTGTGATACATATTCCGAATCAGAAAAATCTGTTGATTCCGAATATATCACTCAATATCTTACATTATGTCACTTGAAGCGTTTTGCCTTTCAACCGTCGACATCATTTTCGAAATTGCCAACCCCGAAAACATGAAACATGATACCCCATGACGAATTTCTCGAAAACCATCATGGCCGCCATCTTGAATTCCGAAACTGACATAATTTTCGAAATTATCATCCCCGAAAACATGAAAAATTGTGTTTTATTTAAGTAAACTCTCTACATCAATAAACAGGAGAGTGCCAGTATCCAATATCTATAAATAGGTGCGAGTAGGTAGATACACGTAGCTTTTTCTTTTTCTCATAGGCAGTTATGAAAAATATTGTGTCTGGCTCGGAGTCAAAATATTGTGTTTTCGGGTGGCGTATACAGTGTGTAAATCTAATGTACCAGCAAATATTTTAACGAGGGTTAATATGCATCCTAATTAACATAAGAACATGACATGTGTATCGTTAACATAATTTGTATTTCTATTTTTCGTTCAATCAAATTGCAATTAACTCAGACATAGGGCCGAGTTCACCAACAATTAAACGGACGATAATCAGCTGTTACGAGGGCTGCCTTTTAAGTTCTGTCGTTTGCAAAACTCCCGTGATTATTAAAAAAAAAACGAGTATCATCTTAAAATATTTGAATTTAGAATTCAAAAACAAAAGAATGTCTCGAGATCGGCCAATTCGTTTTCGTACAGCGTCGTCGGTTCAATGTTGACAAGTCGGTTGTGAAAATGGAAATTTCGAAGGAAAATTTACGTGCGATAATATCCGAGCACTTCGAAAAAAATGGTTGCCACGTTTGTAGCGAAAAGTGGCCACGTTGCGACCGTCGTGCTCGAAGATCGTAAAACAGTTAATGCTGACTGGTATACCACTGTTTGTTTACCAGAAGTTATCGGCGAGTTCCGAAAAAATAACCCAAGGCGTCGTATAGTACTGCACCACGATAATGCTAGCTCGCACACCGCAGCAGGCAGACAATTGCGTTTTTAAAAGAACAAAACGTCGAAAATTTGGATCACCCGCCGTACAGTCCAGACTTAAGCCCTAATGACTTCTTCACTTTTCCAAAAATCAAGCAACGACTTCGTGGTCAACGGTACCGGACGCCTGAAGAAGCGGTTGAGGCATACAAAACGGCCATTTTGGAGACTCCGACTTCGGAATGGAATAAGTGTTTCGAAAACTGGTTCGATCGAATGAAAAAGTGTATTACATATCACGGTGATTACTTTGAAAAACAATAAATACCATTTAACACTTAAATTGTCTTTAGTTTTTTCAAACGACAGAACTTAAAAGGCACCCCTCGTAATCAGTACATTCTCTCTCTCATCCGTTTAATTGTTGGTGAACTCGGCTTTTAATGTTTGTTTAAACTGACATAGCTTTAAAGATCCTCGGGTTTGGGCAAATTGGTTAGACTCGTAGAGCGATTGAGAGAGAGCCACACCTGAAGTCATTTACTATCTTTGTTTACGATTTACGGAGTGTCGTGTGTTTAAACAATTAAACAATTAAAAATCATCATTGTGAGGAACGGAACGCATTGCGTGGTCTTCCATCCCTGTCACAGGGATCGTCTCTCTCTCTCTCTACATCCAGAATTGTGTGGATAGCGTGTTGACTGAACTGCTCTGTACTTAATAAACTCATATTAATTAATTATTGAGCTTTATTTCAAGAATATCACAACTGGCGACGAGATTAAGTTCCCATACGTGCAAAATACAATTAGTACAACAGTGTTTATAAAAACTAACGTGAGAACAAAACAAAATAAATTGGTGCAAAAAAAAAATGGCCGGCGCCGGCATTCTATCTTAACGCGTGTAACATAACCTATAAATGTCCGATACTGAGTACGAAGATACAAAGTCAAGTTCGGATGAATATGAAGCTTCGGAAAAAAGCCGGAATAAAATGAACCAAGTGAAATTGGGCAAAATAACTTTCATCTATAAATGTATAAAGCAGGAACTTATCCAAATACTAAAAGAAGAACAATTAACTTTCTCAGAAAACGCTACTGTGGAGCAACTTAGAAAACAATTGAGTAACTACTATAAAGCAAAGGAAAATCAACAACAGAAAATACAGACAAAATCAGTAAAAATGACCACGATAGGCGAAGTTAAACAGTTTGACGGGGAAAAATGGGAAGTGTTCGAACAACAATTAGAGTGTTTCATTATTGTCCACGACATTTCAGCTGAGAAAAAAGTACCATTGCTGATAACAAAACTATCGGCAAAAGTATTTGAAACACTAACTCATATTTGTGCACCAGAACAACCACGAAAATTATCTTACGAAGTATTAGCAGAAAAATTAAAAGATAAATATGACAAGCCATTGTCCACTGCTATAGAACGAGTAGAATTCCGAAGAAGAAGCCAATTACCAAGTGGAAATATACAAGATTACGCATTAGAATTAAGAAAACTAGCTGCAAAATGAAATTTCAAAGATGCGGATGACCAAATTGAAGAAAAATTCATGGAAGGAGTTACTTCTAAAATTATAAAATTTGAACTCATGAAAAATCAAATGGAAATAACCTTAGAGAAAACGATAGAAATAGCACGTACGGTGGAGGCAGCCTTGTTACATACCAGTGGTTCTAGGGAAGTAACTGAAATAATTTTTAATGAAAAAAGGCCCATAAAGAATCCAAAACAAAAGAAGACTTTCAACAAAAATAAATCACGAGACATTCAATGTTTTTGTTGTGGTAAGAAAAACCACATTAAAGCAGAATGTACCTTAAAGAAGAAATATTGTTCGGAATGTGGGGTACAAGGTCACGTATACAGTATGTGCCCAAGGAAAATTCGACAAAGAAATGTGTTGGAAGCAGAGACAACAGTCGAAGAAGAAAGTGAGGACATAGTCAGCTCGGTCAAGGACTTGTATGGGGAATATGAAACCTATGCTTTTAATAGTGTAAGTAGGATACCGCCCCATTACTTAACCATTTCTGTTAATGGTCATAATTTGCCTTTTCAACTACATACAGGTTCAGACGTCACAGTTATGTCGATAACAGATAGAAACCAATATCTCAATGATTTCGATCTGGAAGAATGTAAAATTTTATTTAAAAATTTTGATCAGAGCATTAGTAAGCCATCAGGCATTATTAGAAATATTAAAGTTACATATAAATCATAATGTCATTGAAAGGTTAAACGTATTTATTGTACAAAATAATTCTCCTAGAGTCATTGGTAGGGATTGGCTGCAAGCATTGAAAATCTGGACCCCCATTTTGGAAACCAGTGTTAATATAGGAACTAATATGATTAAAAATGATTCAGATGCAGAAAAAATAGTAAGAGACCAATTCGCAGAAGTATTCAACCCGGGATGGGGGAATGTTAAAGGTGAAGTGATTAATTTAAAATTGAAACCAAATACCCAACCAAAGTGTTTACCGGTGCGACGAGTACCCTTTGCACTGCGTGAAAAGGTAAATAATGAAATTACTAGATTATTAAATAGTACCAATTTTAAAACCAGATGGCTCGGTCCGACTGTGTGGTGACTATAAACTGACAGTCAATCCATGTATGGAGATTGATCACTTCCCTTTACCTCATGTAGATTATATTTTAAATTCTCTTCATCAGGGTGAATATTACTGCGAACTAGATTTAAAAGAGAAATAAATTTTGTTGGAACTCGGATTGTGAGTAAGCATTTAAGAATATTAAATGTAAACTAGCATCTGCTATTAATTTGAGACAATATGACCCGCAATTACAATTGATTTTAACTTGTGATGCTTCGGACACCGGGCTTGGTGTTGTTTTGTCAAATAAAGATAGACATGGTGTAGTAAAACCTATTGCCTTTGGTAGCAAAAAGCTTAGTGAGGTTGAGCAAAGGTATTCAACTATTGATAAGGAGGCCATGGCAGTCATATTTGGAATAACAAAGTTTTACAATTATATATATGGGCGTTTTTTTGAATTAGAAACGGACAATGCAGCTTTAGTGCGAATATTTGGCCCAAAAAAAGGCATTCCAAAGATGGCTGCCAAAAGATTGCAGCACTATGCCATATTTTTATCAGCATTTACGAGTAATTACAAAATACGGCACATAAAAACAACTGTAAACCCAGCTGATTTTCTTTCAAGGTCTGTTACAGATTTAAATAATGAGAATGGGGATATCGTATATTAATACCTCACATCATCCGCGAATCAGTATTGTTTGAATTACACAGGAGCCATTTTGGAATCGTTAGAATGAAAAAAATTGCACGGTCGTACTTTTGGTGGCCTAAGGTAGACTCTGAAATAGATGATATTACAAAAAAATATATTATATGTTTACAAAACAGTAAAACACCATCTAAAACACAGAAACCATTTCCTGTTCCTCCTTCCGTATGGTATCGGATTTATGCGGACTTTTTGGGACCATTTTATAACAAAATGTTTCTAATAGTAGTTGACAGCTTTTCTAAATGGCCTGAAATATATGAGATGTCAAATATAACCAGTGCCCGCACAATAGAAATTTTTGACAGTATATTTACTCGATATGGGTACCCAATACATTTGTTACAGACAATGGTCGCACTTTTACAAGCAAGGAGTTTAAAGATTTCTGCGCAATCAGCCGCATAAAACACACATTTTCCCCACCGTACCATCCAGCCACTAATGGTGCAGCGGAGAGATTCGTGGAAACATTCAAATCTGGAATAACAAAAATTAAGGAAAGTGGGCTTAGTTTGAGATCAGCTGTGAATTTATTTATGTTTGACTACAGAAGTACACCACAACGTACAACGGGGGTTTCACCAGCCCGTCTTATGATGAGTCGAGAGATAAGAAATAGGTTTAGTTTACTGCGCCCTCCACCTTTGTCAGAGATTATGCATGAGAGAGCAGAAAAAAGAGAGCAAGGGAAACGGGAAGTTAAATTTGAAGTAGGTCAGAAAGTAATGGTTAGAGACTAGAGAAAAGATAGCAGGCCATGGGTTCAAGGGTTGGTGAGAGAAGAGAGCATACCAGGCACTACCTATGTTGTAGATGTCGAAGGGTTAAAATGGAAGCGTCACATTAACCAGATGTTATATTGTTCAGAGACCTTAGAAAAACTTTGCTAACGTAGTTTAGTTATTTAAGGATTATAACATTAACAAGATAAAAAACTTCTTTAGTGTAGTTTAATTTAAGGATTATAATATTAAAAAGATAAAAATGTTGTAAAAGTAAGCTGGGGAGAGTGTGAGGAACGGAACGCATTGCGTGGTCTTCCATCCCTGTCACAGGGATCGTCTCTCTCTCTCTACATTCGGAGTTGTGTGGATAGCGTGTTGACTGAACTGCTCTGTACTTAATAAACTCATATTAATTAATTATTGAGCTTTATTTCAAGAATATCACAATCATATTATCATTATTTAATCATCTAATACTAAAGTTAAAAACCTTAACTAACTTACGCACAAACGACCCAAGGCTAGGACAGATTCCTTCACACTCCAAGAGATTTAAGAGCACGTATTCGATTAATAGTCCACGATGTTCCAACTCCAGGTGTTTGCAATGTTAAGTAGGGGAAACCTAAATTGTCAAGGTTAAAATGCTTGCTTCGTCTTATGCAGAAATCATAACACTGGCTTTATATAGGTTATATAGGTTAGAGCGGGCTGGTTTCCGCAACTCGACGACTTAATGTATGCGCCTTTTTTGCGTGCTGGGTTTTGGCACTACTCTTGCCAACCCAGTTCTACCAGGAAGCCTAGCAAACCCTTGATGTTGCCGACGGCTTCCGGTAGCGACCTCGGTGTTCCGAGGTGACGTGCCCGGTATGTTGCCACCTCAGGGCATTCCATGATGACGTGGGCCGCGGTTTCCTCCGCCGTCATACAGGCTCTGCACAGGGGGCTGTCTGTAACACCTAATGTGAACAAGTGTTTGTTAAACAAGGCATGGCCAGTTATGGCTCCAGTTAGTAATCGGAGTTGGGCCCTTTTGAGGAGTCGTAGCTTACGCGATAATCCGGGATTGATTATCGGAAGGGCTTCCTTACTTTGCCTGCAGGTGTTTAGGTTGCTCCAGTAGTGTTGGTGCTTCTCCTTGGTGACTTGGCGCAGCTTGTTCCGCAGCCAGCTGGTCGGCAGGGGCAGAAATGGTTCAGGACCTATTAGTTCCGTTTCTGAGCCCCTTCTCGCGAGTACGTCCGCCGCGTCATTACCTCGAGAGTTACTGTGTCCCTTAATCCACTGTAGGGTGATGGGGTTGATGTTACATACCTTAGAAAGGGCGTTGTGACATTCGTATATTAGCCCTGATGTTGCTGTGTAGCATTGTAGGGCTTGGAGAACTGATCGGCTGTCGGAGAGTATTCGGATAGGGAGATCTTTTACCTTCCTTTGCTCGATCGCTGTTATAGCCATGATGATGCCCACGCATTCAGCCTGGAAAACTGTGCTGTGGGCTCCTAATGGCGTTGAGATATGTATGTTTAGGTCTTCCGAAAAAGCACCTGCTCCGGATCCCGACTTTGTCTTGGATCCATCTGTGAAGATCCTTACTTCCCTGGGGTTGAGGCCTTCCCACGGATCCTCGTGCAGTTGTATTTTGTACTTCTTGTCGAAGATGAACTGTTTTGGTATTCTGTCGGTGGCTGCCTCTATGAGCGGCTCCTCATTGACCGCTTCGTAGAGAATTTCGGTGTGTGGTACCCTGGCGGGTCTCCACAGGTGCAAGTTCCTAAGACGTACCGCTGTCGCTGCCGCTTCCTGCTGGATGAAGAGATGCAGTGGCGGGAGGTCGAGCAGGGCTTCCAGGGATGCTGTGGGCGTAGTCCGCATGCATCCGGTGGCTGCCATACCGGCTAGTCTCTGGAGTCGTTGTAGTTTTGCTTCCACAGTGGAGAGTCTGGTGCGTGGCCACCAGACTACCGCACCATAGGCTATGATTGGTCGTATTACTGACGTGTAGAGCCATAGGATGATTTTGGGGTGTAGTCCCCAGGTTTTACCTACCATCCTGCGACACTGCCAGAAAGCGATTGTTGCCTTGTCTATCTTGTTGTTTAGGTGATTGCTCCAGTTCAATTTGCTGTCCAGTATGACTCCTAGATACTTTACCTCATTTGATAGCTGGAGTTCTGTTCCAAACAGCTTGGGGAGTTGGTAGTTGCCCAAGTTGCGTTTGTTGGTGAACAATACCATCTCCGTTTTCTTCGGGTTGACAGATAGTTTGTTGGTTGAGCACCAGCGTTCTACGATACTTAGGGCTGAGCGGGTGACGTCGCAGACCGTGCTGGTGACGTTGCCGCTCGTGAGTATCGCTATGTCGTCCGCGTAGCCTACCGCGTAGTAGTGACTGTCGTTTAGTTTGGCGATCAACTCGTTCACAACTATGTTCCATAGTAGCGGGGAGAGAACGCCTCCCTGGGGACAGCCCTTTGCCACCAGTGCTAGTTGGTTGTTGTTTGCATTGAGTCTGATGACCCTTTTGCTGAGCATGTTACCTATCCACTCGACCAGGGTCGGGTTCGCCCCGTGCCTGACTAGCGCGGCTGTTATGCTGTTGAAATTGGTCTTGTCAAAAGCCCCCTCAATATCTATGAAGACGCCTAGGCACATAGATTTGTTCTTGATGGCTTCCTCTACCTTGCTTACTACTGCGTGTAGGGCTGAGTCTGTTGATTTACCTTGGCTGTAGGCATGTTGGTTTGGGTGCATTGGTACGTTTACCAGGCAGCTCTCCCGTAGATTTCTGTCGCATAGCCTTTCCAAGCTCTTTAGTAGGAACGAGGTTAGGCTGATGGGTCTGTAGGATCTGGGGTCCGAGTAGTCGCTCTTACCTGGTTTTGGTATGAATATTACCTTGACCTCCCTCCACCGTTTAGGCACATATCTGTGTGCCAGACAAGCGGTCAGGATCCCGGCGAGAGCCCGAATCAGTCTCTCGCCCCCCCACTTCAGTAGGGCTGGGAAGATCTCGTCTAGGCCCGGTGATTTAAAGGAGTCGAAGCTGTTGATTGCCCATTTCACTTTATGAGGGTTGATTACCTTGAGGGCCTGCTCCCAGTCTACCGTGGTAGGGGGGGCCTCTCCGCTCGTCCAGCTGGTCAACTGTGATATCACACAGTCAGGGAAATGCGTCTCTACGAGGACTCGCTCTGCCTCCTCTGACGAGCTGGTGAGTGTGTTGTCTGGCTTGCGTAAGGAGCCCATGGTGTGCATGGTCTGGTTGGAGAGAACCTTCCTTACCCTGTTGGCCTGTGAACATGCTTCTATGTTGTTGCAGAAGTTCCGCCATGAGCTCGTACTCCTGTACCTGAGGCGTTTCTTGTACCTGGACTTGGTCGTTTTGTAGTTCTCCCAGTCGTGGTCTGCGCCTGTGTTCATTGCTCTGTTCAGTTGTCGTCTCATCTTCTTCCTGAGCCTCTCCAGCTCAGGGCCCCACCATTTTCCTTCGCTGTTGCGGTTGGCTGGTGGGTTTGAGAGAGGACATGCATGATGATAACTAGCCACAATGGCCTCCGTTAGGAGAGTTACCTGGTTTTCTATCGCTTCGCAGCCCTCGACTTGGAGTGTAGCCGCCGACGGCAACGTAAGTTCCAGCCGCTCAGCGTATAGCAAGCGGTTGGTTCTACGTGGGTTCCGCCGAGGAGTTTCTGCGAGTGTATTTACCTGAATGTCGAAACGTATCCATCTATGGTCTGAGCACGACAGTTCCTTTGAGACGTGCCAGTTCATGATGTACTGTGTAGTTTCTTCAGTTGCTAAGGTCAAGTCAATAATTGTCTTGCTTCGTCTGTTTACGAATGTGGGTTCAGAGCCTGTATTTAGGATGTTAAGGTTAGTTGACATTAGGTATTCTACAAGTAGCTTACCTCTGTTGTTAGCGGTTTTCATACCCCAGAGGGGGTGGTGTGCGTTGGAGTCCGTGGCCACAATCAGTTGCAGCTTGTACTCTTCGCAGTGGGTCACTAGCCTCGTCATTTCGTGTGGCGGTGGGTCTTCTGCCTCTGGCATATAGATGGAAGCCAGGACCACCTCCGGCAGGCTGGAATCTTGCGCCCCTCGCACCTTTATGGCACACAGGTCTCTAGAGCAGAAACTGGTTAAGGGTTCGGCATGTATGTTCCTACTGGTGTAAATGCAGGTCCGGGGGTTATCCGGACCTGTGTGTACTATGAGCTTACCTCCGATGTTCCGGAGCCCGCATATGGCCCCCTTCCTGATCCACGGCTCCTGGATCAGGACTACGGCGGTGTTGTTGGCCTCCAGCCACTTCCGGACCTGAGCCGTCGCGGTTTCGCTGTGGTGGAGGTTAGCTTGGAGGATGTTACAGCCGGGTGAAGGGGGTTCCGTCATTGGTGCAAAGCCCCACTGACCCCTCCTCGCTGCCTTCCTCGCCGATGGCCAGTTTGCCTATCCCCTGGGCACACTCCTCCCCGCTTTCCGACGAGTCACGGAGGAGCTCTTCCTCGTCGTGCTCGGAGCAGGGGGCGCCTTGCGCCGGGGATTGGGACCCAGGCGCGACCTCGACAATGTCGTCGGCCGCGCCGGTCACCGTGGCCGTGTCCATCGGCTCAGGTTCCCGCTGTGTAGCAGGTGTTGTGCCGTGGGTGCTCGAGGGTGGAGTCTCCACGAACTTCCCTCGTGGCCCCTGGAATTTTAGGTACACCGACCCACACAAAAATGTGAGCCGGCGCCCCCTATCCAGAATGGCCTGCACCTCCGTCTCCGGTATGCTGACGATGGCAAAGGTCTCATTGCCTTGCCTGTCAGCGCTGTGCAGAAGCCACCGGTCCATCTGCACCCAGGTATTCTGGTAGCGGAGCGAGTGCGCCACCACGCCAAAATCGTCGTACACGCCCGGGAGCAGGATGCCGCAGCGTACTCTGCGCGGTATTTCGCTCTGGCGTTTCACGGTGAGGTTATCGCCAGAGGAGAGGGTGATGGCGGCTACGCACTCCCTCAGCCAGGTCACCGCTGCTTGGTCCCCGCACCACAGCCTCAGGGTGCCGTTCACGTGTAACGGCTTTCCCTGAAACTGTGGTCCGCCCCTGCTCTGCAGGTTTTGGACCGCTTCTGCCATCACGCGGGCTTGGATGAGGTTTAGGGCCTCGTCAGCGAGTTCAGCCGAAAGGTGACCCGTGCTTGCTGATGTGACAGCAACCATCAGGTCCGCCTTCGCTGCGTCCGCGTACGCCACTCGCGGGGTACCCGACGATCGCTCGATCCTCTGCTTCTTGGGTTCGCCTCTCGGAGACACAGTCTCGTCCAAGCGCGCCCTTTTAGCAGTGGTCCGAGCGACCGGGGGGCTCCCCTCCGAGGCCCTGTTGACGGCTCCTTTCCCTTTGGGAGCGGCACGGCTTGTTGCCGGATGAACGGGGTCACCGGCAGCGCCTCGCACCGTCTCCGTTCCGGGAGCACCTGGTTGTTGGTCAGGCACCGGAGCAGCAGCTTGTTCCGCCAGTAGCCTACGGTACTTGCGGCGCTGCTTCTGGTTCTTGTGCTTCTTCTTCCCGAGTTCGGTCGCACTGGGTACTGGGGCGTCCCGCTTGGCGGTTTGCTCCCTTCTTCCCCACGTGGTTAACACGGGAAGTTTCCAGCTGGCATCCAGCTGGGAAGCTGTCGAAGGCGTAGGTAGCAGCGCCGGTGTCTGCCCCGCGTCTGCGGATTTCTCCGCAGGTGCAGGCGGGACGATCTCCGGGCTGGCTTTGCGTAGTGGCCTGGGTTGAGTCCACGTTCGGGGTTTTGAGCCCGCCGGTTTCCCAGCAGACTTCCCACCCCTCGCAGACTTTGTGTATGTGTGTGACGGTGCCTTAGCACCGCCCCCGCGTGGGTGTGTTCTTGTGGTCTTGGGGGTCGATGTCGATGCCTCGAAGCCACGTGTGAAAGAAGGTAGCGTCACTTTCGTGCCACTTCCCTTCCGCTGTGTTTGGTGTGTAAGGGTAGCTGGCGGGGCTTGCGCCCTGCCGCCACCTTTGTGTGGTGTTTGTGTGTGGTGTAGCCCTTGGCCACTACTACCCGTACCTGTTTTGTTGGGAGAGGCTGGCACGCCCGTAGGAGCACCGCTCTCTTGTTGAGCGCCTTTGGGTTTCCCCTCCGGCACTCTCGGGGTTTCGGATCGTAAATTGTCCATAGTCCGTTGTTTGTTCTTCATCTCACGAGTTTCCCACCCTCCACGGAGCCCGCACCGGGGATGTCTACAATAGATCATCAGGAGTACTCGTGAGATATAGATGTGCAGAGTTGGGTGTCATGCGCGACATCGGGAGCTGCAGACAGTGTGGCTGGGTTGACCGATCCGGGTCTCCCCAGGTGTTCCACACGCCCTTGCCCCGTCAGCATGGCCGACACCCCGCCCACCCAGTGGGCCCCCACACATCTCGCCTGCGAAACCGTACCCACCTCGACCGTACGGACGCGTGTCCATTACCTTGCAGTGGCTGGCTGCAAGGCTACCGTTTTGCCAGAAATTCGGACCAAAGAGGGCGTGTTGTCTCCCGGTAGTGCTATCCCGACTCCGTTCGACTCAACCCCCCAGGACTCCTGCATCCTCGCATACGGCGCTCAACTGCGGAGGACTACCGCAGGTAGGCTGGATAGTCCATCGGGTCGCCTACAAAACCCGATGGAGCCGAGAGATCTCAGCCATTGCTGGTACAGAGAGGGCACAGAGGACTCCGTCAAGTCTCTACCAACAATGTTGCCCGGGGTGTGCCGTGGTAGTTGGTAGTATTCCGTTCGGGTTTTTACGTCCTCGCGGTTTCCTACCTTCCACCCACACTAGGAGGCGACACTCTGAACACCCCAACACTGGCTTTTTATTATATAGATCAAAAATGTAGCTATGAATAACATCGATTGATAGTCGTAGTTTTGCGACTGAAAGCCACTTAGTAGTCACATTAGGTATAACAAAATGTACATGTCCAGTAAAGAGCTTTCTATCTTATTGGTACTATGAAAACTATTTTCGTTTCATGCCTTATTTTGGTTTTGTTAATAAACTTATTATGTTAATAATGTAAGATGCAAAACTTGCAACGAAGGATCTTTAACAAGATTACGGCAGCACTCGGTCAATTTTTTTTACAGGATCCTGTTTTATAAGTCTCGGTTTTTTGTATCTAGTTGCTTGTTCTGTTATGAAAAATATTTTATAATAAAGTACTTAGTACCAAATACAACTTTTCGGACTGCCTCTATTGTCATCTGATATTAATATTAATTATGAAATTATATCACTGTCATGTCAATTTCCTAAGTAGCCTAAACGGCTACGGATTTTAACATACGAGGTGTCATTCGATTCGTCTTAATTGCCGAAGTGACATTGGGTATATAATATTTCAATATGGCATCCGCGAAAAAAAATACGGAGGGGGAATAAAAATTTTTTTTTTTTATTATAACAATATGGGTATCAAATAAAATCTATTAAATAGCCCATTCCAAATATATATACATTATAACACTTTGATGCAACTATTTTGACAGGAAAGTCAAAAAAATACGTAAATGTTAAGTAATAAACTCCTTTCGCTAGAAAGAGTTTCGCTTGTAATTTGTCACTTGTAGCTTCGCGACATTAAAAAATTTAAGATGCAGAGCTCATATATAACTAAGTTATCATTAATTAAACCATTATTTTAATAATACAAACTAAAAAGAGTTAAATGAATTAAATTATTAAAAATAAACAAAAAACCCGACTGCAATGAAAAAAACATCTGAAAAGCGAAAAACAAGCTATATAATCTATAGAATATTTTAAAAGCATGTACTTATTGATATTTATAACAATTTAAATTTAATTTGATTATTGGAAAAGGTATTGCAGGCGGGGACGAGCAATGAATTTCAAAAACTATTTCTTGAAAAAATTTAACATTTCGACTAGCGTATCCGGCCTGGAACACCTTTTCCAATAATTATTCAAGTTAAATTTAAATTGTTATAAATATCAATAAGTACATGCTCTAAAAAAAATCTATAATTAGATTATATAGCTTGTTTTTCGCTGTTCAGTTATTTTTTTCATTTCTAAGCTTTTTCTTATAGCAACACTACCGCTGGTGGGCTCATAGAGGTAGTAAAACATAGAGAGAGTGTAAAAACGGCTAATAGAATAGTACTCTTCGCACCTGTTACAAATCCTTTGTTCTACGTCTGCCTAAAACGCATTATGCCCTGTTGCTGCATAAACCTAAAACGCGTTTAGAATAAAACGCGAAGTTCCTAATTATCACTATGCTTAAATTTCTGATGTACTAAAACGCATTATGACTTACTCTGTTTGGGCTAAAACGCATTAGGACTAAAACGCGTTTTGACTAAATCGAGTTTAAGACTGAAACGCGTTTTGACTAAATCACGTTAACGATTATAGAAATATTAGAATATATATTTTCAATTTTCACCATATAAGCCTTCTGAAGCAAAATCAATCAAAATGTAATAATTGCATTATTTTATCTTATCTTATCTTACAGACGGGCCCTTTCGGATACACTTCGACCCTTTAGGATCTTTTGTGCAATTACCCTCTTACACACTCAGCTGTTCAAATTTGCAGGTTTCCTCACGATGTTTTTCTTTCACCGTAAGAGCATCGGGTAATGCATTTAAGTTAGAAAATCTCATTGGTGCATGGTGACCGAATAATTGCATTACTGAAGTTTAGGCAAAACGCGACTTAGTCAAATAGCGGAGTAGGTACATTACCGAAATAGACATTATACTCAATAGATCAACAGCGAAATAGACGAATTTAACCATGTAGCCTAAATGCTACCAAAGAATGAAGTTTAGGCACTCTGCATTAGTGTGCGTAAGTTTGCAGTCAGTGATGTGCGGTTTTTCGAAATATTAGGTTTAACCATAATTAAAAGGCAAAGGATAAGCCTATTTTCAATAATAATTGTGATTGATTTCCAATTGAAAAGTGGCCTTATTTCGAAAAAGTAAACTGAGAAATTAACTTTTTTATCGTGTAATAAAACTAAAGACAGTTTTTACAGTTTTTATTTAGAAATAAAACGTTTATCTTTAATAATGATGAAAAAGCCTTGTAATTGTAAGACAGTTTGTGACCCTTTTTTGATGCCGGATTGCATTGCAACTTCTGCAACATCGACGAACCATTTCTGTCAGAGCATCTCCAACCATTCCTGTTTGAGCATCAAGGTTAATTTGTTTGGGTTGCGTATGAATGGATGTGATTACTGAATATATATATATATATATATATATGTTTCTTATTAAAATCCGAGCTATACTGCAAATCTGAAACAATACAATTAATTAATATCACATATTGGCTCTTTTACCGATCGATAGATATGTACGTACGGAATTTGATTCCTTGACCATTTTGAGCAAGCACGCAATGTATTTTTTTTTTAATTTGAGACCTTTCAGTAAACTATGTACTTCGCGTCTCAATATGTAAATAGGAATGTCAACATTCCCGGACATTTTTGAAAAAAGGTCTTTAAGTCGGCGACCAAATATTCTATTCGAAGATTCGTTTTTTAGGTCTGCGGGTAGACGCTCATAGAAAGCGGGCCCTATTACGCGCGGGTTTTTGTCGAGCAGCGCCAACCACCGCGGCACACGCTGGAGGCGGCCCTACCGGGAATGTTAACACGTTTAAACTGGTGTACGAGTATATTGTGCCGTGTGTACATTATAATGTCGAAAACATTATTGTGAATAATGTGTCATAATACCATATTTTTTAAAGAGCTGCCTACAAGAGTGCCTCGGTTTTACACTTGCTAATGTGCGAAGGGCTCTTTTTTACAAAGTGAACACTTGTTTGGAGTCCGTGGAATTACCCCATATGATAAAATTTAATGGAAATATTCATAATATACAAACATCGGGGTTTTCGGTGCGGGAGTGTTTGACATTAGCCAAAGAGTAGATATTAACTTAAAAAACGGAATATACTCTAGCAAGTTGAAAAAAAAAACTTGGAAAAATTAAGTATATCATAAATTAAATGGTCAGTCATTATCAACCTCTTCAGTTAAGTCCCAACTCATTTATAAGCAAATAGGTGACAGATATCTGACGCGTAAAGATTGATATTATGACATTTATATGCACCTATTACAACTGCCGACGTAGAAAGATGAAATGAAAAATATTAATAGTTTATTCTGAAAATCGTGTCAACTACTAAATTTACTGCAGGTAATTAATTAAAGTTTTTCTTATTATTATTTCAAAGCCTTGGTAGTAAAGCTAAAGTACTACATGAGTTAAAATCAAATTGTACCATAGTGCGTATACAATTCGCAGAGAGGTAGTTATTCATTAGGCATAATATATATTTTCTCAGATTAACCTATCTGTTTATCTCTACCCTTTCTTAAATCATTCCCGTACCGAAAACCCCGATGTATGATAATATACATATACTTGGAGCAGCGCATCGGCGAAATCATAGGCTTGAATTTGCGTATTGCGAATATCGCACTACTAAGCCTACCACACAGCTTAGATACGTGGTTTTTCCAATTCAGCTTAGCGTCTAACCAAAACCCGAGAAAACTGCAAGACTCGCAACGTGGCATTGGGGTCTGTATTGGCGCGATGACAGTGGAGTTTCCGGCTGTGAACATCATCACGTTAGACTTCGCGACGTTGAGGACGAGGCCGTTCGCAGAGAACCAACTGAGGAGGTGAGCGCACACGTTAGCAATTTTCTGCTCGAGCTGCTCGTACATACACGCGGCCACGACCACCGTGGTGTCGTCGGCAAATAGCACCGTCTGACCGTCGGTGACAGATGGGAGGTCATTAATAAAAATCGAAAACAGGGTATTTCCAAGGGCCGATTCGTGCGGAATGCCAACTTCTATATCCCCTGATTCCGATTTCCAGGTTTTTCCCTCGATTTTGACTTGAACGGTCTGTTTTCTGCAAGTTAAAAATGTTTTAAACAACTGAAAACCTGTGTTGTTGATACCGTAGTGTTTAATTTTGTCTAGTAATAAGTCATTATTAATAACGTCGAATGCTTTTGACAGGTCGCAGAATATGCCTGCGACCTTGTACTTATCATCCAAAGCCGTTGCAATGCAGTTATAAATTTCATAAGCTGCCGCTGTAGTAGATCTATTTTTCCTATAAGGAAATTGTTTGTCAGTCAGTAGGTCATTTGTCTCAAGATGTTTGTTGTCAGTTTGATAAAATCGATTCAATAATCTTTGAAATGTTTGGCACTATAGTTATAGGTCTGTAGTTATCCACAGAATCCCTCTCTCCTTTTCCCTTATCAATTGGACAGACCCGTGTGCTTTTCAGTACGTCGGGATATACGCCGGTAGTGAACATGCAGTTTATAAGTTCGACCAATAAACCCGACAAGACCAGCCAGACACACATGAGTAAGTCCAGAGACATATCGTACACGTCGAGCGTGGCGCGTGCCTTTAACATGGAGCGTAGCGAACGGTCCAGGTCCGCGAGCGAGACCGCGGGCAGCTCGAGGTCAGGAACATCAGCGTCTTGTAGGAAGCTCACAAGATAACGCATACTACTACATTTGTCGGTTTGCACGACAAACTTTGACGCAACCGTAAGAAAGTGCCGGTTGAGGTGTTCTGGGATGTTGGTAGGTTGTATTTTGTTTCCATTTGCATCATTTAAATAAATGAAAGTGTTCCTTTACTTTGTAGATACCTCCTCGCTGACTACATGCCACATTTCTTTTGACGTATTTGCACTGTTAATAATTCGCCTTTCTGTATAATTTTGACGTGCAGTTAAGGTTTCGGATTTAATTAGTGAACAATAACTAGTAATTGAGTTGCTGCGTTGACAAACGCAGCATTATCAGGGTATTGACGTTTCATATCAGTTAAGTCATTATAATTTAAGATATAATTCGAAAGGGTGTCTGTCAACCGTGGAATGTGTTTTTTCTTTTTTAATAATAAGTTTTTAATTGGGAAATGTATGTCAATGTAATGAGTCAGTATATTAAATAATTTGGTAAATCTATCATTAACGTCAATTGAATTATTAAAAATAAAATTCCAATTTTAATTATTGATGTCAGTACGAAATGCAAATATATTATATTCATCTTTAAATAATCTCTTCTGTATAAAAGAGTTTTGTTTGGCACGGCTAGGTGGTAGTATAGCTAAAGTGAACAGCTGAGCGTTGTGGTCGCTCACGACGGTGTCCAGAGGCGCCGCCGTGACGTCACCGCGGCCGCAGGGAACAACTCCGCAGTCTATGGAGCTCAGGCTGTGCGCGGACACACGGGTCGGAAAATTTACACAATTAGTACAATTGTAGCTTTTTAAAATTTCGTCTACCCGTTGCCGTAAACTATTTTCGGCCAGAAAGTCTACGTTTTGGTCACCAACCAAAATAAATCTTTTATTTTTGTCTGTAAGTCTACCTAACAGTATTTCCAGGTTATTTAAATAAATGTCGAAGTCACCATTACCGGTGCGGTACACAACAATTACAATTAAATTAGAAACACAAATTTCAATCGCAAAGAACTCAAAATGGAACTGAACAGCCAGGCTTTGTAAGTCGTTTCGCTGGCGATATTGAATACCAACCCGTTTGAATAGCGCAACGCTGCCGTGCGCGATGCGCGTGCGGCAGTAGTTATTTGCCAGCTATGTACGGTCCCACGCTGCTTGGCTAGCTTTTTCGACTGGCAAATTCTCACACGGGTTACAGACACGCCAAGGATCCTCTGTATCGGACAAGCACAACTAGTAGCCTAAATGGCAAGCCCACCGACTTCACGGGGAGGGTTGCTTGAGACCAACAGGTGAGTGTGAGATGTTAAAAATTTTGCTAGAAGTTAATTGCTAAAAATTAAAATATTGACTTGGAAGTTCGATTTTTATTCATATAGACGTTGTAAGATAAAAAATAAAAAAGCTGAATATATGTTCCCTGAGATATTATTTTTTTCTTTGCAAAAACTTCAGTATTTTCAAAAATACTGACTATTTAATTAAAAAAAATATAAACCTGTTTTGATACTTTCGTCAATATTTATGTATCTTAATAAATTTATATAAAAGAGTGTAATGATTACATTAAAAATTAAAGCCACATCTATGGTTTATTAGAAAATAACACCACACTCGAGGTGATAGGTAAACTGAAGCCGATATAAATTTTTATCCGAAGCGCGGCGGCTTGTAACTTTGAATACCCCCCCTTCCCTTCCCCCCAGGGGGAGGGCGATGGCTACCGGGCTAAATCAGCTTAGTTTGTCGTAGGATACATCTGTGCCAAGAGAATTCATCCGATACCAAATTTTGACCTCTCCATACATTGGGTGACACTACCGCCTGCACTACTTGTAAAACAGGGTGTTCAGGCTATATACGTGGCTGATTAAGGTGAGTATCGTACGAGGCCACGTTGCTATCGACGAGCCCAACCGTCATAACCTCATTCTAATAAGCTACGTTTTCCTTTAGCCAGTGCCACGTTATAAGGAGGCACCGTGCGTATGCCGGTCTCAACTAGCCTCACGCTATAAAGCTACATAAAACCCACTTTCTGGTAAGTTTTTATATTTACCTCATGGCTAGGGCTGATAGGTTAGCTGTCAACAAAATTTTCTCTTATTAACAACTGCAATTCTTGTTGCAGGGTTTTATTTATACTTTAGGCGTAGCCTTAACCACCGGATTGACCGTGAGGGGCGCTTCGTGCTCAACCTCATGGGTGTGACTTCCGTGCTACGTGTTGCGACCTAGAGAGGCTCGGGGCAGTAACCCTACTCTTCGCAATTCCCCATGTGTTACGAGTCTTCGCTTGCCACTTAACCTCACCTTACACACACTTGACCATATGCGTACTTCACCCTAGTTAAGTGTACCTTTCTATTTCTATAAAAAGCTACTGTTACTACAGTAGACTGCAAATGCCCGTATGTGATAAAAATATGTGAACTTGACAATATACTAAGGAGAACAACTTTTTTGTTTTACTTATAACAAGAAAACATCCTATTTGTAGTGAGTTTACCCAGAGCGCCTTTTATTTTACTAAATTCGAGGTGACTTGCTTTCAGGCCTATGAACCCTTTGGCCCTCTTAACGTCTCATGCCTGTCTGCCGATTGAGGAGGTTCCAAGTTAAAAAAGTGACAACCGTTGCACACTTTTCTTGGCGGGCAAAATTGGCAACCAGGAGGAGTCACATATGCGGCTTAATTTGCCCACCTTCATAATTCTTTATTCAAGCTACTTACAGCATAAAATGCACAAGAGAATTATTCTAAAAAATTACCATACCATTATAAAAACTTACCTTTGTCTTAAACTAGTGAATATAAATTGGCCCGCACCAAAATACACGTCCACTTTTACAAGCTCCGAAAAGAAACTGAGTGGAGTTACATACAATAGCAAATAACAGTTTTGCCATATTAATAAACTACTTTCTGCTAAAACGGACTAAATGGACTGAATTCAACTAGTTTTATTAATATCCCTCATGGGCAAACTTACACGGTTTCACGGTACGTATGCGATACTTTCCAATTAACGTAATTAAACCAATGCCATTCAAATTTGTCTATTGACACATTACATCACACATTATTATGTGTGATGTAATAGGTAGACGATGAACTGAACGGACAGTAAGATGGTGGACCGCCTTTATTAAAAAAAGAATCAGACAGTAAAATAAGTAAGTAAATGGACGCGAGCATTAATATGATCGCTGAGCTTCATTAAAACTTCGCTTCGCTCTTTATTCATACTCCGTCTCTGTGAATGTGTATAGTTCGTTCGTTCAAATAGTGTGCATGCTTTGATGTGCCGCCACAATTGGTAAAATGAAGCCGCCGAGGCGCGCAAAAAGCGGTGTTGGCGACTTCAGTGATTTGCAATGCAGAATGGTGGTAAGTGTGGAAGCGAAAACACAGCACCGCTCAATAAAGCTGAAGTAGACAATATGACTTCCACGGAAGCATTGAAGGAGGTCATATATATATATATATAAGAAGAATCTGCTAAATGAGTTGATTTTTAAAACACTAGGGGTATATCTAAAATGATAAACCAAGCAGCTCAAAAATTGGGCAAGAACCCAGTTATTAGTATAAAGTTTAAACATTAACGTCAGAGAACATTTTATAAGAGATGCCATAAAAAACGGGCATGTAGACGTCAAATTCTGATAGTATGGGGTAAGTATCTCAGAGACCTACCACCGCGATGACGGCGATGGTGATGTTGGGACGGGTTGTTGTGTAGTTGTGAATAAATAAATGTCTTACTCAATTTTATTGCATTTTAAATTATTTATGCATATTATAGTAAGTTAAGTTGGCATGAAACTCGAAATCCCTGTGTGTTTTGTCTGAAGGTTGCTAATAGAGTCAGAATATTTCCGACCGTGTAAATCTTTTGTTGTCAGTGTGAAAACATAAATGTTGTCTTTCTGACAGCAGAGCTTAGTCACTGAAGCAATGTGTCTCACTGTACACATCTATTGTTGTCAGTCTGACAATATAAATGTTGTCTTTCTGACAGCGGAACTTTGTCACTCTAAGTAGTAATGTATCCGATAGTACACATCTATTGTTGTTACTCTGACAATGCTCTAAAAACAGAAATACTGTGTTTCTGACAACAGAGCTGTGTCACTGTAGCAATGTGTTACTTAACTTTGTTAGGAGAGCAACTACTATTTAATAGGCCAACAAATTAAATGTTGCTGTTATTACAAAAGTACGTTGCTGAGATGTCAACAATGTAAGCACATCATATGGCTTCCGCTATAGCGGAGGGCTTAGTTAGCTATTCCAACAAATATGTTGTTGCTACGTTATCAAAACTCGTTCACTGTTCAAACCGTTACAAATTACTTCTAGTTTCCGATTTTCAGATGGTTTTTAAACATTTGATTTTTTAGTTCAACATAAAAAGCATTAAATCGATATTTCAAATTCGCCGCATAATAATAGACTTTTAGATGAAAAGGTAGGAAATCAAATGTATAAAAATAAAATAAATGTTTAAAAAAAAACAAAAACCCGCCTTCAAAAATGCAAAAAATAACTTCTTTTAAAATGGTAGGTCAGTCCAACTGCATTCGGCTTTTGGTTTAAAATATTGTGGGACGCCGACTTCAGTTGGACTGACCTACCATTTTAAAAGAAGTTATTTTTTGCATTTTTGAAGGCGGGTTTTTGTTTTTTAAACATTTATTTTATTTTATACTTTTTAGTGATCCTATTTATGCTGTTACGTAGCTGCACTTCTAAATATTAATGAGAAACTATAGAACATTTCAAGCTCGCCGCAGACAACGCCGCGGGATTGTTATAGTCATATTTAAACCTAAATCTGCTTCGTCATAGTCGCTCAACTACCTTAATCGAAATATCTTATCGCCACCCTTGAAATAGGTACCGTTAAGGAGTTCCGGTGGCCATCTGTGGTCTTCATCATCAGTTCCACTTCACCATATAGTACTTTTCAAAAGCAAATGCATGAGTTACAGTGAAAAATACCAAAATCGCTATAGGTGTGCCTATAATATTTGAGGAGTTCTCTTGATTTCTCCATGATCCCATCATCAGATCCTGACGTGTTAACAATGGGACCAATTAGAAAGTATACCCATTCAAACAACGAAAAAATTTTTCATATCGGTCCAGTGGTCTTCTAGTAATCGGGGAATATACATTTAAAAAAACCGGACGAATTGAGAACCTCCTCCTTTTTTTGAAGTCGGTTAAAAACATGTCAATCACAAACTACAAGTAACCAAGGTGTATACTGTTAAAAAAGCGGCTGAAGTTATGAATACATAATCTTTAAAAATCTTGAAACACGTGAGTGATTGTACAAGCTGGACACGTTTGATAGGGTAGAAACAAGTGGTTTGTTAGAAAAGGTAACTATAGGTATTTTAAATATTTACTATGTTTACAGAATTGGTAGCTTAGAACGACACAATGTATGTATGCCTTATAAAATAAATGATTTTTAAAAATAAAAACGACACAATGTTGCTATAACAAAAAAGTACTTTGCCTTCTATATCTGCGATAGGAGGGGTCACATAACTTTATATTGAATAAAACATTAACTTGCACAATCATGAGCATTTATTTCAATTAATTTATAGATTACAACCATAATTTATAATATAAAAGACTAGTTAATATGTACGGTCAACCAATTTGATTTCTGGCCCACAGAACTACCTTGCAGTCAACCAACTTAATTTTGACTAAGAAATGGCGCGCTGAAGTTACATTTCTTACCGTGTAAAAGTTCAACAGTGGCCCAGGAATCAAATTAGTTTGCTGTACTAAGGAGTTTCATCCGTTAAACTTAAGTCCACTTTTCACTCCCTAATCTTACATTAGCACGCTCACTTCCGTCCGTAAATGACACATTAAGTTAAAAAATGAATGAATCATTTATGTTGTGACAAAGTCACACCTTCTCCTCCCCCATCTTCTTTCGGGCTATGAAACACTAACGCAACATAACACGTTGTCGAATTCTTTATGTTCACTTTACTAAAACCGATCAAAAGCCAAAGTATCGCTGAATGAATGTTGTCACTTGTCAGGTTCTTTTCGTTGACCTTTGTGAAATTCGGACAATGTTATACGTTAATGAGCTCACAAAGTAATGTTGTTATTGTACCAACATAGTTTTGTCATTTTAAATTTGACAAATGCAAAGTATTGTGCATTGTCGCCACCTCAAAATAAATGTTGTCAGTTTCTTTACGTTGAACTTTTTGAAATTCGGACAATGTTATACGTTAATGAAGTCTCAAAGTATTGTTGTTATAGAAACAATAAAATATTGTCATTTTAAATTTGACAAAAGTCAAGTTGTGTACGGTACGACAATCACATTGTTTATCTACATAAATTAACTTAAATGTACCATTAAACAATAAAAAATTGACAACGCTAATATTGTGCTTTGTCAAGCAAAATTTTTCTCAGTGTACTTCATTTAACGAGCCAAACGGACCGACGGATGAACATTAGATTCTTCGACTAACATTCGATTATAGATAGACGAACTTCGTTTTTACCGAACCCTGAATCGACTAATACTTTAAACTACTGAATTGCTCCTAAGAGTGCTTGGAATCGACCTTCAATTGCTCAGATCAACTTACCCAGCCGACTAAATAACACGATGAAGATAAGGCATGAACGAGTGAAAAGACTTTTCCATAAGAGCTCTCTTCGCTAGATATACGATACGCGAATGACGTAAATTCTTTGATCGTTTTTAAACAGTATACTTAAAACTAGCGTATCAGTTATGTGACATAGAACTGTAAAATAAATACCTGAACTGCAAAAGTGTAAGAAAGTAGTATTATGTATGTAGGGCAAGGGCCGTAAACCAGGGATCAATACCGGTATTAATTAAAATTGAAATATCTTTCTTAATTTGCATTATTTTCGTGATATTTCTGACTGTAATTTAGGTAATAACACTATTCTATTATATAAATTCATTGAACAACAAAAATATTCAATAATAAGCGAGATACCGAAATTGAATACCGGTATTTTTGTATGAAAATAATACCGGTATACAATCCCTGCCGTAAACATTAAATTATCTAAGCATTTAGCCCAGACCAGTTACGATTGTACTTTATGGAGGGAACCTTAAAATAATATTTTCTTATACATGATGGAAAGGGACGACGGTTTAACCCAAAACTGGGAGATCTTTAGTATTTTATTTCACTCATCACACAAATATTTTCCAATACTGGGAATCGAACCCGGGACCGCTAGCTTCGAAGGCATGGTCACTACAAACTAGGCTAACGCGTCGTCAAATAGATTTAAATGGATATAACTTACTCCCTGGATTAACACAGGCTATTTTCATCTCAGAAAAGTTTAAAGTTCCCTAAGTAATACCGAAAATCGAAATCGGGCGGAGTTGCGGACAGAAACTAGTATTTCATAAAAATAAGACGTAGTTTTGGAAACCGCGGTGCTTGAGTCACACTCGCACTTGACCTGGTTTTATATTAAGCTAAATATTCAATATATTGCGAGATATCAGCTCTATAAGTGGTTAGAATTGTCTCTTCCCAAAATATCCCTACGTGAAGATTTTAATGATGATGCCCATAATTTGGTGAACCCTATGAGGTGCAATGAAGTGCTGATGTCTAAATGCAAGGTAGAAAATAGAATCGCATAAACGTACGTCGGTGTTATATCATTCAAAACGTTCATTTCATGCTTTGCACTTAAATCTACATTGAAGTATCAGTGGTGCATAAATTTCTATAATTGAGAATCAGTTTGCAGGCGATGGTTTAGTCAGTCAAAATATTTTAAATGTATTGGCAACTTGTTCGTTTTATATTTATTCGTTAATTTTCAAAATGAATTTGAGAATATTTTCATATTTGGCGTTGACTGTGAGTACTTGGTTTGTGGATGAAACAAAACAAATAAACTACTTACAGTAACTATAGGTGTAAAGTTAAAGCAATTACCTAAAGGGAGCGTAACGTTCGAGTATTAAACGGATGATTACATCTTTACTTACATATTCTTATAAACAGTAACGAGTAAAATTGTTTAAAATGTTACTAGTAACTTTTGTAGTGTTAATTTCAGAAACTGCTAATCCGATTTAGAAGGTTGTTCCAGTAGTAATACAAAGATACGAGTAGGTATATACTGAGAGCTGACAGCGTATGCAAATGATATTACTACGAGGGCTGCCTTTTAAGTTGTGTCGTTTGAAATAACCATAAGCGATTTGGAAAGTGTATTATCATTTATCGTTTGTCGAGAATTCACCACAAAATTTGATACACTTTACCATTATCTCAAACTAGTTTTGAAAACACTTATTCCACTCTGAAGTCGGGGTTGCCAAAATGGCCGATTTGTATGCGTCCACCGCTTCTCCGGGTTTGTGAAAACGTTGATCACGAAGATATTGTTTGATTTTTGGGACCTTACATACATACATACATTAAATCACGCCTTTTTCCCAGAGGGGTAGGCAGAGACGACTTCCTTCCACCTTTTTTAGGGAACTTAAAAATCTTTTTAGGGTTTAAGTCAGGGCTATCAATGTTTTCCTTGCTTAAAAGCGCATTGTAGTACGTAACGTTTTACGATCTTGTAGCACAATAGATGCAACGTGACCAGCCTTTGCCACGAACGACGCGACCATTTTCTTCGAAGTGCTTCTAGAGCATATTACTTTTGTCGGTTTTGGCTCATCTTGGAAGACCCAAACAGTCTTGCTGCTTGAAATCTGGATCATAGGCATACATCCCAGATACATCACCACTGATCGTACCGTAAACGTGTTTTGACTCGCCGCGGCCAAAACGTTGCAGAGATTTTGACATCATGTAACACGAGCCGTTTTTTGCTCATCACTTATCAAATGTGGTATCAATCGCGAGATTAACTTACTTACACCGAGCTCTTCATGCAAGATTTTTCTAATTGTTGTCCCTGAAATGCCCACAAGTGCCTCTATTTTACAGTATGTCACGTGACGATCTTTGACGATCAGCTGTCGCACAGTGTCGATGTTCTCTTGGGTCACGGCGAATTTTAGACGACATTCACGTTGTTTGAAACTAAGATTGCAGTGTCCACGTTGAAATTCTAAATACCAGCGTTCTACAGTCCTAAGGCACGGTGCTTTGGTACTGAATGCAGAGATTACCCCCTACAACGTCACAAACTTTAACTCTTTATAATAATATCTTTATAATAATACTAGCTGTTCACGTGCCCAATTCGTTGGGCAATAAAAATTTTTTTTGGGTTAATGTGTAGCCTATGACACTCACAAATAACGTGGTTTTCTATTTGTAACAGAATTTTCAAAATCGGTTCAGTAGATTCAGAGATTACCCATTACAACGTCACAAACTTTACCTCTTTATAATATTATAGTATAATAGTATATATAAGTATAGATAAGTATAGATATAGATTATAGCACGCCAATTTTTCTTAGAGATTTCCAATTTCACAAGAGACTCGTTTACTTTGCAACGACGCTACAGACGGGTTCGGACAGTCAAAAGTCATTCTTTTGTTTTTGACGTCTAAATTCAAGAAGTTTAAAATACCTTTTTTTAAACAATGTTGGGAGATTTGTAAACGACAAGGCTTAAAAGGCAGCCGTCGTATAGTTGTGTTTTAGCGTGTTTTTGGACTAGCATTAACTAACAGTCTGGCGACGGAGTCCCTGGGATTGGCAGGGGAGGGGCTTGAAAAGTAGTGAAAAGTCATCAGAAACACGTACCGCAAAATAGGGTAATTTGGTCCAATATTTACTTTCAACTGGAATTTTAACCTTCTTCCTTAATTCATAGGGCATTGTTACTACATAAAAATGTGTGGTAAGATTCCCAAATTATTGCCTTATTTTGCGAAATTCAACAAAATCCCTATTGCATTCCAATTTACCCCTGACGGGGTTAATAGGTTCGCAAGGGAGGTTAATCGGAATTTTGACTAGGGCTGTCACTCAATCTAGCCAAAGCTAAGTATCTACCTAGGTGACTAATAAACTAGTCTCAAAAATCATTAAAATATGTACTAAATAAAAAAATCCTTCGTGAGATCATAATTTTATTGAATTGAATATTTTTTTATTAATTTAACTTATACATAATTAGCTCCTGGTTTGGCTACGCAGTCACGAGGCATCGAGACCTTTTTGAAATAACCAAAAACAAAACAAAAAACATAAAGTAATATTTATTTAAGCGACTACTTATTAAAGAAGATTAATATGAATTTTGCCATCATGTAGGTAGTTGACCATTATGGACAACATGCCTTATAGATTTTACTTTATAGAAGAATTATATTTTCATGGCCTATATATTTTGAACGTATACAATGTAAACTTATGCATTTTGATTGTATACATTATGATACGTACCGAACAGTTAACATAACAGTGAAAATTACATTAGCCATAGAATACCTAAATCAATATATAATAGAATACCTAAGCCAAGACGTTTGAAGAGGTGGAAGAACGTCTGTCTATATGTCTGGAAGAGTTGGACAGCTATTCTAAGGAGAACGCATTGAAGCCGAACCCTTCCAAGACGGAATCATGCTCTTTTCACCTCCGTAACAGTATAGCTGAGCGTAAATTGAATATTTTATGGCGAGGAATTCCAATTATCCACAATAGCCACCCGAAATACCTTGGCATTACTTTGGACCGTTCACTGACCTACCGAAAGCTCTGCGAAAATACGAAGCAGAAAGTCTTCGTCCGGTACAACCTGCTACGACGCCTCACAACCTCACTATGGGGAGCTTCACCCGACGTACTCCGTACGACGAGCCTTGCTCTCTGCTACTCTTCAGGTGAGTTCGCATGCCCAGTTTGGAGCCGCTCGGCTCATGCAAAGTCAGTGGATGTAGCACTCAACGAAACATACCAGATCATCACAGGCTGCCTCAAGCCGACTCCGACCCAGATGCTATATCCGCTGGCCGGCATTGCGCCGCTGGTGGTGCGAAGGAACGTCGCTGCTGCTGTTGAGAGGTGCCGCCAGGAGCAGGATACGCGTCACCCTCTACATGGACGTCAAGCCGTAGCGAGTCAGTTAAAAAGCCGCAAAAGCTTTCTCAGCTGCGAATCTCCCGTCACCAACGCCCCAAAAGCCCGTTCCCGTCTGTGGGAGGAGGAACATTCTCTGCCGACCTTTGTTCCACCTGCGGAGAGACTCCCACCGGGTCACTCATTACCGTGGCGCACGTGGAAGTCACTCAACAGACTGCGCGCTCAGGTCGGTAGATGCCGAGAAAACTTGGGAAAGTGGGGTTACACCGCCGAGGACCACTGCAGCTGCGGCGCCTCACCACAGCCCATGGTGCACCTCCTGCACTGCCCCTCCAGCCCCGACATCTGCACGCAGCAGGACCTATATGACGCCACTAGCAATGCCGTTCGCGTGGCAGAATATTGGTCATCTCATGTATGACAAGCCGTCGACACGCTAAGAAGAAGATCAAAATTAAATTTTCCTTTAATTTATTTAGATATTTTTTTTATTTATTCAGAAAAACCAACAGCCATTCTTAAAGTAAAGTCACGTTAAACAAAATTACTTAAATAAGGCCTAAAGTTTCCTATATTACTAAATTTACTTTAAAACATTACTTAAATATGTTCTGCATAAGTGTCAAACATAATATAAGACAAATGTTAAGCTACGTGTGGTCAGCATACAGATCAATAACTTAATTGAGAAACAAATTATGTTATTGATGATATATTAAATTATGTTACCGACTCTAACTATTAAGGAGAATATAAAATCTGTCGAATTTTATTTTTAAAGGTCGACATACTATGAGCAAATAGATCAACGTCATTAAGCGATTTGTTATAAAGAGTGCACGAGCGCCTAAAATACGAATTTTGTGCATAAATAGTGCCACAAGGTGGGATACTAAAAATAGGTTTGGAACGTGAGAGGAGACGAGGAACTCTGAAAGAAATGTGTTCTAATAAAACAACCCTATCTATTTCTTTTGACAACCCTATTTGGCAATGCCAATTTACCCCATAATCAAACCAAATAACCCCCGCGTTGTTCCAATTATACCTGTTGACATGCCAATTTCCCCCTTGGCCGTTCGTATTATCTCCAAAATAGCCTAAAAGCAAGTGGTTATCTAAAACTAAGATTTCTAATGAAATATTGCAATTGTTTACTTATTTTTTTATTTCTTTAAACCACAATCCACTTTTATTTAAAATCGATATTACACCAATTTAAAAAAAAAAACATAATATGACTCGTCTAAAACTTAAAATTAAAAAGACATTTAACGCGTGTTCACGACGACTTCAATTTCAACGTGTTTTTCTTATTGAAACGTCATTGGCTGATTTAAACGCTGTTCACCAGTAGCAAAAAATACCTCGCTCGTTCAGAAATTAACAACATTCGATCTCCGGTCTGTTCGTAATGGGACTAACAGACCGGTTTAGAAAAGCAGATTTTTATTCCTATTTACCCCGCTATTCCTATTTACCCCGTTTTACGGTAATACTATAAAATCAATTTTATTTTTACCGTCTATAAATTAGAAAATTAGATAATCATTTATTAGTGTTTCCAGACTATTTACTCCTTGTTTAGACTGCATCAGACTGGTAAAAACTTGCTGAAACTATCAGGCAATCCTTCGAATCATTTTAATCCAACTAAGAAATATTAACAATAATACAATACAAAGTAAAAATTACGAAGTAAAACTAAAACTATGGCAAATTAAAAAATAACGAGCACAAGATCGCCAAGAGTGGAAGAAGAGGGAAGAGGCCTACATCCAAGATTGGATCACCAAAAGGCCACCATGATGATGATGATGATTGTCATAGCTAGTCGACTTTATTTCTTTCTTTTTGACAATATGATCAAAATCGGTTCATGCGTTTAGTTTCTATAGCGCCACAAATTAAGGACCATACATACATATATAGTCTGATAAACACATTACCCTCCTCCTTCGGCAGTCAGGTAAAAACAGAGGGCCCCCGTGGCAGAGTACCACAGGTGCTGGCAGCATTTCCTCGTTGTATAGCAATCCTTATGCGTTGTCCGAGGAAGCTGCCAGCTCTGTGGTCTCCAGTTGTTTCTATTAGCCTTTTCGAACTGTCCTAAAAAGGCTAATAGCACTGGGTCCCCACGGACCAAGGGTCTCAACGTCGAATGGAACGAAGTTATATTCTGCGCCGAGACCCTTTTGATAGTTTTGGCCGCCTCGGCTGCCGAGCCTGGGTTATTTACTATTTCGCGGAGGTGTGACGAGGCTAGGGTGTCTACACAAGTAGCGTCGCACACCAGCACTTGCCCCATACTCCACGGAATTAAAGACATACCGTCAGGTCTTTTACCGTCATCCCTAGCGATACCGGTTGGCTCCAGTAAAGCGGGAACGTTGACGGAGGCAAGAGACCGGCGGATAATGTCATTGAGCGCGGCGTGTCTAGAGAAGCGTACTGCGCTTTTTTGACATGAAAGTCCGTTGTGACCCAGATAATCAACTTCGTTACCACAGGGGCATATGTGTGGAGTGAAGACCCGGACACCAATACGCAAACAAGCAGAATTTCGGAGAGTTCAGGATCTAAGAAAGTACCAATATTTGGCGATAGGTGTGCATGAAGCCAGTAGCCAGCCTTTTTGGTTCCCACCGCCAAAAGCCTGGCACGTTCAGATCCTGAGTTGCTACTTACAAGGGTGTCATAAGTCAAATTAGAGGTTATGTCATCCCAACTTCTCTGAGACCTTAATTTTTTTGGGTGATTGCTGCTTGGGTAGGTCAGCAGTCGTGTAGTTTGAGGGCAAAGCGCAAAGGATTTTACCTACTTGACTGGCCGAGCTATGCACGGAAGCCAAAAAAGCTGGAAAAGAAACACAAGAAATTTTGCGGATCCCTAGTCCACCAAAGCGGATGGGGAGGCATGCCTGAGTCCAGGATTGCTCGCTTAGGTGAATGTTCAAGATAGATTTCAAATTTAATTTAATAATGTCATTAATTTGCCTAAGGAGATTTCGAAATTTCCAAAAAGGCCAGCAGCAAAGCAGGTACATAAATTTAGGCACAAAAAGACAGAATTTCAGAACCAAAAGAGCATAATGTGGACTAATTTCGAGAAGACGATCCGCATAATCTTGAATTTTTAAAACAGTGTTTTAATAAAAGCTGAAATTGCGTTTTCAGAAACAGAGGAGTAATTTTTGGTCAACTATTTTTATGTTTGGTTTTATAACAGCCCAATCTAAGGAAAGATTTTGAATGAAAAGTTCGCATTTACTGAAATTTAGTTTGAATGGACGAAAGGTCGGACAAAACGGTATCAACGGTGGCAGCCGACTTCTGAAGATATGCGTTTCGGCGATATAATAATTTAGTTGGGTTTGCGAAACAATGTAGAATGTAATTATCCGGGACGTTCTGTTTTATTCCTGCCAGTAGGTAGGGTGTCCCTGTTCACAGAGTTAAATGCATTTTTGACGTCAATTTTGATCAACACTTCACAATTTCCGATGGAGAGGTACGTCCGTAAAGCATGAAAACCTGCCTCGCACCCTCCTTTTACGCCAAATCCTAGCTGAATAGGTTCGAACTGAGCCTGTAATTTAGAAGATATGTGCCGAACTGCAATTTTGGAGGCTAGGCGACTAAGTGTTAATCCAACGGCAATCGGTCTCACTCCTCCGTCTTTTTTGGTGACTGCGATGAGTTTAGGACTGTATAAAATGGGAACAAACTTTGGATTGATATTGCCGGAGTACATACAGTTCATTAAATAGGTGATGGAATTAATGAGATGCGTCCCAGCATCGCCCGCCGAACGAGAAATGAGGTCTTTCAGGTGTTGGGGTGAGATACCGTCCAGACCAGCAGCAGAACCAGTTTTAAAAGAATTAATCGCTTGAACTACATGATTACTTTGAATTTGAATTTGAAGGAAGCCTGGATTGCCGTTGGAGGGTCGAAAAAAGATTGAGTTGGAGGAGGTGGGGATGTTTAGTTTGTAGGACCAAAAGGGTGTCAGGAGTATCCGGTGACAGCACATCGCTTGAGAAGAGGAGACGGGCGGCGCCTTTCAAATCTCCGTCGCTAATTTCGGATTCTACGTTTCTGCGGAGGTTAAAAACAGTAACTGATTTCTTTTTAAAACTAGGAGAGGGAGATGAATGAACTACACTTGATTTTTATTTTTTGTGTGATGGAAACTTTCCAGCCGTCTTCATGGACGTGGAGGGTGCGGTATGAGAAAAGTAAAAGGTTTTGCCAGTCTTCGGTGCTATATTTTTGTGTGCATTTATCAATAAGGTGAAGTGAGTTGCGATGGAGATTCTGGAACCGCGGGGAATTCAATTAGAACTAATAAAATAAATAAATAAAAAATGTAGGGTAAACTTGGCTAATTACGTGATAAAACAGTTTTTTTAAGAAAAATACCATTATATATTCATATATTTTTATTATCTTTTGACAGAATATAAATCTTTTGTTAATATTTTAGTCAAAACAGATCTTTTCTAATACAAATATTCTGTAAAATACAACAATATTCGTCAGTCATGACAACTTTGGCAAAAACCGTGGTAATCAGTTTAAGTCCGTGATACATTTTAGTTTACTTACGTTATAACGGAATAAAATCAGCTACACATTTTTTTATCACGGACATGAAAATATGATAAAAAGTGGGCCCTTACAAAATGCAAAAAAAACAAGTTATCCAATTTGCCCCCTTTTGAAGTTTAATGATTTCCCCCTACATGAGTTACAGGATCCAGTCATTACAATTTGGTAAAACTTTTACATGTCATTTAAAACTATGGATAAAATAAAACGTTTGCCAAGGTTTTAGCTAAATTAATGCACGTTTTCTATTTTAAAATAATAATTGAACTAGACTGCATTAACTTGTCATGCGCCCACTGACAAAATTATGAATTGAGCGACAAATTTACAAATTGTTCCTTTTCTGCTGACCCAATTGGTATGAGACTTTTTCAAACGTAAAGAAGACTAATTACCGCACTATAAGGTTGCTTTTAAATGATTAAAAGTAGCTCATGTAACTCTAAAGTAAGCATGAAACATGGTATCACGGAATTATTCGTATCACGTAATTAGCCTAGTTTAGCCTACTTCAGATTGGCAAGGTGGTAGACTCCACGAGTCACAATTCACTTCAATTACATTTTTAACTCCATATAACTGGCAGACTGTCTTCTAATGTTGAAAATAATTCAGTTCTCGAATCTAGATACTAATTAGTATTAAATGTGCTTAGTTAATCAATAAACTTATCTTTATCTTATCTTTATCTTTAAATCATTTAGTATTATTGCAAATGCGTCCCAATATTTTTGAGACGTTTCTAGCATTTTGAAAGGTCGTTTTTGGGTTTTCTGATGTAGCCTCTCAATCCATGATATCCAGGTAATGATGCTGAAAGATAATCTCTTAGATGTTGGAATCTCCTAAGTCTGTGTTTGAACATTTTATGAGGATATTAGCTTTTATGTTGGCATATTTCAACTGTTATAAAATGGCGTGTATTCCCTGTTGGTTTCAGCAAGTTTTAAACAGTTTGTTGCTGTCTTAACAAACAGTAAGTAGTCTGGTAACACTAATTGATTATTTTACTAATTCATAAAAAATTAAAAAAAAAACTAGATTTCTAGCGTTACTTAATTCTGTTGACTTTTTGCTGCTTTTCAACCCCCACCCCTTCTACCCACAACGGATCTCAGTCGCCGGACTGGCATAATGAACGCCAAAACACAACTTGCTATAAAATGACGTGCGATCTACGCTGTCAGCTCTCACTCTAGTACTTGTTACTGTCGTGAAATAGTAGATTGTATAACAAGTGCATAAAATGGGTTTTATGCTCGAGTTTTATAGCTGCTTTTCACTTCGATTATGAGGAAATAAAACAGTGATAATGTAAAAAAACTTACCTGAATTTACTTAGACTTTGAAATTTTCATACGTTTTAAAATAAATTTTCTTGGATTTAGGAGGCAATGTGTATTTAATAAGTTCATTTGCATTTTTTTCGATTAGTGTGTTAGGTGTGAGCGTTATTTCCTCTTCACTAAATTCCATAACACCTCAAGTTTTGCAAAGAAAACAACTACCTAATTAATAGTCCAGCGCCTCTATTCTAGGCGGTAAAAACAATATCGTAGTTTTCCTGTTATGGTATTGTTATGACGTCAGTCGCCATTACTGTCAAGAAAATAAGAGCTATCAAAACGTTGACAATTCGATAACAGATCAAATACGATATTGTTTTTACCGTCTTGAATAGAGCCGCAAAACTATAGACAAAAACCTTTTTCCCACCACTGTATATATTTTTAATTTATTTTTAATTTTCTGCATGCTATTTTTAACTTAGATCGAACTCCATACTGCCAAGTCATACGTTGATTTTGTAATGTTTTTATTAATAATGCTTCTTTTTAATAGTTTTAAATTTCTTTTTTGTTAGATGCAACATGTATTGAAATACCAAGTTTTATTTAATGCAGTCACCTCGTCTATCTGGCTGTAGGGCTTAATTGTCTTAGTCTAGATGACAACAACACTTTATGCACTAGTGCATAAAGTGCGATTTTATGCAGCCTATGCCCGGCATAAAGAAGGACTTTACAAGCATGAGAATTGTTTTTTTTATCAGTTACTTCCTTTTTAGAAAACGTCGCTTGCTACTGTTGCTCAAACGATAGATTCTGCAATTGTAGCAAAAAAAGCTATTGTTACTCGTATTTGTTTGCAGAGAGCATTGCAGCATTTTTATTACCGCATACGAAAATACCAACTAACTGCAAAGTAGCGTTTTTTTAAATTGCGGTGACTATAGTATAAATTTCACCAACATACGATTTGTTTGAAATCTTAATAACATTAGTAACGAATTTAAATTAACATAATTTAGTAAAAAATTTTTATTTATTACTTATAAACCTGTATTTAAGTATAGATTTACTTACTTTTCGTTTAATTTTTTTTAAACATATTGTCCAACTAAGTACTGGGCAAACCTCTCCTTTAGATGTAATTTGCAACCTCTGCACATTAGTTTTGTAATGCATCTAAATCGTACCCACCTTGACGCCGGTAACAGTCCAGTGGCATCCTCTTATTGTCACCACTACAATAAAGTGACCATTAAAAGAAATAATGTAATTTTTAAACCTTACAATACTTAACATATTATTTGAAAAATCTACCAAAGATTGGTTTGACTAGTAAGGTTATTGAGGCACTCATTATAAGAAACTATTAAAATTATTCTGCTGGAGTCAGCAGTTTAGTTTTAAACCGAGTGATCATCCAAATTATTAGGAACGTAATAAATAAGTATGTTCAATTTATCCTATTGTTTTAGACTTGGATTGCATCATGCTCAGCGGAAGTAGGAAGTGTTAAGAAAGATTTACATTTTCTTAAGGTATGTATTGAATCACGTATAATATTTAATTACAAGTTAAGTACATATATGTAAGCCCTCTGGGACCAAATTAATTTGTTTACAATGTCCAGGACATCAATTAATTTAGTTATGTAATGGGTGACCGTCTGGCAATTTTTCGGTTAGTGTAGAATTTAATGGGATGGGCCCCCCTAAACAGAGCATCATTTCCAGTAGGGCTAAGGGTGGAGTGGTGTAGGTACGCAACATATCCGCCTTTTGTGTACGCAGCTCTCACGACTCCACAGTCCGGTTAAAAAGAGGTCTATTCCTTGTAATAGTATACTCCAGCTGTTCGTAAAAGGCAAACGGGAGGTCAGTAACAGGGAGCACTTAGGTCCGTGCTGGCGTCGCTACTCATAAACAGCTCGCCTCAAGCTGCCCTCGGTGACTGACTGATTGCACTGGAAGCACCCAACCTGGATCTTACTACAGAAGCCGTGAGAAAACCATGAAAATGAAAATTTAGACAATGCCAAGAAAGTCTAAAATGGGTACTTTTATTCAGTCCTATCGTATGGCGTCGATCTTTAGTGGTAGGTCATTGAGAGTTTTAGGTTCATCGATAGGAAACGTTATGTCACGCAATTAATAACTCTACGCTCGCGCGACATGTGTTTTATTTATTTATTGATTTATTGCGATTATTATTACATATAAATATGACGTTTTAGTTCATTGTTTTATCCTAAAATGCCCGAGAATACAAAACTGTGATGAGTTGTCAACAGTCACTGCTAATAACGAATATTTCATGAAATACATACATACATTAAATCACGCCTGTTTCCCAGAGGTGTAGGCAAAAACCACTTCTTTCCACCTGCTACGATCCTGATAAACCTCTTTCGCTTCATGAAATTTTAATAATAAACGCATCTCATTGTCTTCCGGCCTTACGTGTTCGGTGTTCTACCCTTAAAAACAAAACAACATTTTTTTCAGACAATAGACAATCAATATTGTTACGCCAATGGGATACGGCGTCTAATTTTCAATCGTGGATTTCGGTGCCTTAGAAGCAGGCTGAAATATAATTTCAGTCCGTTTCAGAGGAAGCTCTATCACAAACCAGATTATCAATAATTCGACCAACTTGCCATTGTTTTCAGGCGCCTGGAACATGTTTTCAGTCCGTTTCAGGCCACGCTCTATCATTATGCCATAACTTGAAAACCCATTTTCAGGCGTTTTCAGGACCCCTTATGGGTCTTTTAAGTACATTTTAGTATATGGCAATTTTCCACTAAGCGTGAAAAATTCAAAATATTTATTCAGTAAATTGGCCACATGAGGGCTCTTTTACACGTCGGTAACATGGAGTGAATCTACTAGCGCTTCGGACAAGACCATCATTGCGGAGAAGAAGCGCCGCAAGAAACTCCAGCAGAAGGTCATTTTTTCCAATCATAAAATACAATAATACTTAAAAGTAACATTACAAGGTAAAACAGTAATAAATATTTATTTTAAAACTGACACAAATAAAATCATTACAAATGTAAGCTTACATTAAATTAAATTACTTAAATTAAAAATAGTGACTAGGAGAACAACATGACGAGGTCTCTACGTCAGGAACAATAATTAAAATAACTAACTGGAAAACAGGTCCTTGCAAGCGTGAACAGACCGGACCCCACACACAGCATCCGTTCACGAGTATGACGCTTATATCAGCCATCGCCTCCCTCAGCCATGTGTTCGGGAAGGTGGCGACCCGATCAACGACGCTGCCGTAAGCAAAGACCTTAAAGTGAGCATGACATGCTCATGCTGCCGGACAAAAAATATCAATAAAAATGTAGTTGTCCGGCGAGAAACATTACAATGTGTTCTCACTTCTAAAGTGACTTGTGCACAAGAACCAATACAATTAAAAAAGTAAAAAATATTAGGTACACTTAAATTTAAAGGCATTGGCTTAAAGGCATTTTGAAATAAGCGCTGCTCAGCGCTCAGCTATTATAACTATTCAACAAAAAAAAGTTTTTTAAGAAGAACCATAATATCAGTAATAGCTCACACTACTTAAAAGCGTTTTTATCATCTAGGAAGTCATTTACAGTATAATATGCCTTACCCAGCAAGCAGCACTTCATGCGTGACTTAAATTTATTGGACGGCTTTATGACAATATCAATAGTTATCTTATGCCCGCTCAGCTGGCAAAGACGCGCACCGCGCGCGCGCCGGCCGCGCGCCAGTCGCCCACTAGCACCTTAGCACCCGTCACATCGCATTATTATCTCTCACGCGCCATTGTTTGTGTTTACGCTGAATTCATTCTTACGTTTTACTATCTGTAATAATAACTATATACTTACCTATCTTCTTATGCTGTGTAGTGTCTGTGCCCTCCTCAATCACCTTTTAACGAATAAGAACCAAATATCATTGCTCATCCTTTTCTAAGAATAGTGATTAACCCTGGCCGTTCCGGCGATACCTAAACTGGTGACCCCGACGTGATTTTCGGAAATTATCTACTGAGTTGCTTTAAAAACCCATGTTTTGATAATGTCGTCAATATAGTGTTAGTTATCACGTACGGTCGCGAACTTTAATTTAGGACCCACTTCCTGAAACATTTGTTTAATCACTCATTCGCATTAAGGACGAAAACGCTAAATCAATAGCTTCGTTAATACTATGCAAAAGACAGATAAGTCATTATTGTGATCTAATTTATTAAATGGCTTTTCCTTTCAAAAAGTTTATCACATCGCATAATCTGTGACTTATATCTTTAAAAAGACATGTGTCAGCGTCAAAGAAGGTGATAATTTGGCGATTTTAAATAGAAATGCTTGCAGTAAATCGGGAACAGTTACGAGTTCAAATAATCCAATTTCGCGAAGAAGGATTCGGGGCATACGTGAAATAGTACGACAATGTAACGTAACCAGAGCGATGGATTGTAAATGGGTTCGAAGGTATGAAACGGAAGGGAATTTCGATGACCGGCGGCAAAATAACCATCGCCCTCATGCCGTATCGGAAGAACAACGCCTCCTCATGCGAAATTAGTATGAAATATAGATGGTTTCACGCCTACAATAACAATTAGATGACACATAGTATGGAACTGTTTTTTCATACTCATACTCATACTCATACTCATACTCATTTATTTATTGCATTATGTGTATACATGATCTTAAAAATATATTTAGTCCAAACATAAACCCTGCAAGGGCGCTGCAATTGAATCAAAGAAACTACGTTATTAACTAATTCAATTCAAACATGAAAAAAAAAACTGTCACAGGCGACCGGCACGAAAGATCGCCTTAACAGAAAATCACAAGACAGTCCGTCTTAACTTTGCAGGTGATTATTTAGACTTTGACTGGAGCTCGACTCCCTTTATAGATGAAAAAACGTTTTCGTGTTCGCAATCAGGCAGGTTACATTTGTGGCGAATTAACAACACGCGTTACACGCAAGACCCCGTTATCGCTAACCATGCGTCCGGTCATATCACTGCCAACATTTCGGGCTGGATGAGTTCAGATGGTGTCGGAGACCTGGTCAACTTGCCTCTCAGAGCGACTGCTCAATCTTATGTCGATCTCTTAAATGAAAGTGTGCTGTCGACCTTGAGAATTTATTACCCTAAGCAAGAAACACCATTTTTTGAAAGACAATGCTCCAATTCACGCGGCACGGATTGTTAAGAGCTGGATTTCTGAAACACACAATTAAGGACTATCCCCTTGCCGTCCAAGTCTGCAGATTTAAATCCCATAGAGAACTTATAGGGCTTGATGGTGAACTTGTTATTTTATATATATTTTTTACAATGCCGAATGCTTGAAACCTACTGGTTTGTATATTAATTAAATAAACTACTTAGTGCACACAATGTGTTCAAATCTTATATCAATTTGCCAAATGCGAAACTTTAATATAGCAGTCTAATATCACCATAGTGACTTGACTGTTGTTTCAACGTCACTTCAGTAACCAACAAAACATTAATAACAGTACCTGGATGACCGAGCTTTGCTTGCAATTATTTTTTTTGTAACTTTTCTAAAAACGAGATCTATAAATCGATCTAGCTAGGATTTATTTTTAGAAAAGTTACCCATAAAAAATACCGAGCAAAGCTCGGTCATCCAGGTACTGTTATATACAGTGTGTTACTGGCATGAGGGCTCCTGCTTTAACAAACGATAATATGTTGTATAAGTAATTATTTGCAGGTATAATTAAGTCGAAGTTAACTAACGTAATGCTGCAATTTAACTTCGTAGATTTTAACTACCATCAACGTATTGGAGCTATGTTATTATTTGTCGTTATTACTTGGTACAAGCATAAAAATAAACAATAACTACACGTAGAAGCGAAACTCCCGGCTCCGGACGCGCACTCGGCGCGTTAAATACCTACCGCCTGGCGACACCTGAGGTGTCTAGTCAGTCAGGGGCGTCACAGACGGAATATATGTATATTATAGCGCTCTATAAAAAAAGGGAAGGGAACACTACACGGAGTGGTTGCGATAAAACCACCAGCACGTTAATTTAGACCTGTAAAAGGAAAATAAAACCGAACGAATTTTTAACGAGGTTTTATTATTAGTCTTCAAGAAAAGATTAAATTTAAATAAATTACATTACTATTAAAAAACTAGATTCACAGGCTGACACAGATCTTCACTTTTTATGAAACCGGAACGAAAAAAATAACAAAAATTGCAGATTGTCACACAATTTAAAGCTATCTAAATTAAAGTACAGCACATAATAAATGTGGACATCCACCTCAGGTCACGGTCGGCTAAACTTATATAAAATTCTATTAAGGTAAAACTGAACTACGTTGTATTCTATCGGAAGTAATTCAAGAAGCGCTTCATGAGTACTACTGACAAAAATCTGTAACAATTTCGGAGTGAGAAGAAATACAGGTATAATTTTGGGTGTTACTTGGTAAAAAAGGAGGTACTGTATCGTGTTTAAATTATGGCCGAAATAATAACCAAAAGTAACCTACATCGGTTGAGGTGGAGTTCGCGGACTCCGACTTTAGGATTTGGGAGAGAAAAGTTTGCGATATATAAGACTATCCTGTTAAAATCCGTAGTCGCCGATTCGCCGCCGTACGTTGTCGCATCTGTAGAGCTGCGATTGCCGCAACCAGAATGTAACCGACGTTGCGTGTAAAATCTGCGGGTACTACCGCAGTCGACGAGTCATCGCCCAGCGAACCCGTTGGCGAATCACACGGTGAATTGCTAGGTCGCCCGTCCAGGTCTTCCGTTGAGTTGAGAAGTGATGAGTGATATGGGTTAAGCGGGGGTGCTGAAAAGAACTCTTTTACTCACAAAGTAGAACAGACAACATGGAAGATGGCTTCCTAAAGAAGGGGACCAATAAAAGCAGAACGGCATCAAAAGCCAACTCACCCGCTATCCGGACAAACAAAGAGGACAACAGCATTCCATCGATCTGTCTATAATCGATTCCACGGCGCTGGTATTAGTTGATAACTACCGGACGCGGTACTTGAATAAGCCTTACTTATTTACTTTTTATGTAGAAAAGATTCCATTGAATAAGAAAAGATTCGATAAAATTGTTCAAAGTCTCAAGGCAAGAGCACGAGATCGAATGTCAGAATTATTACAGGGATCGGATTTAACAAAAACGAATTCAAAATTCAAAACTGGCAGTAGATATGTCTATCTCTAACCGGTCAATGAACAAGCCCATAATACCAAAAAGGCTGAGAAACGGAAAAGGCGGAATAATTTAGCGATAACTAACGCGAACCAACGCGATTTGTAGCGGTAATGCTACAATTTGTATTAACCAAGATATTGTTATTGATTATTGAATCGGTTTTCGTATTTATGTTGATTTTAGTGTTTATGGTTGAACTAAGATAGTGTTTTAAAAAGTGTACGACTATTTACGGCATTATAATTAGAAATAGGTAATTGATTGAATGAAGGAGTTTTATTTGTTAAATAGTACATCCCCTAGATGTTGAAGATAAAAAAACGGAAACATTAAAAACGAATTAATAGATAAAAATAGTATTTTGTAATAAAGCTTTTTCAACTTAATAAAAATTGAAATTAATGCTCCGGAAAGGAACGTAAAAAGTTCCCAGACTATACTTAAAACTTATTGAGCTTAAAAACTTGTTTATTTATAGAAGACTCGTTTCTGTGTTTTATAGACGATTAATAGCCACATAAGCCATTAAATTTTCTGGAGATAATCTTAATATCATCGAAAATATTATTACCTAATTTAACGTAAATGTAAAAAACTCATTTTGCAACAATGTCTCCACGTTGAAGGAAAACATAAATAACATTTCGTGACTAAACTTGTATAACACATCCATAAAGCGATTAAAATATTTCACAAGTAACAGCTCTGACTTTGGGCGCGGAAGACAGAGGGGCGTAGCGGGGTGAAGAGGGAAGTAGGTATTAAAAGCGCGGCATTTGGGGCCTGGGTAAAGGAGATTCGCTTCTACGTGTAGTTATTGTTTATTCTTATGGTACAGTCAAGGAATTTAATTTGTGACCCACCTTAGGTCCAAAGTCAATCTGACATTCTACAGCAATAAGGTTGAGTCTCCTATCAATTAGAAATGACTTGGCATCTCTATTGACAATGACATCTTCAAGCAGATTTTCTTTGAAATGGGTAGCAAATTAACTTCCGTGACCGTACAAGGCATACATTGGTACAGGGGCAAAACATAGAGAGTTATTAATACGCCTTGAATTTGTCAGATTTTTGAAACAAGATGACAGAAAATAATCATTGTCAAACTTGAACGAAAGTCATTCCTCTCGTAATAATTTATTGTGGAATAACTCGTGAGTTTAACTAATGGCCTACGACGCTCGTAAGATGTGCGACATGATTTTGTTGTACGGCGTAAAACTCGGCAACGCAGCAGAAGCGTTGAGGTTGTATCGTGAAAGATAACCTAACAGGAGACATCCTCATTATCCCAGATTCATATTGAAAGCCATGCATCGCGTTCCGGAAGATAGGCCGATTGTTCCTAGTAATCCCAAAAGAGCTATGAATGGGATCGTGTCTGTGGCAGTGGAGGAAAGAGTGCTTGAACATTTCAGAGAATGCCCCACATCCAGCACTCGTATTGCTGGGCAAACGTTGGGCACTACAAACAAGACCGTTCATGGAGTTTTAAAACGGAACAAATAGCATCCTTTTAAATTTCTAAAGGCACCTACCTATAAGGCGATAATCCTCTAATCACTTGCGTACACGTTCTCAAACATTAAACTAGATGGCGCTGTTGACTAAACCAGTTCATTTGACTATTATTACAACTTCCTAAGATATTAGTACTAAACTCGATATTTCGCCCAGCCGCTTAGACGAAGTAATGGCTCAGTAGTTTTACGTCTGACTAAAATGCTTTGATCTGATTATACCGAAGTTCGAATCTCTCCGGGTTGAATTTCGAATTGAAACTCACATTTTTAATTTAAAGCACCCATTGAAATCTTTTCAGTCTTTACAAGGGAACAAAGAACCATAGATACAGGTCAAAAACATTACCCTCCTCCTTCGGTAGTCGGCTAAAAAAGAAAGAGGTTCTCAACTCGTCGGAATCGTATTATTTTATATTATGATCGGGATGATACCTACATAAAATTCAACATTAACCCTAACCTATGACAATTTCATAAAGTGTCTAACAGGCTAAGCGAACCAGAAGTGCCCCCAACGACGGATTTGGTCATTCTTTCAGGTGGTGTACTGGCAAGTCCTAAGAACTTAATATCAGTCCTCGATCTTCTTTTGTTTTTGAGTTATTCAGGATAATGTAAAATCATCAGCGTATCATTGAAAGTGGCATATTTTGTAAACTGTTCAAGTTAGATTTGACAATAAGTAATAAAATAGACTACAAAATACATATTTTTAACCCGCATCATTTCCTTATACTTCATTATGTAAAAAAACATTTTATTTTTCATCTGATTTTTTTTTTCTTCTCGCGGAGGTACACCTTCAGAAAAAATATGCATGGATAGCCCCCGCTAGTACCCGCTACATACACATATAAAAATATTTGCGTAAATCTTCGTGCGTCATGTCAAAAAATAATAATTATCGAATAAGTAGTTACGAGCATATCGTCGCTTTACTTTCTGAACCTCGTATCTGCTCGAATGGTTAGATAGGAAAGTACTCTTTATTCTTTAGCGAACATGAGTGCTTATCCTTTCTAACCATTCGAGCAGATACGAGGTTGAGAAAGTAAAGCGACGATATGTAAATAAAGTACTAGTGCAGGGTGTAGATATGTTAGTATGTAGGTATATAACCTTTTGTAATAAACCTATTTATAATGCATCGACGATGACATGTCAATATTGGGTAGAGTCATTCAAAGTTAATAATATTAGCGGTACTCTCTTTTGACATAAATGGAATTAAAAACACAATTAGGTACTCGTTTCTAATCTTTTATTATATCAAACAGTAGACCTGTGCATACGCGGCAGTATAAATCGGCTAAAAGCTGTACTGTCTACGAAAGCAATTGCTCTTTTGCAGGATTTGCATATACCATGTAAAAAAATACATTCATCCGGCAAAAACACTTCGACATTTCCAAGGTTTCGAAGAAAAGGTCCGATTGTAGTTGTCTAGGTAGCTTCAAAGTCACCAGTGCCAGTTTGTAATTTTCTACCTGAAAATGTAAAAATGTTTAGCTTTCTTAAAAAATACTAAATCTAAGATTAAATTAAAGACAATCTACTACTAAAGAACTTTGTCTATAATAACTCCTGTCTCGGCATAATATAATGACACACCCGTTCATACAGCAGTTCACGTTGTTCTTCAAAATCCATATGTTTTTCATACGTATACTTGAGCATGTCTGAAAGTGATTTTATTGCCATAGCATAAAGTGCTTTAACATTTTTCTGACGAAATAAATTAAATATTGCTTTTTTTCCGAATTTTCCATGGTTTCACTCATTTTCACATACAGTTTTACTAGATATTAATGTTGCTCTTGAGGAAGAGAAAAAACAAATGAAAATGACATAAAAGGATTTGTAGAACAAGTTTATTTACAGCCAGGTTTATATTTAAATGTCATACGAGTACTAAAACCTCATTTTTATGAAGGAAAAGCATTAAGAATAAAGTTACCTTTACTCATCATCTTAATCGGTGTAATATTCCATTACTATTTTCGGAAAAAATGTTTGTCAGGACAGCAGATGAAAATATTATTCTGGATAGAGATATCTTGCATGTGATAAGTAGTAAATAATACTTGCTACATTGCAACAAGATCCCACCGTTCGAATTCCATTTGGGCAGTCACAATAATACCGTCTTATACCATCTATATCTGTGCCGTTCGGCTCATAATCGACGTACACTTTGCGAGTTTTGCTGTTTTTGTGACGCGATTGTACTTGAAACTTTACTATATTTGGTGATGCTTTGATGTATGACGCATTTAGATCATTCTGTTCATTAATAATTTCAGCCAAGTATGATACAGCTAACGAAAGTTCCAGTGGTGTTTTTGAACTTCATCGTTTAAGGTATTACATATACTTATCCTCGTCTCTATGTGTGCAATAATATCGTTGTCAAGTTCATGATGTGTGCCCAATCTTTTTCCGTATTGTTTGTGTAGAAAAGCAACTACCTTGCACAAGATTTTTACTTTAGGAAGCAGTTTATTGTCGAGAGTATGATGTAACAATCGGTACTTTTGTGACATCATCCCATGAACCGCCTCAACTAACCAACGAATCTTGGTCACTATCCTGGATTGATTAGCTTCATCAGTAGGCAGTTGCGATCTGTTACCCTTTAAAGCAGGCATAAGAACAATATATCCTTGTTGAGTTAAATATGAAGCAACGTCACGAAAGCCACGGTCAACAATAAATACGTCGTTTGGCAACAAAGACTGAAAACGAACATCTTGTAATACTTGCTTCATTTTGATAGCATCATTTTGCGTACCGTAAAATGGACCAGTAAAATCTACAACCAAACCATTTGTGGTACATATAGTAAATGGCTTGCACAATGGCTTTTTTTCTGGCCTGAATAAGACTTCCTTTGATAAAGATTATTTTGACTCTTCTGATGAGCTATATAAGTGCCATCTAGTACAAGGGCCAGTTGATCTTCTTTCAAGTTTAGCAATTTACTGGCAATAAATGTAGTATTTGAGAGAAGTTCATCCCGTGAAGTTGAAGCATAACCAACTTTATTTGTTTGTACGATATTCTTATCAAAAGCTTTCAAAACACTTTCGCACACGTTGGATATTTGTTGTGCATGTTTGATACCAAATATGCCTGCTATCAAACTATTGGAAATACCAGTCCTCAACTTAAAAAAAAGAGTGATTATAGCCGTGTCGCCGTTCTCAACGGCGAATCTCTTAGACTCGGAAGCAGCTGCACTAACTCATCAATATCTTCCCAAGCGAATCCTGTGAATTTTTTTAACTGGTGCTCGGACATATTTTTTTTTCATTTTATCAAATATCGTCTTGTTTATTTCATCAGTAAGCGAATTTAAAAAAGAAACTAGTTTAGTGCTTGTGACTTGACTGGTTAACGATGCAATACGAAATCTGGATAAAACCTCAATAGAAAAAGAATCATCACATAGGTGTTCCTGGCAGCATCTATTTCCTTCAAGAATGTATATTTGGGTTTCTTTATAAGTACTACCACGCATTTCTAGCGAAACCTTTGTGAGATTTTCACTTGAATTGCACACAAAGCAGTATTTATGAGTGGATACAACTCGAGGCATTCTAATTTCAAATCGTTTCTCTGAATTACACACAAAATTATCATCATCGGATACATTACGATCGGAAGCGTCGGAGGTTACAGACGAAGAGCCAGCATCGCCAAGTGCTGTGCTGCTGCCATTAGCAGTTGATGCTACTGCTTTATGTTTATACACCAAAAGTCGACACTTACCACACAGAATATCATTGATATAAACTAACTTATTTGTGCATTTGCTATATAAATCAGACTCTTGTCCAGATTTTATGCATTTTTTCTTCCAATCAATATTTTTAAATGTTTTTCCATAAGACTTACACTTAATGTTATCCATTTTCTAACACAAAATGCAAATAAAACATATGCAGCTCGAATTTGTGTCAAATGTTATCCAGGTTGACATGTCATCGTCGATGTATTATAAATAGGTTTATTAGAAAAGGTTATATACCTACTGTAGCATTACCACTACAAATCGCGTTGGTTCGCGTTAATTATCGCTAAATTATTTCGCCTTTTTCGTTTCTCAGCCTTTTCGGTATTGTGGACTTGTTCATTGACCGGTTAGAGATAGTTATTTCTACTGACAGTTTTGAATTTTGAATTCGTTTTTATAAATCCGTTCCTTGTAATAATACTGTCATTCAATCTCGTACTCTCGCCTTGATACTTCGGAAAATTTGATCGAGTCTCTTCGCTTTCAATGTTATTTTTTGCATGGAATCTGAATAAGCCTTATTCGAGTGCCGCGTCCGGTAATGATGTTACGCGAACGTCTTTCTTCCAACGCCATGGAGTCGATTATTGACCGATCGAGATAGTGCTGTTGTCCTCTGTGTGTCCGGATAGCGGGTGAGTTGGTTTTTGTTGCCGTTCTGCTTTCACTGCTCCCCTTCTTTAGGAAGCCATTCTTCCGTCTTTTTCGTTCTATTTTGTGAGTAAAGGTGTTCTTTTCAGCACCTCCGCTTACCCCATATCACACGACTCTTCACCACCCAGCGGAAGATCTGGACGGGTGGCTTTGCAGTTCACCGTGTGGTTCGCCAACGAGTTCGCTGGGCGACGGCTCGTCGACTGCGGTAGTGCCCGCAGACTTTTCCCGCAGCGTCAGTTGCGACAAACGCAGCTCTACGGTTGTATCTACGTTCGGCGGCAAGTCGGCGACAACGGAATTGTTCAGGATAGTCCCATATATCGCTAACTTTTATTTTTTTTTAAATTCAAAAAGAGTCCGCGAACTCCACCCCAACCAATGTAAGGTTACCTTTGGATATTATTTCGGCCATAAATTTAAATAGGTATCAGTACCTGTTTTTTACCGTTCAACACCTCAAATTTATATCCGTATTTCATTACACTCCGAACTCATCAGTTTTTATCATGAAGCGCTTCTTGAACCTATTCTGATGGAATCTATCGTAGTTCAGTTTTACCAATAAATTTTATACAAGTTTTGGCCTGACCGTGTTCTGAGGTGGATTTCTACTTTTATAAGGCGCTGTATTTTAATTTAAATAGCTTTAATTGTGTGACAATCCGCAGACCTTGTTATATTATTCGTTTTGGTTACCAAAAGTTAAGATCTGTGTCAGCCTGGTAATCTAGTTTTTATAACTGCATTGTAATTTATTTTAATCTAATCATTATTTTGTTCCCTAATTATATAACCTCGTTAAAATTCGTTCGGTTTTATTTTACTTTTACAGGTCCAAATTAACGTGCTGGTGGTTTTATCGCAACCATCCCGTGTAGTGTTCCGTACCCCTATTTTTTTATGGAGCGCTACACTACATACTAACATATCTACACCCTGCACTAGTACTTTATTTACATATGCTCGTAACTACTTATTCGATAATGTTTTTTTTTGACACGACGCACGAAGATTTACGCAAATATTTTTATATGTGTATGTAGCGGGTACTAGTGGTTATACATGCATATTTTTTCTGGAGGAGTACCTCCGCGAGAAGTAAAAAAAAAACTGACGAAAAATAAAATGTTTTTTTACATAATGAAGTACAAGGAAATGATGCGGGTTAAAAATATGTATTTTGTAGCCTATTATTGTCAAATACTATTTTGTTTGGTTAATCTACTCGTAACTTGAACAGTTTACAAAATATGCCACTTTCAATGATACGATCATGATTTTACATTATCCTGAATAACTCGGAAACAAAAGAAGATCGAGGACTGATATTAAGCATAGAGTGTTCTTGGGACTTGCCAGTACACCAACTGAAAGAATGACCAAATCCGTCGTTGGGGGCACTTCTAGTTCGGTTAGCCTGCTTAGACCCTTTGATTGAAGCTGAGACAATTTTTAATGTTTTAAAATTGAATGGTTTTCAAAAAAATGCAATGATATTATTTTCTAAACCCAGGAAAAACACATGGATGGCACGCTAATGAAGCCGGTGATGGCGCGGTCCGGCGTCAAGCACCCGTTGAAAGACTTTCCCAGCATTTCGGATAACCATGGCATAAGGTATATTGCACGTTTCAATAAATACTTTTACTACGTATCTTCAAAAATAATTCCGTGACTGACTGCACGAGGGACTTAAAATTTGAGGATAATTATTCTTTTTATACCTTAAGAAAGCAATGTATTTTGACCCGATAACGTCATATAAATCGATGAACGCCGGCTGCACGCACGAAAAAACATAACTCATTGTCACGTTCCACCGTATTGTACCGTTCCGCCTGAGCCCGGCTGCACGCACGAAAAAGCGTGACTTATTGTAACGTTCCGCCCGGAATTAACTAATGAGGTGATAAAAGTAAAATTCTGCGTAATGATCTATATCGACGGTAAAAAGCGTAAACGCTGTAACCCGCAAAATCAAACTTTACACCAGAGCCAAAAAACTTTTGAAATTTTACAAAAAAAATCATATCTTTTTTTTTATTTGAGCGATCGGTGCCATTTTTATACTATATATGTATTTTCAAATTCCCTATTAGATCATATGCCTGTCGTGTACCAGAAGTGACTAGGTTTCTTTTTAGTGTCGGTTACAGCAACCTGACTTTTTTTTTCAATACGATAAAACGCTGTTAATGATTTTGTTAAATGTATGGAAAGGTAATAATCAGTGTGATTTCTAATAAGCGTAAGTGATGTAACCACCATTCTTTAAATGTTGAGGACTGCCTAAATTGATGTTACGCTGCAGTGCTTGCAGTTTAAAAAAATCATAATTGTATTCAATGATAGATGTCAAAAAAGGTTATTGATATTAAAACGACGTAAATATGAGATAACATTTATTAATCCTTTTTTTAAATGTTATCCTAAAGAATTAATTAATACGAATGTGTTTGTATGTGTATGTAAATATATTTTCAATCCTCCATTAGATATAAACATCCGAACATCTACATATAAATATATATATATATATATATATATATAAATATATACATGCTTATAAACATTTACAATACAAGTCTAGTTGAAAAAAAATATCCTTTAATTTAACGATAATTATGCATCGCTACAAACACTTCGTATAAAAGAAGTATATTATTATGATAAATTAAATATCACAAGTTAACTTACTCATGAAATAAAGTCAATTAAAATTAAAAACATCAATGTTTAACAAACTGAAAAGTTTAAGACACTATACTAGCGTTTCTGCAAACTAATAACTATTATCAAAGTATTGTTAAAATTCGTAAAGTAGTTTTAATTACTTATAATTATGTAAAGCAACACTTAATTCTCAGAATTTATCATACATACTAAGTAGTTACTATTTAAATGAAATAAGAATTCATTAGTATAGTATTAACTATTCACATTATTTGCACTGGTTTACTATTAAAATAGATATAATTACATTTCAAACTTTTGTTGTCACGCGGTGAAAGACCGTTACACCACACACAACTTGATCCCACGGCGGTCTCAGACTGACTGATCGGGGCGGTAAGCCGTTACCCACACAGCATGAGCGCGTATTTAAAATACGGTAAACTCAAGCGACCAATAATAAGCAAACTTTTAAGAAATGAGGTAAAGGTCAGTAATATTTTTGCGTATTACTTCATATTTGGTGTAACTTGTGAGTATTCACATTATGGTGTCTGATGAAAACGTAGTAAGTCACTATCATCTAAATATATTTTACAGAAAACGTAGTAAGTGTAGTGTCACTTTTTTTTTCAATAAGCGTAAACGCTGTAAATGACTGTGGAAATGGTTTTACGCACGCAGTAACCTACTGGACTCGAAAAATTTGTAAAATATGAATTGGTGTAAATGCAAATGCACAATAAAGACCTGTTTTTTGGCGGCTTACAGCAATTAATTTTGCTATATGTCAAAAAAGTACATACAATTTCAACGCTGTACAGAATTTTCTAATCGTCGTAGAGCCACGAGACCCGGACCATTCGACGCAGAAAAAAAATCTGATTCCGAATATGCAAAAAATTTTTTTTGGTACATTGTGGGTTACAGCGTTTACGCTTTTTACCGTCGATATGTACATATAATAAAGTTGTAGAAGGGAAAAAATCTATACATTCGAGATATTTACTCAAAAATACTATAGGGACCCTCAGAATGAGCAGCAGAACACATTTACACGAAAAAAGTTACCGGATAAAGCTGGTTACTTGAAACTTTGTATGATTATTGATTAATCTTCGTAACAAATTAAACTATACTTGTTTCAGGATTTCTCGATTAAAGTTAAAACAAATAAGAAGTTATCAAATTAGGCCAATTACATTTATTTCTTTAAAACCTTATTAGAGGGCCATCGATCACTTTACGTGATTACAAATATCAATATTTTAATATTGTCCGTTTATTAAATAGAAACCATATTCAAGGTTTTATTAAAAATTCAATGTACAAAATGTTATAAATAGACAAAATAAATTATTACAATACGTTGTTGTAACAAATGAGACGCCATGACACGCCATGATGACGTGCATCAAAGAACAGGACAACCATATCCTTCTCATAACTGGAGAGATCAAGACAAAAAGTACGCGATCATAGATTAACTTTATAGAAGCGACGTTGTGATTGAAACTAACATTGTTGCGTTGATGCTTGGAAACATTGTTTTAATGCATAATATATCGAGATAATTAAGTTCGAATACGTACCTATTTATTACAATATTGGTACAACCAAACTTCTATTGACGTGATAACGTCTTATAAATCGATGAACGCCGGCTGCACGCACGAAAAAGCACGACTCATTGTCACGTTCCGCCTGAGCCGTGCGTTATCACGCAAAATTATCGTCCGTAAACCGACTTTACAGACAACCGATATTTTTTTTGCCAATTGCAGCGAGTAATGTTGGTCGTTACTAATCTTTCGTTTTTAGTTTAGCCGCGTATCGAAGCCTGTTTCACTTAACCTTCTCAAATTATGAATGAAATGTTGCCTTACGAAAGACTGCGTTAAACCTCACTGCGTATGTAATCACGAAATCTCTATTTATAACCCTAGATCTTACCTTCTAAATGTATGTGATCGAAAGCCAAACACGCACAGATGTAGTAACTAAACATCGTATTTGGTCGGAAAATCTTGTTCTCATTTTTTTTTCGCAATTATTATATTTGAAGACACGAATGCAATTACATAACTAAGTAGCCAAACAATGAATGCCAATTATTTGCAAGACCACAGTTATTGTCAGGAATTAATATTGTAGCGTATATTTTGACATTCGATTTACTTACGTTGAGTCCGGAGGCCAACATGGTCCTAATTAATTAATGATTATACTAACTAACATAGTTTTAAGATTTAAATATTATTTTGGATCTATTGGACTGTACCTATGTTCAAATTGAAGTAATACATAAATAATGTCACTTCCATCAGAAAAAGGGAATTAGCAGTTCCAACTGCCTCTGCGGATAATTTCAATAAAAAAATAAGTCTAAATACTATAACCAGACTACTGAAAAGTATGAATAAAGAAAATATTCTCATCTGAATTTTTTACGTTCAAACTATTCCATATTTATCGTCTTATAAATCAATAATTTACACGTTATGTATGTTAATGTATTTAATAAATATTCATAGTGATGTTTATAGCATAGCCGTAGTCATATGCCGCTTTGTTCTAATAGTATAAGATCCCAGTCACCCCAGACTTACGTAATTTTAGGAAAGATGAAACTTTTAGGATCGGTAGTATAACACACACTTAAAAAGGAATGGATACTCGCTAAGCTGAAAGCGGGGCCGTTTTGCAGGTAACCAGGTACCAAAGGTGGAAAAAAATCATGCTAACTTACGTCAAAGTAGGAAGGCTGGTTTTTACATATATTATATATGATATTGTTATAAACAAACATATTTTTATATATCCAAAGAACAGACATATAGGCGTTATGGTTATTAAGATCCAGAATCCAAATCGCGGAACACTACCGACTTTATCATATGTGGCCTCTTAATTCGCCCGGATATAATGGATACCAACGATTTCGCATCTGATTTTTTAATCTATGTATGCATCCTTATCATACACGCAATTTGTTAAAATTTCTATCTCTTTTCTTAATTGAGCACGCGTTTTCTTTACAAATATTTAATTTAAGTAAAATACGAAGTAAAATCAAATATTTAGTAAAATTACGCGTGATATGTGATCTCTTGAGCTTTATTCACTTTAATTTGGTGATTTGTGCACTTCCGAAGCCGACACGACGCCATTTTACTTATTTTTATTCAACCTCGGCTCACGTCAGTCTCGTCGCCATGTTTCGTGTGAACTGGTCAACTGGTCTGGGGTGGTGGTCAATTGGGTCTTTTATGAAACTTCAACTCGGGAGCGGTAGTGACTGTCTACTTCTTGTTTATATGTAATATCATTGTTGAAACGCAATAACTTCAACAAGTAAATGAGGAATAAACACACGAGCGAGCGATTAGTGTCCAAGTTCCAAGACGATACAAATTATGAATGAAATGAATGGGATGTCGACACTCGACAGTTGGGTTGAGGCGAGATGAAGCGTTTCTTTCCCGCTAGCACCTTGTTGTATAGTATATCCCTCCCCATTTTATAATTTTGTGTGCCTCAAGCCCCGCGCGCAGCTAACCGGTCGTCGTCGTCGCCGCTGGCAAGCAGGTAGATTGATCTCGCGGCTCGAGGTAACCCATCAACGACATCATAAAAAAAATCTTGCTTAATTACTGATGCAAAATAATATGTACATTAAAATTGATTTGTCGCCATAATCATTAATTATTAAAGAAGCATTTGGTTTTCCGATATAAGCTGAGGATATTTATAATTAAAATTTTAACTTTTTTCGGCATTGCAATACTTTCACCATCCTACGTATCTAGGTACGTACGGGGACAAGAAAGTAAATGAAAATAAAGCAAATAAGCAACCAAGCTAACAAAAAAATATTTCAGCCAAATATTATAAAATTGGTTGGACTGTAAAAACTACCTGGTTGCGAGCTGGCAGACCAATTAATATTTAAAGAGCATAATTTTAGGTACTACGAGCACTGGGTTTCATTCTGTAACTCAATGGGGTAAAATTGACCTCTCCATCTGGCTGCTAAAAATGTTTGGACTGCGGAACCCTCCAAGACTAGGCTCGGCAGACATGTTTTTTTAGACTCTATTAATCGTATCTAAAACCAACGAAAAGTTTTCATTTGGTAAATAAATGAGGTAAAATTATGGTCAGAAGCGGACCATATATCTTTTCATTCCGTATTACCCTCCAAGCTGAGCCCCGGAAGACCACATTTTTTCTTACCTATTTTAGGTGTTCTTTTCGTGGAAGACGATATTTTTCTGTTACTCGATGGGATAGGTAATTTGCAGCCGCCGCCCGGACTATTTATGTATAATGGCGACGTATGAGTTTTTAAATTCTAACCACTGATCATAAGAGCCGTTAAAGGACGGTAGCTTGATTTCGGGTAATTTAACGGACGTTAATGTTGCTCGCGCATTACAATGGGAATTAATTTCGCTATTCTCTTCAACAAAGATTTAGCGGATGTCATTAAGCTATTTATTGCCGGTGAGAGAGCGTACAGTCCAGACGTGTGTCCAAATTATTTAAAAATATTATTTACTTGTGTGAATTAAACTAGAACCAAAAGCCACTACCATAGAAGCTATTTTAGACTGCAAGTGAAGTGAGTGTTTATTCATTCTACAACTGAGACAATCTCTGCAGACGGCGGTCGCTTATCAGCGCGCAAGTAAGTCGGTCCGGTTAAACAAGACAATAAACCAACAGTTAATTAGTGTTCTGCTCTGTGATTCGTTATACGCAATGAAGAGTCTTCACAGAAGTCCACCATTGAGAAACTTACCCGAGCAATCCCAATCGCAACCTGATCTGTCAAAAATAAATCTGCCGGCAACAGATATGGAACAAATAACTATCCGGAAAAGGAAACGATCATTCAATGAGGATCATTTGAGAGCTGATCTGCAAGATTTTCGCCAAGAAATCCTCTCTTTATTTAAAGACTTCACCAAAAATCAAACTACAAATATGGAAAAAATTGCAGTAGACATCTGCACAATAAAAGAACAAATAAATAACATCCAATTTAAAACTGATCAACTCATACTAGAACATGAAACACTGAAAGCGGAGATCGCCGAGATTAAAACCAATGCCAATGACACAACTCTAAAAGTGAATACACTAGAAACCGATGTTCGACACTTAAAGACATCTGTGACCTCAGGGTTAGCAGCAGTACCAACGATGTCACTAACGTGTGAAGACATGGTCCAGGAAGTTAACGAACGGTGTGTACGGGAAAAAAATCTGATTATCATTGGTATTCCTGAACCACAGTCAGCTGACCAGCATGAAAGAGCCACTTCAGATATTGAAGAAATAAAGAAAGTGATCAAAATGACTAATGTCACTTGCCCTGACCTAATAGCATGTTCCCGCTTGGGAAAATATATGCCGCAGAAAATAAGAGCTATTAAGGTGACCTTTGATTCTGCTTCAACCGCTAAAACAATCCTTTGGAACCAATCAAAAACCGACCGAAGTGACGTGAAAATCTACTCGGATAAGACACACTACCAACAAAAGTGTATGAAGAACCTCAGGGAAGAGCTGCAGATGCGTACTCAAAATGGGGAAACGAACCTAACCATAAAATATTTTAAAGGTGTACCAAAGATCGTCCAAAAAAACTAACTTCTAACATACTAAACTATCATGAATATAAAAACCAAAAAATAACACACCAAATTGCATACAATTATGAAGACATTACCAAAACTAAAAAGTCACTGTCTATTCTATACTTGAATGTTCGTAGTTTGGTACAGCCCGGTAAACTAGACGAAATAAAATGCATAATACAAGCTATTGGGAAACTGCACATTCTGGCCTTAACTGAAACTTGGATACAATCAGAATCTGAAGTAAAAATGCTACAATTGTCCAACTACACGCATTATTATAACTTCCGGACGCACTCAAGGGGAGGAGGTGTCTCCATTTTCGTACACAACGATATAAAACATTATATTATAGACGAAAAATGTGACGATGACAACCATTTTCTCTGGGTGCACGTCGAGAAATTTGGCTTAGATATCGGTGTAGTATATAAACCTGGACGTACAAACTCGGTTAAATTCTTGGAATCATTCTCTGAACAGCTGCAACACAGAAAGAGAACTCTAGTGTTCGGAGATTTCAACTATAATTTACTGGAGACCACAAAAAACACTAAGGAATACAAGATGCTACTACGGGGAAACGGATTCACTATTCTTAACAAACTAAACAAGAACTATTGTACTCGGGAAACGTCAGAAACAAAATCTATCCTAGATCATGTATTGTCGAACGTTAAAGGTCACGAATACCACATGGCCATTATTCAATCCAACATGTCTGACCATAAACAAATCTACCTTGAAATTAAAGGATGTCCACAAATCCCAGTACAAAGAGTGGAATATGATTCTGTAAATTATGGGAACCTATACAAATCTATGGAGTCCATTACAGACAATGCAATTCGTTATTACGAAGACCTTGAGAAATTCTTGAAAATCAATATAAATAAAAATAAATCAAGAAAACTAAAAACACTTAATCCACCCAAAAGAGACTGGATAAATAAAAACATAATTAACGCAATTAACCAGCGCAATATCCTATGGAAAAAGACCAACGAAGAGGCAGATGGCGAAAACTGGAAAGAACAACTACGGAGCGAGAGGAATAAAGTTACAAATCTGATACAATCAACTAAAAGTAAATATTACTTAAAAGAATTTAAATTGTGCAAGGGGAAGCCATTAAAGATGTGGGACTTAATCAATAATCTTTCAAATAATAAAGCAAGATCGGATTACACTCATCTCAAACTAAAAATTGGAACGGACATAATTTCAGAAGATCAAAATGTTTGTGAGTGTTTTAATAACTACTTTGCTAATATAGGGACTATACTAGCAAATCAAATACCTCAGGAACATCATAATAACCAAATCTATGAGAGTGTAACTAAAAGCAAAGGGCTCACTGATTTTAAAACTGCAACTACCAACGAAATTACAAAAATAATTGATCACCTTAACCCTAACACTAGCTCAGGCATAGATGGTATCACAACAAAAATATTAAAATGCGTTAAAAATCTAATTAGTGCTGACCTTACAAAATGTATCAATAAATGTATGCAGGACGGTACTTTTCCTGACTCTCTCAAGGTTGCTAAAGTAAGGCCCATATTTAAATCTGGAGATAAATTAGACCCCGGAAATTATCGACCCATATCAGTTCTCCCAGTGATATCAAAAGTTTTTGAAAAGATTCTCCATCAGCAGCTAACAGAACACCTTGTTTCAATCAATTTCCTTTCTGACAAACAATATGGCTTTCGTCCTAGATCAAATACATTATCGGCTACCGCTGACCTACTTACAGAAATAAAAGTTAACATAGATAGCAAAAATATTGCACTTGGTATATTTATCGATTTGAAAAAGGCTTTCGACACGGTAAGTCACTCTCTATTATTAACAAAAATAAATTCTTTAGGTATCACTGGAAACGCATTTAATATTTTAAAATCATACTTAACAAATCGAATTCAAATCACTAAAATAGGTAAAATAATGAGCAGTGCCCAAAAAATCGCCTACGGCATCCCACAGGGATCTATTTTGGGACCGTTGTTGTTCCTCATTTATATTAATGACATGCATAACATAGGCTTAAATGCACACTTAACACTATATGCCGACGATACCTGCTTATTTTATTTCGGGCAAAAAATAGAAACTCTGATAGAACAGGCTCAAAATGATCTAAATACACTACATAGATGGCTCCTTTGCAACCTACTAACAATTAATGAAGCTAAAACCAAATATATCATATTTTCCGCAAAAAATAAAACTATACCAAACTACGAGCCCTTAATTATAAATGGTGTCACTCTGCAAAATGTTAAACAGGAAAAATATCTGGGTCTGACTCTTGACGAAAAGTTAACGTGGAAATCACATACCGATGTGCTCCGATCTAAAATCATATCACTAACCGGTGCGTTGCGGGGGACCGTTCGTTGTCTGCCAATTAAAGTTCGTTACACCATTTATAATTCCCTCGTTAAACCTCACCTGGACTACTTGGTGGAAATATGGGGCTCTGCTGCTAAATCTAACCTAAAAAATCTACAAATCTCACAAAATAAAATTGTAAAACTACTATTCAATTACAAGTATCTAACCCCAACCAATACAATATACAAAGAAACTAAAATATTAAACATCTCACAAACATATATATACAACACATGCATTCTAATAAGAAAAATAATAAATAAAGACATTCACAGCCACATAACATTTACGAAAAGATCCCAAATTCAAAAACGACTCACTCGACAAGCTAATAATATTGTACTTCGTCCACCCAGAACATTATATGGGAAAAGGAATATAGTTTACGAAGGAGCGCAGCTGTATAATAAATTGCCGAATCAAGTAAAAGATGCAAAATCTATAATGGTATTTAAAAAAGCACTAAAACAACATATTTTAAATAAATAAGAATAACATAGTTATTCTAAATAAATATAAACCATTATTTCATTAAAATAAAAGGTAGTAAATTAAAATACTTAAACCAATCATCAATTCTCACAATTTTAATATACTACGGCTTCCCCTAAAAACATCGATATAATATTAATACCTATAAAATAAACTTAAATGTATATATTTAAGTTAATATTTATTATCTCGGCATTGAAAGTTAAACCGCTCGTATGTAACCGATAGTTAACTGTTGTAACAAAATATCATGGTTTAACTGGCCTGTAGAACTAGTAGCTAAATAATTATTCTATAGCACTCATTGTCTCCGACTACCCGTTTTTATTATACTTTATGTTAGTTATAGCATTTGGTCTACCGTTCTTGCATGCTACCCTCTTACCTAGATCTAAGTTAAATAACATTGTTTCTCAGTAAGTGATTTATGTAAATCTTATGAGAAATAAATATCTTAAACCATAAGCTAAAATAAAGTTCTTCAAACGGTTCACGATATTCAAATTGAGAAATTAAATCAATTTCGGTTACTTTTGTCTCAATCTCCGTCTGAATAGAATTAAAATTATTAAAGACTAGGTTTTGCCCGCGACTTGGTCCGCGTAGAACTCGTTTACCGCAGTTAAGTCAATTAATAGTTTTAATTAATTTTTAATTTGACTTCCTTCTGGCCAGAATGACCTTTAAATCACATGTTATATTCATCTCGAAATTTAAAAAGAAGTTTAATTGGATAACGTCATCTAGATAAATAAATTTAAGTATAAAATATTTTTTGTTTTGCCATCTTTCGCTAAAACATGAAGATTTCGTGGGCTGCATACTCTTGAACATGCTACATACAGTTGCCTATGGGAAAAAAAATGTTTGCTTCGAAATGTACACCGGCTACTTCTAGTGCTTGTCCTTGCGCTTTGTTTATGTTCATGGCAAAAGCTGTTTTTAAAGGGAATTGCACTCTTTTAAAATGAAATGGTAAATCTTTCGGAATTAGTTATAGGAATGCGGGGAATTAAAACATTTTCTCCTTTATCAATTCCAGACATAATTATTGCCCTTACGATATTCATGGAGTACCGGAGTACTCGGAGTATAAAGCATGAACTTATGAGAGGGCACTCCCGATAGTTCAGGAACTCTAAGGATAGGACGTGACTTTCTCGGTGTCTATGACATATTCCACAATATCGCCTTCTACGTGAGACATAATTTTCATTTATCCACCCGAAAATTTCGTTTGTCTGTGCTAATATTGCCCTCTCACACAACCATTATCTATTCTTATTGTTGTTTTGTAAATCGGGGTACACGTTATTTTTTTAGATCATCTGTGTTTTGTAAAATATTACAGAATTCGCGGTTTAATGTAATCATACCGTTACTATCTCTTGCCAAACGATTTTTGCCAATTTTTAGTGGAGCTGCTGGCCCGACTGTGTATAAGTATTAGTAACTAGTATAGTAGATGTCATTTTCAAAATCTCCGTCTCCAAATACTAAGAAAATGACACCCATGAAAAATTAAAAATCATCATGGCCGCCATCTTGAATTTCTACCTATAATTGACATCATTTTCGAAATCTGTGTCCCAAAATCTAAGAAAATTTCATACATGTTCACTTTTTGGAAAAAAACATCATGGCCGCTGTCTTGAATTCCAAATTTGACGTTATTTTCGAAATCTGCATCCCCAAAATCTAAGAAAATGAAACCCATGACGACTTTAAAAAAAATATCAAGGCCGCCATTTTGACTTTCATATTTGTTATCATTTTCGAAATCTAATCGGGACGTAATCAGGACCCTATATTCCAATTCTCATACTGCTAATTCCAAAAATGTCAAAATTTCCATACAAACTTTACCCCATTGCCCATTGTACCCGTTCAGGAGAAAATTTTGTCCATTTCACCTACACAGATCATATTTAATTGTAAATGAGAGCTTATATTCCTATATTCATACTTCTAAGTCCAGAAATGAGAAAATTTCCATACAAACTTCACCTCCCCCATATTACCCCTTTAGGGGGGAATTTTGTCCATTTCACCTTCACAGATCATTTTTAATTGTAATCGAAAACTTATTTACCTATTCATACTTCTAAGTCCAGAAATGAGAAAATTCCATATAAATTTCAGCCCCCTATTTCACCCCCTTTGGGGTTGAATTTCAAAAAATCCTTTCTTCGTGCTCACCTATATCATAAAAAGAACCCCTATACCAAATTTCAAGTTTCTAGGTACAGTAGTTTCGGCTGTGCGTTGATATCTAAGTCAGTCAGTCAGGTTATTATATATTTTTACTTTTATACATACATACATACATACATAATCTCACGCCTTCGTTCCCAGAGTGGGGTAGGCAGAGCTACAGAATTACAAACATCTCTGAAAACTTGTTGATAATTCTATAACCACAATTTGCACAATTAGGCTAAGATGTTTACCAGCGTATTAATGACAGGTTGCAAGCCCATCACCTAACAGTACTACAAGCCTTTATTCCCTTAGTCGTCTCTTACGACATCCACGGGAAGACATGGAGTGGCACTATTCTAACTCGGCAACCACACGAGGCAACTATTTACTTTTATATATATAGATATTTTCTAAATTATTGGTATTCAATTTCAATTTAGTTTTCATTTAATGTTTTCAGCTCCAAACTGTTAATATATTTTTAAAATGAGGTTAACCGTAGCTTAGCCGTGCCTCTTTGTCTCTTGAGGTTGGCCATGCGGTCGGTACTTTTATCGCGTTTTTACGAAGATTTCGGCACTATCGATTTATTACTATCACTGTCAGAAGCTTGCTTACATTCATCGTCACACATATTGGCGGTTTATAGAAATAAGAAACACTCACGTGAGCCGTAGAGGTCGGAGATGGGACGCGGTTAGGAATTCTCGATTGACACGTGGCCCTCTGCTGGAATGAGAAATCGCAACACTCTTTTAGTTAATTATGCACCTCAGGATGGGATGGGAACCAGGATAGGAAGGTCTGACCGGTTCTCGCTTTCTTCTCTTCTGGAGATCGGCGATGCAGTTCAATTGTTACCTGGTGAGATGGATCAAAATAGTGGCGCGATAGCTCTTGCTGTCCGTAGGTCGCTGTGTCTGCCTCTCGATCCTTCTCGTCTCAAAGGTGCAACTCAGGGAAAAATGATTGACTTCTGGAATTTAGTTGATATAATTTTCTACGATATTAGTTGTGTCGGTTACAGAGCAAGTGTTGGAGGAATGACTCTATACAAACTATGAAATAAAACTTAAAACTAACATACGGGGGCAGTACCGTCGCGATTTCTCGCTGCTGGCTCGAAGGCTCGATAGAGGAAGTTGAGATGGCCTTAACACCATTAATACAACGAGATGTCTTCAATCATCTGCGACAGAAGCTCAAAAATTACTTTGTGCTAATGTTACTAAATAGTAAGCTTTGATTGAGCCACGTAGATTCAGTTTATACTGTAAAAAAAAACTAAGTATTTATGGGGAACGTCAGTTAAAGTCATCCATCATGTCATAGATATAATTACATCTCACTTAGCTTTAATCTACAATAATTGCATTTCAGAGGGGGTCTTTCCAAATCTTATGAAATATAGTAAAGTCATACCACTTTTTAAATCGGGCGACATGAGTGATTTAACGAATTTCCGTCCCATTTCTATTGACCTGTTTTTAGTAATTTTTTTGAGAAGTTAATGTTAAAAGATATGTTAGGTCACTTCAATAGAAATAAATTACTTTTGTACTCGGTAGACTCAGGGAGAACCTTAAGCGCAGTGCATGCATGCGCATGTGCAGTGTTATTGTGTTCAGGAAGGCGGTAGCGATTTTGAACACCTGTTAAAATACTTTTCGCGATTTAACACTTACCCAATTAGGTAATAAATGGTTTTATATAAACATCGCTTATTATTTGACTTAAGGTTTTTGAAGTACTTATTTAAGAATTCATTTGCATCTTTGGTTATGATGTAAGAAATTATAAACTTGTAATTGATGACAGGTAAGACAGACTGATACGATAACTTGAGGTGTAACATGACAGCTGTTTTAAGTCAGGTAACCACAATGTGATATTCTTAATTACTTTCTTGTTTAAAAATTTGCAAAAATTAAACAAGTCAAATGTTAACAATTGAATTTGTGCATTATAGTATTTGCCATCAACTGACCCGGAAACACTAAAGGTCACAGCTCATTAGAACCACCCGGCACCCGATCCGCACCGTCTCGCCTCGCGATTAGTATTAAAAAAGGCTGTAGGGGAGAGGGGGGGGACTTGACTCTAACAAAAAATAACGCTTTAAAACTTAATATTTCATAAACCGATCCCTTAATCGAAAAACTTTTTTAACAAACCCGCAATATTTTTGAAAGACCTATCCAACGACACTCCAAACTATGGGGTAGACGAGAAAAAAAATCCATCCCCACGTTACGTGTAGGGGAGGTACAATAAAATAAAATAAAATTCTTCTTTTTATTTTACACCTTTAATGGTGTAACTAATATATATATTCATGCCAAATTACAGCTTTATAGTACTAAGAGTCTCTGAGCTAGGCTGCGGACGGACGGATGGACGGACACGGCGAAACTATAAGGGATAAGTTTTACTACGGAACCCTAAAAACGTTACGTACCGTAGTTGTTGTAGTGACCGCGCCCATACCAAACCATATAAAGAGTACTACTCGAGGCGAGGCGGTGCGGGTCGGGTGGCGGGTGGTTCTAATGAGCTGTGACTTCTTTTTGTATATTTTTTTTATCTTTACTGTCACGCTAATTACAGTCTTAGTAGAAACGACGAATTGTTTTTTTTCAGTGCAGATTTGGACACCGGCAAATGATTAAACCGACCTCGCGACGACAGGGCCTCTTTTTTACTGGGTAAAACAATATTGATTTTGACATGACTGTGTCAACGTTGCGGTAGCTTTTATTTACTCGACAGTAATTTCGGCCGAAGTAAAAAAAATTATATCATGTCGAAGGAAGTATCTTATATCAAATGTAATATGTTAAATAATATATGGTGAATAGGTTGACTGAAAAATTTCAGTCCAGTATATAATTAATTGAAAATTTTAAAACGGTTTTATTTAAATTGCACCGGCTTGTTTATTAGACAAATTACATACCAATCGAAAGTATGAAGCCTATAGAATATGCAAACGTTAGGTTGACTATTGTTTTCCCATCATAACTATTGGGTAGGCAGGTATAAACAAGATGTCAGTACTATTAAATTGCACCGGTCTGTTTATTAAATAGAATTTATACCAAAATTAAGATCATTTCATTGCAAACACGGTGATATAGGGTTGACTGCGAAAAATCAGTCTCGATTCCGGGTTGGCGAGTTTTAAAAAACGAAATATTAATCCGAATGAATACGTGTGAAATCCCAGCGAAAAATCCAGTGCGATAGAAGAGGAGGCAGGATGGTTACATATCAGAACGCCTAAAATTAATTTGCCTAATTTTATAATACCTACGGTCGAAATACCTAATTTTTAGAACGCCTTACATCATTTCGCCTAATCCTAAATAGACTAAATACCTAATGGATGAAATACCTACTGGATGAATGGATTCACAAGCATTAAAACTCACCTAGTAAATAGATCAGTTCCTAGAAAATGCAAACCAACTTGCTTGATTTGGTCACCCTCGCCTTTATTAGGTTAGTTTAGGTTAGAGTCAAGGCGCGAAGCGCCATAACTACGCGGAATAGCGCGGAAATTAACGCTAAAAAATATAAACTTTACTATAAGATAGTAACTTAAAAAGAAGTGTACGAACAAGTCGACGGAACTCCGCTGCGCGGAGCTCCTATTCCGTCCGCGTAATACTGGCCTTGACAAAACTCTAACCTTACCTATATTTTCAGCCTAAGACATGGCAATATGATTGAAGACGGAACTAATTATCAAGGCTATGTAAATTTGGAACGTCCCTTTTTTTAATTTAAAATGATCCCGAATTAGACGCGAGCGAAGCCGCGGGCAAAAGATAAATGTCGAAATTCAACTTAAACTTTACTTGACATAACATAAAAATGTTTACCTGATGATTCGTACGATATTGTTGATTATTACTTAAATAAACAGACTTGGTTTAATCATTTATTGTTTTTTATTTCACAAGAATAGCTATAAGATATGTTGCAAGTTACCCCCGCTTGTTAACAACTTACCCCAAGTTGGGGTAAGTTTTTACTTTCCGATTTAGGGCATTAAAAAAAAAACTCACAAAAATTGACCCAAACAATTGTCTTAATATCAAAGTTACATAATATTTAAGTTGATTTTGACCGCATCGTATGAATACTAAAATCAAGAATTCTTAACAATGCGGTTAACTAAAAATCGGAACTTTTAGCCCCGCTCTCCCTTACTCATAGTACAAGCGTAGAGCTTAGTTTGAGACTAGGTCAATTGGTGCGACATTGTCCCCTGATATTTAGGTACCTACCTATACTGAGTGATTTTTATTACTTTTATTTAAATTCCGCATTTTGACGTCATTTCCAAATATTATTGTATACTTGACATTTTATGACTGTAGCATAATCCAGCTATAATGTTTTTATACTGTTTTCAATTTCAAAAAACATTATTTCAAATGTATGTTTGTTACAACTTCAAAAAACATTACTTCAAATGTACCTACCTCTATACCTTGTACTAAATATTTTGAAAATGATCTTGTCTCTTTACTTCTGGGACACCCCAGTACAGTAAATGTACCTAAAGAATGCTTTCTTTTCATCTGGAAATTAAAATTATAGCTTCAGTTTCGATGCAATTTATTCAACAATTACAGCCATTTCTGTAAACAAATCATTAATGTTAAGTCTATGCAAAAATAATACCAGAAATTAGTCTTAATTAAAAGACTACGGCGATAGGGGCTGGACATTATCTGTCTTAAATACCAGATTATGGTGGTCGATAGGTTTAAGTTAAAATTGTGAGTTAAAATGGACTTGCTATTAACCCCTGAAGCGTCTGCGAATAAGATTTTCATATATTGAGTATGGAACGTATGGCATGTCGCCGTTAACACCAATGTCTGAGGGGTTAATCATCTGTGCACTATTGATTTCTTCTTTTGTTTCAGACATGTCAAATCGGATAATAAAAAGTTATACTCCAGCTTCAGAAAAAACACCAAGTTATTGGTACGTTACACAGATTTTTTTCTGGCTACATGTTTAGTAGAAACCGCTCAAGTGAGAGTCGGACTCGCGCACCAAGGGTTTCGTGCTGCCGCACAGTAGAAATTATTATTTTCCGATTTGAATTCGACTATGAATCGAATCGGCGCAAGCCCGAGTCACACTTGACCATTTTTAGTATTTGTTGTTATTTTTGCTACAAAAACTATAATCATACCAAATTTGGCGCTTGTATTTACCGCTTTTACGATACCACAAAAATAAAAATATGTTAAAAAAACCGGGCAAGAGCATGTCGGACCATGCTGAGTGCGGGTTTCCTAAGCTACAAACACAAAAATCTGTCTCATAAAATTGGATGTGGAAAAGTGCACTAGCAAAAGAGCTTATCTTTACGGCACTTACGTCCTTTTGTTGAGAAGCGCAGTTTATCCGCAGTAAAGCAAAATTTAGTTAAGTAAAAAATACATCTTCTGTTACATGTATTGGGTGTCCTCATTAGAAATTAAATATTGTTATTTAACTACCAAACTAAGAAGCGGCTTCTACAAGACACTTTTGCATGGAACTTGGTCTATGAACGACCAAGGATAATAAATATCTGACGATGTCTTACTGTTACTTGGTGAAAGTTTCATTACCGTCACTTAATTGTAACACGAATAAAAGATGATTTAGAATACTTTGTATTGTTTTACCGGTTATTGACATATATTGATGATCTAACGGTCACAACGTGAAGTATTAGCAACTATCGATATAATTTTAATTTTTAAAAAGGTACGACTTACAAATATAAGTATACACAACATAAGTCACGGTGTAAAATTAAACTTAAATCATGCTGGTAACAAAATATCTTCTGGTTGGTTTCTTGCCCAGTCCAGATACCATACCACGCACATAATATGCGCACAGCAACCGACGGTACGTCTTCCACTTAGACACGTGTAATATGAATGGACGATAGCCTCTCGGCCATTACTTTGGTGGTTAATCACAAGGTACTCGTATGAATAATAAGTTCTAGATCTGAAATGTCTTCATCGAATTCGGACTTAAGTTTAAATAATTCCTTTTTTAAAAGGGATACACAATTTTTTTATAAAAAAAAGTATTCCTTAATATTAGAGCTTTCATATGACACCAATCTGATCAGTGGCCGCCGATAGGCCATTTTCCCCATTCTCCTTTCATAATTTTTTTCAAGTAAAATGCCTGCGACATACGGACGAACGGACGGACATGACGAAACTATAAGGTTCCGTTCTGTCCATTTTGGCTATAGAACCCTAATAAAAACGTTTCTTGTATAGGGATTCCTTTTATCGTTTCACTTTCTTTATATTTATATTGTTTAGTAAATCTGCCGTAATAACACACATTCTGAAAAATAAATCAACCCGCTATCTATTATGGTTCAAAAGATAAAGTTGTTAAAAGTTAGGGGGTATGTAAGGATCGGTATAACAACTTTTGATATATTTTCACTATATACAACAACATTTGATATAATTTCTTGGTATGTAATGGTCAATAAGTATAAAAGACGTTTGATAACTATTAAAGTTTGTCCTTTTTTCATATCAGTTTTAGGAATCAATTTTACTATATAAGATGGGGTAAACTGCATTGGGTAAATCTGATTCAAAGGTGTACTGACAGCGTCTCCTTCAAACGGAGTCAGATTGGATAATGTCTGATTATATTCATTTTCCTCTTTTTTAAACATGGATTTCTCATATACTTCATGATTATTATTTATATCATCAAATACGATTGTTACCTTGAACGGTTTCCGATCTGTTTCAGTGAAATGTAGAAAACGTTGCAGTGCTTGTGAATATAATGACCATTTTTCACGATCTTCCATTTTACTTTTAAGTATTTTTTGCATCTCCTCGTCTAAACGAGATAAAGGATTTAAAGTTATAATTTCATTGTATTTAAGCTTCTCAATAAAATCTGGTTCTACTAAAATCATTTTCTTCATGTTCTCCATTTTAACTACCGTTAATGAGCTAAACAAACTCCTCAAAACGGCTCCTAAAATAATTAGCAGAAACGCACCACCCTTTTGAACAATAATAGATTTCCTTAATTTTTGTTTCCCCTTAGAAACTAATTTACGTAATATATTTATATGTTTCTTTAATTTAGTTTTGTTCGTATTATCTAATGGAACTTTTCCTTTTAAAACGTTATAAATGCACTCACAAATTATGTTTATTTCATCTTCATCACAAGCTTTTTGTAAAGCTTTACTATATTTTGGTTTTAGTGTATGAAGAGCTTTAAGTAAATGTTGATATGTGATACTCTGTCAGGCATCATTTAGAACTGACCAAAACTGGTTGATTTTTATCATATTTAAACCTTTTTTTTGGGAATGTATACCGTACAACATCTATCAAATGGAAACACTTTAGTTTTAAAAAGGCATATATCATCAGTGTTCTGTTTCAAATCGACCATCAGGTAACCATGTGCTGACATGGTTGAATCTTTGTAGGCTTCTTCAACAAATTTAGAATTTTCTGGATAAACTTGTCGTGACATGTAGCGTATTTGGGTTTTATCTCTGGGATTTTAAAAATGAACAATGTATGAACTGTTCAAAGATATGTCACGTTGTCCTCTTCCTTGATGAAATAAATTTTGTATAATATAAAAAACACTGAAATTTCTGTGATAACTGCCTTTGGTAAAAATATCAACAATACGACCATTATGATTATGATTATCTCATTAAATCATCGATTTTAAGAAGTTTAGGTTGCTTTCCATCAAACATACTTTACGGTTTAACATATTTATTTTCTCAAAAGAATACAATTCACTTACAGAGAAAATACAAGTTTAAATCGTATACAATGCGTACTTATTATAGCTTTAGAGTAGGTAGAATATAATTCAAACGGTTAACTTAAGCTCAACTAAGCTATGCTATTTGTTAGCAGGTTAACGTAAATTAAAAATTAAATAATTATATTCTTAACTAGGTATATAGTTAAATGGTAAACACTAAATATAAATATTTTTTAAGATTAGAAATTATGAATTACTTAACATGCAGGTAGAAATTATTCTGTCCTCTCGACTTAGTGCGTACTGTTATAATGGAAAACACCAAGGTCTTTTTAAAAAAAGATATTTATTTAACATACACTTTAAACTAAGACAAGTACACGACCTTTTAGGATAATAGAGGTATAGCGCGGTTCGCGGCTCGGGAACAACTGAGGATGGACTGGGCAGGATAGAGAAGCTAGAGTCGGTTGGAGGGGATTACTGCTGATGGGGTTGCTTGGTCAGCCAGAAGGCATACAAGGTGGAGGTTATAACATCTCCCCGGGATTAAGAATGAACTTTCACTCTTAATGAGTGAAGTTTATGTAAGTCGGAGTCGAGGACCTGGAGCTGGTGCTGGACTTTCTTCAGATTCAGAGGGTTCGGTAGGTATTGTCAATGTTTTAGGAGGATAAGGAGGGAAATTTAACCTCTTATTACAATTAAACTTTTTCCAAATCTTATAAACAGCAAGGAACACTAATACAATAATAATTCCGATAGTACTATAAGAGTAATAATTACCATACAATACAATATGGGGTTTGTTAATTATCTTATCCAATTGTTTAGATAATTGGTAATGTGACCAGCGGTTATCATCCCTTAAGGGTTCCAGATTCAATTTCTTTACAGGTAAGCTGGGATCACTCAAATGAAAATTCCTTAACTGAAAGTAATTACAACAAGTATCGTTAATTAGATTAAAGGTTGAATGAATAGGCTTGATATCTAATGTTACGGTATTTTTAGCAATAATCTGCATATCCTTGAAATAGGCTGTACATTTACTGGGTAAGGTCAAGATGCCTGTTCCCACTATATTAGTTTCGAATACATTTGAGTTGTTATAACGTTCAACGGATAATTTAGATTTTTGCGAAATTACATATATCCATCTATTATTATTTAATTTATGCCAAATTTCCATATTTCCGGATATTAGTTTTGATTCACATTGAATTGGTTTAGATAATAGCAATTTAGTTGCTATTTCAGTTTCGCATATAGGTTGTGACGTAGTGGAAAAGGTCTGATAAACATTACAGACATATAAACCATTAACAAGAATCTTACAACTACTTAAGTCATCTAGTTTACAGTAACGTGACTTATCTCTACTTAATGCTACATACTTCGTGGTGGGCAAGACCATCGCGTAGGCGGTCGGTATTACATTACCATGATGCGCTACCGGGAATGCTACACTGTGATACATATTATATTCCTGGGAGTTAACTAAGGGTATTCTCATTACAAAAACAATTTTGTTGTTGATATAAAAGCTCGATATATCTGAAATATTTAGTAGAATGGTTATATGGTCCAGATTTAACGATATGGGTAATTCTTGAGATTTGGGTAACAATCTATGATGCTCTACTAATTCATGGAATAATTGTTTGGGGGTGATTATCGATGGATACAGAATATTTGATTTACTAAACATTATGGCGTTTATGATATCCTCCAATTTAAATGACAAGGTTAAAATATTATTTTCAATGATACTTATTAGCTCTAGAATGTTTGATTTTAAATTTAGCTTATTACTAATTACAGTTAAGTTTTTTTAAGGACATATTCAGTAAGTTAACAGCGTCATTCAATATCTGCTCGTTGATCATTATTTTGTTTATAAAATCCTCATGGGATTTCAGAGTCGCAGAAGTGATTAAAATATTTGATTTAAATATGGTTGAAATGTCTTTTTGGTCATATTGTAAACCTTGAATGGCGTTGTTATACATGAGAGCGTCATCCTGATCCATAGTTCCAAACAGGTGTTTGAAAACGGTACCTATAGCACCAAACCACGCAGATCTCTTAGATTTATTCGTAATCAGGTGAGAGATAGAATCATAATCTCTAATTATGTCTTTATACCTTGTGGTAAGCGGTTGAAACATATTATTACATTCTGTTACTGACAAGCTATCGCTCTCACGGCACAGAAATTTTGAGGTTCCTATCACGCTGTTCAAGTTATCAATATGAGGTTTAATAAAAGATATATCTATAGGTATAACAACATCTAGAAATCCGTTAGTCACTTTTAACTCTCCGATGGGGTCGAAATAAAGGCCTGGGCTGTTCTGTACAGATTCGGTGAAGTTAGCTTGTATTAAGAGAGGGGTGCTGAAAGGGAGAAATAAAATAGAATGAATAAATGCTTAAGTGTAAGAAAACTCTAGAATGGTTGGCTCTAAAACTATAACACACAAATAACTGACTTAATTACTATCTCTATGAGCTAATTTAATCTGATCGTAGTGGTGAACTACGCTTTTACGATTGATTAATAAGGTCAATGTGTTTCGACCATTGATCTTCGTGACCTTGTAAGGTCCTTTCCATACAGGTGATAAAGCTTTACGAAGTCGCAAATGATTTTTTAAGTAAACATAGTCTCCGACATGATAGGTTACCGGTTTAGTACGGGAATCGTAGTATGTTTTAGCAGTTTCTTTTGATTGATGTATGCTGTCAAGGGCTTTGCTGCGGGAGTATTGAAGACGGTGTTGAAGCATTTTCACGTAATCGCAATAGGTCGTACCAGGCGCTGATTCATAGATGGAATTCGGGAAAAAGGGTTTGTGTCCAAAAATTAGTTCGTAAGGGGAGTAGTTAGTGGTACTATGCACAGTTGTGTTATAGGTTAGAATAGCAGTATAGACAAAACGGGGCCAGTCAGTTTGTTCTTCGTTTACATAGGACTTCAGATATTCCTTTAATGTTGAGTGGCTCCGTTCGAGAGCACCTTGAGTTTGGGGATGGTAAGGACTGGACCAAATTTGTTTGATTTTTAGGAAAGAGCAAACTTGTTTGAATAGGTCGGCAGTGAAATTGGTTCCTTGGTCTGTCAGGATATATTTAGGTATGCCAAATAAGCTTATGAAATGCACTAAGCACTCGCTAGTTTCTTCAGCGGTGGTAGATCGTATGGGGTAAGCTAAGGAATATTTTGTTAGGTCATCTTGCATAGTGAGTATATATTTGACCTTGGCAGGTCCGGCCTCGGGTAGAGGTCCTACAATGTCTAATGCTAAGCGTTGGAATGGTTGTGTTGAGGTAGAGGTTATCTCCAGGGGAGCACGGTTGATATTCCTCAGTGCTTTGTTACTTTGACAAGAGGAACATTTTTTAATATAATTCTCGATATCAGCCCTCATGTTTTTCCAGAAATACTGCTCGCGGATTCTATTAAACATGCGGGTATTGCCTAGGTGTCCGGCAATCGGGATATCGTGATTCTCTTTTAGAATTTTAGGGATCTCGCTCAAAGACGGGTATATAGTATTATTATGATATATATGTATTTGTATACCAGTCCCATTAAAAAGGTAAGCGATTATGTTATAAATCTTGGTAAACGCGCGGTTGTCAAACGGGCTTTTAAAGTCTGAAATACTAATATTTTTTTCTCATTATTAGGAATTGCGATTAAATGGTTTCGAAGGTTTTTTAATGATTCGAAAATATCAACATAGGAGCAATCATCGAAATGATGAACTTTTGTAAATAATGTTATAAAGGTTTTTCCGCCATGGTTAATTTCTTGAAATGATAGTAAAGTTCTTTCGGATTGTAAGAATTCTTCTTGGTCAGGTAGGTTGCTTAAGAAATCTTGGACATATGGCACATTTTCGTCAAGGTCCAATGAGGTAGGAATAATAATTGTTTTATGTGGACTTTTCAGAAGGTTGTCATTATGTTCAACTATCGCAGTGTCGAAGTTAGCGTCTGGTAAGGATTTTAAGAATTTCGAGTAAGTGTCTTCAATAGCAGGGGGAAAGGTTTCAGATAAGTCTTGAATCAGGTCCGATTCAGAGGGTTGCGCTTCCATGGATGGAGTATTTTGTGGATTTGGTATAAGATCATCAATTATAGAGTCTAAATCAATAGGCGAAAATTGTGGATCAGGTGTCAGAGATGGTAAATCTCCGATATCAAATGGGTCGATGACTTCAGGTTGGTCATAGGAAGTCCCAGGTTGTGGATTTTCGTCTACTTCCTCATTTACAGCATTGATGGGAAAGTTGTTATCTTTGGGTATAGGATAACGAGATAACGCGTCGGCTGCGCAATTTAATTTCCCTTTGCGATATATGATTTCGTAATCAGCGAACTCTTCTAATTTTAGGCGCCAGCGTTGCAATCTGCTGCTGGGGTCTGTGTGGTTAAATAACCACTTTAAAGGGCGGTGATCGGTCATGATATAGAATTTCTTTCCAAAAAGATAGGGTCTGAAATATTTGCAGAAATGAACTATAGCAAGAAGTTCTTTTTCTGTGGTGCTGTAATTGCACTCGTTCTTGTTTAACGTTCTTGAGGCGAAAGCTATTGGTTTGTCTTTACCAATTTGGCCTTGGGATAAAATTCCAGAAATGGCATAATTTGATGCGTCGCAGGTGAGTATAAAAGGTTTTGTAAAATCAGGATAGATGAGAATTGGGGCGTTAGTAAGTTTTGATTTTAATGTTTCAAAGGCTAACTGCTGTTCATGACCCCAATTAAAAGGGGTGTCTTTTTTCAGTAGATTTGTTAATTGTTTGGAAATTTTGGAGAAGTCGGGGATGAACCTTCTGTAGTAAGATACTAGTCCTAAGAAGGATTTGATATCCTTCGGTGACACGGGAATTGGGAATTCAGTGACTGCTTTGATTTTTTCGGGATTTGCTCTTACACCTTCGTCACTGATGATATGTCCGAGGTAAGCTACTTCTTTCCTAAGGAATTCGCACTTGTCTGGTTGTAGCTTGATATTGAAGTTTCGCAGCCTGTCAAAGACAGCTGTGAGGTTTTCTATGTGGGACGATAGGTCATAGGAATAAATCACTATGTCATCGAGGTAAACGAAACAACGGATTCCTTGAAGTCCGGAAAGGCAATTATTCATGAGCCTTTGGAATGTAGAGGGTGCATTCTTTAACCCGAAAGGCATTTTATTAAACATAAATTGACCTTGTGGTACTGAGAAACTTGTTTTCTCTGCATCTTCAGGGGCCATATTTATTTGGTGGAAACCGGAAGCTAAATCAAGGGTGGAAAAGTATTTGCTGTTTCCTAATTGGTCTAAAATGTCAACAATCTGAGGTATAGGATAGGTTTCACCTATTGTTATGTCATTGAGTTTGCGGTAGTCGATGACCACACGCCATTTTTGTTCTCCTGAAGCGTCGAGTTTTTTGGGGACGACCCAAATAGGGGATGACCATGGGGATATAGCTGGTTTTATAATGTCTTGTTCTAGCATTTTATTAATTTGTTTCTCGACTTCCTTTTTATGCACTTCTGGGAATCTATAGGACTTTGTATATATAGGGACATCGCTGGTGGTCCTAATCTTATGTTGAATTTTGGAAGTTGACGTCAGTTTGTCGTCAGGAAGATGAAAAATGTCAGAGTACTGGGAACATATTTCAGTGAGGGCGTTTGCTTCTTCTTCATTCATGTGGGATGTGCGGAGTGAATTTAGCACTTCTTCAGTGCGTCTAACAGTGTCGACTGTAGAGGAAAAGGAGACCACGTTGACATTTAGTGGTTCCAAGCGAAGTTTTAGGTCTGATTTGACTGTTACAGGATTTTCTGATGTGTTAATGATGGAGATATTAGCTCGGTTATTCTCTTTGACCTTTACAATACAATTAGCTATGAGCAGTGACTCGGACAAATGCTGGTCGGTAATTATACCTTCTTTTATTTCAGGATTGGTTACGGTGCATTCTATTATTGTCTCGGTTCGCGGGGAAATATTGTACTCTGGTTCCTTGAATGACAGTTTAATTTTCTTCCCATTCACTTCTAGACAGTTAGTCGCGTAATTAATATTACAGCGGAATTTGGAAAACATGTCGCTACCGATAATGCCATCGTAAGGCAAGTTTATATTTTTCATGACATGGAAATCGTGAGATAGGCTAAGGTCGTTCGCTAATTGTATTCGGGATTTAAGATGACCAAGGCTTGGTATTGATTCTTCAGTCGAATCGATTCCTTTGACATTTATTCTGCTCTCGGAAAGAATCAGGAATTTGTCTACGCTTGATTTTTTTTACTAAACTTATGGCCGCACCGGTATCTATGAGTAACGTTAAGGGCTTAGAATTCATGGACGTAGGTACACTAATGTACGGTAAGTATCTATCGTTTTTAGTTAGTACTTCATAGACCTTGGGATTTCCGGGAGCGGAAATTCCGACCCGGTTTTCAGGAAATGGAATTTGGGTAGTGCGTATGGTGTCTGGTACGACATTACGACTCGGACGACACCCTTCCAAGCCTACATCTCGTTTAAAGAACTAGAGTCTGTCTCATCGACGCCTTCGTTATTCTCAAGGAAATTTACTGGTCGGGTTGAATTGTTGTTATTAAAATTAAAGCGTTTATTATTGTATTCTCTTTTCCTGCACTGTTCAAGTGTGTGTCCAGGTATTTTACAATACCGGCACACAACGGGAGTATCAAAGGAGGTTTTTGGTCTATTGAATGAATTAGGTTGGTTGTTGTAGTTGGACGCACCAGGTCTTGGATTGCCTGGAAAATAAGGCTTCTTCGGGAAACCTTGTTTAAAGGTTTCCACTGGTTTTTTGTTTGAGAATTGTTGTAATTTGTCCTCGGATAATGCTATGTTAATTGCCTCATTCAAGGTTTTAGGGGATTTGCAACGTAGGATCACGGAGATTTTGGGATTAACACCCATAATGAATGAGTTTAGTGCCAAGTCTTGCATAGCTGCAAGCCGGCCTGGAAGTTCCATCTTTTTGGAACATGACATTGTTACTTCTGTTAATAATTGTGACAAGCATGACTCTATACGGAGTGAAAATTGACTGACGGATTCAGTGGCTGTCTGTCTGCAATCTTGCAGTTCGGACAGCAGGTGGGCGTGATGTTTGCGCTCACCAAACTGGGCTTTTAAAAAGTCCTGTAACGACGACCAATTGCTGAATTCTTTAATGGAACACGCTAATTCAGCCTTGCCCTCAAGCTGGCTGATGATATATTTAAGCACAATCGGTTCTTGGCTCGCTGAAGTAAGTGTTATTGCGTTAGCGCAATTATTTATAAACGCGTTTAATTTGTCTCTTGACCCGTCATAGGGTTTTATGAATTTTAATATAACATTTAACGGAATTTCTGATATCACCAATTTTGGCAACATGTCTGGGGTAACCTTGGGTGCCTTCAGGGAGCCAGAGCTTTCACCATCGGACTTAGACATTTTGATTCTTTAATTAATTAAATGTGGATATTTAAGATACGGCGTTACGGTGTGACAGGCAGACGGTGTCCTGATTGCGAGAATTCGTCGAGTTAGCTTGAACAGATAACAGAGTAGCCGCGGCGTTGAACTTGGAACAGGATGATATATATGATTTATAATACACGAGGTATACAAATGATTTTAGGAACTAATTACAAAATGGTAGAATTATAACGATTGCACGGGATATTGTTTATACGCACTTCACTTGACACTTTCACGGCACTTCACGGGCACGGCAAAAACGAAATAGAAAGTACTCACAGTAGTAGGAGCGTTGAAATCTGGGCGATCATCATCGCCAGGGCCTTTACCGGGTGTCTTGACCTTGACACACACCAGCAAGGCCGCGGGAACTGCAGGAACTCGATGCACGCTTGGAAATAGTAGGGTGCGCCGGTCGTTTGAGAACGGCGACTTGGAATTGGCAAACACAACACACCAAACACTTTGGAGTGGTGGTAGGGAAATGGTAAAATGCGCCGGTCGTTTGAGAACGGCGAATTTGGAAATAGTAGGTAATCACACTGAACACTTTGGAACGGTGGACATGGAAATAGTAATGAGTTGTCCCTTGTTTCTTCTAAGGTCGGCCTTGGTTAACTGGTTTGTTCACTTCACTTCACGTCACTTCGGAAACGTCCTTGAGATTTTTGAAAATCCCTTAAGCTGCCACCAATGTTATAATGGAAAACACCAAGGTCTTTTTAAAAAAAGATATTTATTTAACATACACTTTAAACTAAGACAAGTACACGACCTTTTAGGATAATAGAGGTATAGCGCGGTTCGCGGCTCGGGAACAACTGAGGATGGACTGGGCAGGATAGAGAAGCTAGAGTCGGTTGGAGGGGATTACTGCTGATGGGGTTGCTTGGTCAGCCAGAAGGCATACAAGGTGGAGGTTATAACAGTACGCAGAGCGGATACATACACTAGTGGTAAAAAATGTATATAGATAAATATTAGGAAATATTATTATATATACAAAACGGTATGCATGATTTAATTAAGTAATAATTATGTTTTATGAAAATCCCTTGTTACGTAATGGTTTAGTAATTTTTTAAACGAGTTTATTGTTTTCGTCTCTTTTATATCTTTTGGCAATGAATTATAGGTCTTTGCTCCCTCGAACATAATACATTTCTTGCCGTAAGTTTTTGTCCTATGCATCCTTAATAATATATTATTAGCCTTTTTAGTTACACGTTTTTGAACCTGTGCCCTTTTCGTGAACGTTATGTTTGAGTTAGGGAATGCAATTTAACCGGTTATTAACCGCTTTTGTATGAAAATAACCGGTTAAAACCGGTTATAACCGGTTATTTGCATTCCCTAGTTTGAGTGTATGTCTTTTGTCATAATTGTTCGAATTAGTATACACGTATTATATATATAAAGCTGTTTCAAATTAAGTAACTTAGTTTCTTTGTAGATTTTAGTAGTTGGAGTCAGATATTTATAACCGAAAAGCGTTTTTATAATTTTATTTTGAGCAGTATGTAGTATTTTTAGATTCGATTTAGCTGCTGAACCCCAAACTTCAATGACATATTCTATGTGTGATTTAATATTGATTAAATATTGGCCTAGAAGAAATTTAGCGTTTTGGTTGAATTTGTGAGATTTTCATAGCTGTCTATCAGGTTGCATGTTACAGGCTCATGTTCTTTATTTCTTGTTATTAGTTTTTGATTCCAGTATTATTATTTTTGGAGTACCTTTGATGTATTTTATTCTCAAGTTTTCTTCTCAGTTGTCTGCACGTTTTTGCAATTCTTCTGTAATACTCCTACCCCCAGGCTACATAGAATCGATAAAATATCCTACGTTGTATTAATTAAATTAATTTGGCTTCGAATTAAAACGTGTGATCGTCTAGTTTTAAATATGTCCAAATTAGGACCCTCTACGTTGTGTTAAAGAAAAGGTAATCTAACGTAATCAAACTCTAAATCTACCAATAAACAAGCTAGAACCGAAAATATGCGAAATGAACCTCAATCATGAAATAAACACAAAAATAACACACAGTTGAAATAAAAGATTGACTCACCCGGATTCTCCTTGTACTACCTTGATCGTTGTATACCTGCTCAATCGGAATATAGCTGGGGTATCAATAACCCCTTGACTGCCCGCTCGTGAGGCCTCCGTTCACCGGAGTGTGTATAGTTCAAGAATATGACTAATTATAAGATAGAGTAATTAGAAAATGATATAGAATAATGTTCCCTACCTAACCCCTACCGGAGAACGAGGTCGGCTACAGCAAGAACCTATTTGACCTTAGATTTAAATGAGTACATAAACAAGAAGTTAAAATCAAATTGGTCCTTACTTGGATGGGGATTGACCTCACTAAACCTAGCTACCCTGTTATCTTGCATTCATTCTCTCAACTTATGACCATAAAATTCATCAGTATACGTCTGGATTTTTAAGTCCGAGTTGAGACAGCGATCCTCGTTGATGTAGTAATCATACAGTCCTTTGTTTTTACATTCGCCTTCCGCCAATTTAGCTCAATACAATTAGCTGAAAATTTGGCAAAATTAAAGGAGAACTTTTATCTATCAGGATATGTAGGTTATAGATCAAAGTTAAATTTTATCTAGTCTCCCCCCCCTTCCGGGGCGAGCGTCACCCCCCCCGCGCCCTCTAATGTATCCCGGAGCGCGGTATTTTCCATTTAAAAAAAAAACCGGACAGGATACATAAAAAATGTTTAGGAATGTAATAATCCTTGATAAATTTACTATAAACCTCTCATACATACAAAAGCGATATCACTTATAGTTTCAGCGCAGTTCTCTCAAAAACTTTACACTTTACCGCCAAGATATGTATGGCAAAAGTAAATAATAGAATATTGTATTTATAAAAAGGTATAATTTATTTCTAAACTCTTTCATTTACCTTTGCTATGCTATTTTTTAAATTTAATTCATTTGGCCATTCAGCGAAATATACATATTCGTACTGCTTAAACGATGTTACTTTAAATACCATAGACTTCTTACATATTTTCCTGTAATTTATAGGTATAAAACTATTTCTCGGTTTTTTTTTTTAATTTTTAGCCCCAGTATTTTAGGCGATAATGGGGGGGCGGGCAAAATGGTAAATTTTCGCCTATTTTCTTAAATAATTTCATAACTAATTAATTTAAAATTATGAAAAATATATATTTCAGATTTTTATAATGTACCCTTTCATTTGATATGTCACCCGATAAGGTGTGCAATAAAAAAAAACAAGAATGTATAGTCCCCGAGACATACAGTCTTCTTATTTGGTACCCAACATCAAGGAGTCAATCCTTTTCTTACGCGCTGTAAGTGGCTGTGATAAGCGTCAGCTTTTTACGGAAAAGGTAAAATGCGAACAGTGCAACTGTTTAACAAGAGACCCGACTTGCACTACATTCCCACCCTTTACAACAATCTAAATTGATCCAATGAAGAGATCGAAAAGGCTGGCGTATTTTTCATAATTTTAAATGAATTCGTTTTGAAGTTATTTAAGAAAATAGGCGAAAATTGCCCACTTCCCCGTCACCCCTTGTCTCCTAAAATAGTGGGACAAAAATTTTAAAAAATAAACAGAAAATAGTTCTATACCTATAGATAACAGGAAAACATTAAGAAGTCTATGGTATTTAAAGTAACATCGTTTAACCAGTACGAATATTTATATTTCGCTGAATGGCCAAATGAATTAAATTTAAAAAATAGCGCAGCAACGGTAAATGAAAGAGTTTAGAAATAAATTATATCCTTTTTATAAAGACAATATTCTATTCTTTATTTTTTTTCATACATATCTTGGCGGTAAACTGTGAAGTTTTTGAGAGAACTAACCTTTTGGCAGAAAAAATAGATTGATTATTAAAAACGTTAGTATTGTGTAAGAGATTGCGCTGAAACTATAAGTGATATCGCTTTTATATGTATGAGAGGTTTATAGTAAATTTATCAAGGATTATTTCATTTTTAAACATTTTTTATGTACCCTGTCCGGTTTTCTTTTAAAATGGAAAATACCGCGCTCCGGGTTACATTTGAGAGCGCGGGGGGGGGACGCTCGCCCCGGAAGGGGGGGGGGGGGGGAGAGTAGATAAAATTTAACTTTGATCTATAACCTACATATCCTGATAGATAAAAGTTCTCCTTTAATTTTGCCAAATTTTCAGCTAATTGTATTGAGCTATTATTACTGATCAAGTCTAGGTATTTTATGCGTTTAAGAGGCCGTATACGAAATTCTGCCGGATTTGCTTATTTTTGTGATTTTACAGTTAAAATACTGCTTTTCTATAAGTTTTAATGCTCAACATTAAAATGTCATTTTAGTTATGATCGAATAAATTAGCTACGAATAAATGAGCCACTTTTTGTTTTTGTCAAGTATTATAATGCGAGATTTAGGTTGTTTTAAAACATCATTTATTGCCAATTATTTTGAACTTTTTGGATATTTTTTTTAGGTAATGGATTGATTTTGAATTAAAGTTTATTTCTGTTGTTTTAATTTTATGATTACGAGAGACGAGAGAGTTCTGAGTAGCCGAAATCAAAAATAATTATTGTCCGTTTTCTATAAAAAATTACCAAGTTTTTTTTTACTCGAAAAATGTATATGAATGTGGTAAAAAGTAATTCATAGATTTTTTAGACGACTTTCACAGAAATACATTGTAAATTTTCATACCGTTAAGACGTCAAAACGATTAATGAATATGTGACATTCTAAACCTTTTCCAGCAAAATTCACATAACAGTCGCCGGGTGTCAGGTTGATTAATCCAAATAAAATAATAAAAACAAAGAAGTAGCTCATTCTTCAGTTAGCTCAGAAATTATCTTGTTGTGCATTAAAACTTGAAGAAATACAGTATTTCAACTGTAAAATCACGTAAATCAGCGAAATCGGCAAAATTTCATATACGGCCTCTTAAGACTCCAGCCACGATCTTTTTTTCAAAATTTGAAATCTTAATAGAAATTGAGATTTTTAAATTTTCAAGAAACGTTTCCCTGTCATCACCTTTGCAAACGGTCCAACTCAAAATATTAAAATCGAAAAAGTTGTTGATTCCTTTCGATTCTTGTACAAATTCTGCATGCAATATAAAACTAGGCTTAAAAATAGTTCATTGATTTATGGTCTTGTCTATAAGTTAATTGAGAGACATTTTAATCCTATCAAAAAAAAGTTCAGTTGTCTCAAATGCAAGGTAATTTTTTCTTGTTCTGACACTATCCTATAAGTTAATAACCTATTTCCAAATGCAGCTTCAATCAATTCTACGTTGAGGTAAGAATGTTTAAATTTAGTACAATTATTTCTATGAATATTACTCCTTAATGCTGGGCATAGTACCTTGTGGACACGTTCCGATTGCAAGTTTTGCACTCAACGGTATCACCAACAACAGGAGTAGACAGTGGTTCAACTGTGGCCCTTGACGACCCAAAGTCTTGTAGCGGTTCTATGACATGTGCTGAAGTAGATGGAGAATCACGAGATTCTTCTGATACAAGTTTCCTTTTAACTCCACGTGTTACATTCCATGAAATAAAACGAAAAACATAAACGTAAAAATATACAATGATGCCATATGTATAGTCACTTCAGGGACGGTAATAGGTACCTGATTTATGTAGTTGACAAATGGAACAATACGCTTCCATAGCTAATAAACCATCTATTTCATCGTAATCTGAAGTTAATGATGAAACAGCGGTAAAGTGTCAAATACAAGGGGTGATATAATTATGGTTTAATATCAGGATTACGAGCGATTGTTGCATCTAGCTTACCACTAATAAACCACAATCTTAAAGGCCGTTTCCGATTAAGGGAAGCATAAATGCCCTTTAATATTATGACTTAGTTTTTTTTTTCTACAGTCAGTTACGTCTAGTAGAGTAACTGTGTCAAGTTTGGATGAAAAATTCATTGCGGTTCCGCGGACAAGAAATAAAAACGGAAATAATGAAATATGGTTTTTCTCCAAAACTATTTAACTTTAATGTACTATAATTTTTTCATTCTGTTAAGCTTAGACAAGTTCATGTTTTAAGTGAAAATGGTCTCTCTTTATCTAACACTTATGTAAAAAAACAGGTAAGTCAACATTTTAAAATATTTATTTTTTACTTTTGAAAGTGATACCATTCTAATTGGCATTTCTAAATAAGCCTTAGTTAACGTCCTGTAACACATATTAATTTGATGCATAAAATCGGAAAGCAACTGTGTCAAAATGAAATAAACAACTGGGTTGCACTTTATTACATTTTATCAGTAAGCTATTCTAACACTTCCAAATAACCAAAGCATACATCCTCTTTACAAATGAACAAGATTTGACAGTTAGTGACATTTGCCTTTTATTGTTATTGAAAATGTCATTATTTTTCTAATAACATAAAAACTATGCATATATCAATCATTTTTGCTATTTGCAGGTATACAAGCTTTACTTAACATTATACCAGGTTATCAATTTAAAGGTTTTAATCGGACACTAACTGTAAAATGAAAAATTAAAAGACTTTTCGGGTATGACTTCATTATCTTGACCCGACCGAAATTCAAATAAATACATATTATGACAGTAATAAAGATGTATTGTTTTTTGAAATGTGACATGACATTTCAGGGACATTAGAAAGATAACTCGTCTTTACAAAATGAATTCTAAAGCGAATGCTATCAAAAAATATTTAGAAAGAAACCTAAATCATTATATCACCTCGCAATGATAAAAGTAATTAGTATTATAGAGACAGACCACTTTTTCGAAGATCATTGTCTTTTTTCGAACAGGTAACGTTATGATACTATATTAGCGTTTTTGTTGTAGTAAGATTGATTACCTACGTATATTTTACTTTGTTGTATTTTATTTTGATTAGTAGTATATTTTATTTCAGATTGAAAATATGAAACTCGCGTTGTATTCTTTGAAACTGCCCAATACTATATACGTCGACATGTTCTTTAGAGCACTACCGAGTGTCGCCGTGTCTTTAAAATACGAAGGGATGCGAGCGACAGGATACTGCGAAGATTGTTGTAGAAACTATGGGTATCCTGCAAATGATTATGATACCGATGTACAATATTTATTCTGCCCATTATGTACGAACTAACTTTTCTGTCGACGTGTCCAATAACTTTCTTTTTCTCTTTCTTAACCCCTTCGTATCGAGTTTAGATTAAACCCATTACTGAATAACAGCATAACGTTGTTTTACTACTTAAAGCATGTTTATAATATTATATTCATATTTTTAATCATAGGTTGCACATATCTTAAGTACCCATTTAAGAGATATGAAACCTATGCCTTAAGCTCTTTTGCTAAACATACTCAATCGACCGTGTTATCGTCTGTCAAGTTCTATCTAATACCTATCACGAGTGACACCAAGAGTGCTAAATGGAGATCATTTTCTTAGGTTTAAATTGTATTATTTTATCATGTCGAGTGAAAATGGCAAAAAATGTATTTATTGCAATCGCCTTTTAAAAAATATTCCAGGCCGCAAAAGAAAAATAGTCAGCACAGAAGATCTGGAACATTTTTCCAATTCTCTAAAATCAGTTTCAATAGGAGATATTTTGTGCAACCAATGTCGCTTGAAAAAATATCAGAACGACAGTTATTCAAACGCAAGTATTGAAGATACCGATAGTGAATTTCAAGTGCTAGGCTCTTCAAATATTAGCACTGATATTGAATTAATTGAACTTCCAATTCAGAGGACAATATCTAGTCACGGTTACTGCTGCTTGTGTTCAGATAAAAGTGACTTAATTGTTGTGCCCAAAGAAGCCAGAGTTCAAACGTTTACCAAACGTAAGATCGCTGTTGCAAAAAACACGTTATTAAAAGTAGGTGTTATGAAGAAGATTTAAAACAATTGCGTGTTATATCACATACGTCAATACTTGATCTAAACGAGGTAACTGAACTATTTAATGTCATGGCATTAGAAATCACAGCAAATGATTTCTCAAGAATTGGCGATGGCTCTCTGTCATGTGAGGATATTTACGTCTTTACGGGTTTGACTTGGGCGAATATTACCGATTTAGCAAACATGTTACCATCGTTGCGAAATACTGTAAATAGGAATATAACTCAAGCAATCGTGACTTTTCTGATGAAACTAAGAACTGGTAACTCTAACAATCTCATTAAAACCATATTTAAACTAGAAACACAACAGCTTGTTTCACAATATGTTGACAGTGTTACCCTAGCGTTTGTAAATATTTTACCACAGCACTTTGGTATAAGAGCTAATAGCAGGGAAGATTTGATTGCAAATCACACAACAAACATCGCAAAATACTTTGCAATGCTGCTGATAAATTGATTTTTATCTTTGATGGAACTTATGCCCGGCATCAGAAAAGCAAAAATAATGATTATCAGCGAAAGTCATATTCTGGGCAAAAAAAGTGTCCTTTGTGTAAGCCGTTTACTATTTGCACTACAGATGGTTTCGTGGTCGATATGTTAGGTGCTTATACTGCCAATAAAAATGATGCTTCTATCTTGAAAAGTATAATTGATGATGACTCAACGGGCCTCAGTAGTTTGATGCAGCCAGGTGACATTTTTGTGCTGGATAGTGGTTTTAGGGATGTTGTTATCTTCTTGGAAGCCAAAGGGTTTAAAGTGTTGATTCCAGCAGTAAAAGGCAATCGCAAACAGTTGACTTGCCAAGAGGCTAATGATTCTCGTTGCGTTACTAAAATTCGATGGTCCGTGGAAGCAGTACATGGAATGTTGAAGCAAAAGAATAAGCTTCTAAACAACAACTTGGACAACAAATTGTTGTCTAAGGTTGGAAGCATTTACAGAATAGATTCATTTCTCTTAAATGTTTTTGGCAAGCGGCTAGAGTCTGACGTTAGCGTAGCTGATGAAATACTAGAGCAGTATTTACTAAAATCAATAACGAATAACGAAATAACGAAAACAAGTTATCTGTAGAGGTAGAAAACAAAGGTTGGCTGAGTAAAAAACTTCAATTTGAAGCCATAAGATCTACCAACATAATAGATTTCCCTGAATTGACTGAATCGGATATTAAAATATTTTTCACTGGTAATATTATAGATTTTCTTTACTCTTTCAAAATATTCGTTCTAATATTATTGGATGAAATTAATTAACGGTTTTGTTTGATTGCAGGTTCATATCAATATCAGCAAGCGATTTCGTATCTATCAGAAATACTTAATGAAGATGGTTCATTGAATTTGGAATATGTAAAAGAAAATTCTAATATGAAACTGAAAGTCCAATCTCGCCATATTTCCAAAAAGATTTACAGATGCTTTATCGAATATGTCCCAAACAGCATTGGTGTTGGATCCATAAGGGGGCATTATTGTGAAATTGCCAACGGAATGCGAATAGTAGGATGTTGTTCACACATTGCTGCTATTGTTTATTATTTATCGCACGCAAGATTTTGTCCAAAATCGTTTGGCCTGCTGAAACTTTAAGCGGACTTTTTTTGAATCACGGAATTCACGTTACTGTCAATGAAGATGGCGATGAGGATTAGAATAAGTGTATTTTTTTTTCATTACGTAACTAAAAAGGTGACATTTTGTAGCAAATGTCACTGTAACTGTCAAATCTTGTTTCTTTGTAAAGAGGATATTATGTTTTGGTTATTTGGAAATGTTAGAGTAGCTTACTAATAAAATGTAATGAAATCCAACCCAGTTATTTATTTAATTTTACACAGTTGCTTTCCGATTTTATGCATCAAATTATTATGTTTTACAGGACGTTAACTAAGGCTTATTTAGAAATGCCAATTAGAATGGTATCTCTTTCAAAAGTAAAAAAAAAAAATATTTCAAAATATTGACTTACCTATTTTTTTACATAAGTGTTAGATATAGAGAGACCATTTTCACTTAAAACATGAACTTGTCTAAGCTTAACAGAATGAAAAAATGATAGTACATTAAAGTTAAATAGTTTTGGAGAAAAACCATATTACATTATTTCCGTTTTTATTTTTTGTCCGCGGAACCGCAATGAATTTTTCATCCAAACTTGACACAGTTACTCTACTAGACGTAACAGACTGTAGAAAAAAAATCTGTCCATTATCACGAAAGGGCATATTTTCTTCCCTTAATCGGAAACGGCCTTTTTATGAAAACATTTTAATAACACCGATTTGCTAAACATTGTAATATTTTCACTAGTCAACGACATCATAATGGTGAGTATTATGTTTTTTTGTTAAGAATGCTGCTTATATTGGGTTCACCACTCCCACTACTAGATAACAATCAAACTAGTCACAACTTGTTGAAAATACTAACGAAAACCGAAACTGATTCTCGACTTCTTCACAACGTTGATAGAGTTCACTATCGAAAAGGAATTATTAAGATCTGAAACGTCCTGACAACGTTCGTAAAGGTCTTCATCGCAGAGCGAATCTTGTAGATCCATGTTGCAGTGGTCGTAGTTAGTCGTATGGTCTTAGTTGATCGTGATGCGGCATTGTTTGTTCTGCGCAGCTTATATATAACTCAAAAAATATTTGTTCGTTGGTGGGGGGTTGCGATGAGGGCGGGAGTTGGAAGTGATTTATGCCTTTTTTATTTTATTTCTTTGCATCGAAGCAATATTTTTTGCAGTCGTTTTTACCTGCAATATGTTTCGTGATCTTGTAAATTAATCCTTTTGCATTACAATAATAGTCATCGTCCTCAGTTTGCGTGTAGTATTTGATCTTAGTATCCGCCAATTTCCAGTGCCGATCTTTTGGGATCCCTCGCAACTTTATTGGATCATTGATGTCAATTTTAACGAGATGAGTGGTCTTTGAAACATCATCTACACGAGAAGATATATAATTGGTACCTCCATTTAAAGACTGTGCTACCGTTGAGTAAAGTTCGTTAGCCTGATTCTTTTTAGGCTTATCAAAGAATACATCAATATTGTTGCTTCGTTTCGGGGTTCGGGTTTTATCCTCACTCAAATTACCATAATAATAGTGTACTCAAGTGAGTCCTCATTCGATATCTAAAATAAAATAAGAAAAGATCTATGAGACGCTGATGGATACAAATAGAAATATATATAATGTTTATATACATGTTTACAATAGTCACTAAGTGTAGGAAGCTCACCTCCATTTTATCTTGTAGACAAAGATTTTCAAACTTAAACCCGAAAACAATGCACACGGCACTCTACGAGACTTTCAACCACTTGAAGAACCTTCACTGTTTTTCCAACAGACCAATCTGCACGATTGACGGCCCTATCGATTTAAGCTCCGCTTTTATTAGGAAGCACACATACTCAGAAACACCCGTACTAACATCGTGGATAAACAAAAACAGACGCTTGTTGGATACGACATGTCGAGACTGGTTTTCTTAGCGCGATATCTGTGGAGCATCGAAGTTTTTTGTTTGTTTGAATACAAATTAATTATGCGTCTCGTGTGAACTTGCGAACACCGGTTGGTTCGAAATATGACACGTTATAACTTGCTTGTTTTATCGAATATCTTTAACCCTCGGAGTTTTTTATATTTTCTTATCCAAATTCCTAATGTTACACGTTTAAAATTGCTTTAATTTTAAAGCCTTTTGATTTTAATCCGATGTAAACTATGTATTACTTATGGGTTTACCTTTGTGTGCGTGATTCCAAATGCCACATATGAAATTTGTTCTTAAAATTTGTTGCTTAACAACTTGATGGCATGGAGGCAGCGGTCGTTCGTTTATGCCCTTTATGTTTCCAAAGGGAGATTTTTGCGTAGGTCTGTAAGCTTAAAAAGTACGAAAAAGGTTTTTCTAATCTATTGCTTATTAATAATCAGTGTTCCTTACAACAAGGAGAGATAATTTAAAACTTCGATATCTCTTAATTTGATTTATTACAATAAAAATTGTCCAAAAAGAGGGTTGCTTGGTTAAAGTATGGAAGGCAAGTGTGGAAGTGAGTACGAGTGATGTATGACGAGTGTGTGACGAATGTATGTAAGAATCTGTGATTGGGTGAGTAAATGTATCGCGTGTATTTGACGGTACACGTAGCGACAGCGGCGTGAACATTCAGTATCAGAAAAAACAAGTTCTGGTTATAATAATGTACAATGTACTTTGAGCTGACATAATAAACTAGACAAAATATTAGGAACTAGCATTTCCCTTTATTCATAGTACTCTGACAGAGGGGCAGTTACCACATTTTCCTTCAAGTTTCGAGTTCCATCATGTTTTGCAGGAGTAAGTTAATTCAATGCGTTTTAATTTACTTATAGGTGAAAAAGTTAAGTAAATGACCTCTTGTGTACGAAACTAGTATGGAATTAACGTCAAATTTTAAATATAGAATGTCTATACAGATGGGATACAACTACATGCAAGAGGTCATTTACTTAAGTTTTTCATCTATACACCATTTTCGCATTTCTTCTTCATGGACTAAATGAGTCTTAAAATCTAAACCGGCCACAGAAACAGTCTTAAAATAGGTATATGGTTTGTTCAGAGGGCCTATTAACAGTAGTATAAATTTGAAATAGTAACACAAAAATGTAAATTATTATCAAAATAGACGGACTGCATCTGGTCTTAAATTTGTATTTGGCAACTTTCCATAGTCTTACTATTACGTATGGTAATTGAACAAAGCTGTTCAACATGACAATAGCGAAATAATGTGTTAACCTAGAAATGTAAATAACTAACATATATGGAGATTTTAGACTTATTACTATTATGGTTACGGCGGGTTACGATCTTTAAGACTTCGCATTTAGTACATAAAATGGCGAAATCTATAACAATTTCACAAAGACAAACGGTATCCTTTTTCGTAATTTGAACATCCACGGGCTACAGAACTATTATATCGACCAATAATATCTCAAAAGTTGTTATAGCAACCGTTACGCACCCAAAGTTAGGACGGACGGACGGACAGCGGAGGCATAGCCCTCCGGACCGACATGAAAGTTGGAAGTTTTAAATTGAAACTAAGAAAATGCAAATCATGGAACTTGTACCTACTGGCCAAAGATAAAATAGAAACAATAAAAAAAAACCCTTTAAATCCCGCCCCTCTCTTATCGATATTTTGTAAAATCCAACTCCCGGACTTTGAGGTATTTCGCAATCTGTAATTTTTTTGTTTTGTAATATCTGTTTTTGCATGTTTAAATGTATATTTTAGACTTAATAAGATAAGCCGCACGTTTTGTTTTAAAAAAAACAGTTGAAACAGTGAAGCACAACAAAAGGGTCAAACTGAAAACCAGCGCTGTGTCTTCTGCATCAGCAGGAGCCAGCTCACGCTGAGTCTGACCCTTTTGCCGCAGCTAACAGTCTAGAGCATAACGTTTATAGTTAAGAACACTATCTGTAAAGCTGTTTGGGCAATAAAGCATTTTTCTTTCTCTTTCTTTCTTTCATATTAATAGAGTCCGACGGGCAAGGAATCCAAAAAAATTAATACGTGACATCCACATTCAATCAAACGTCCTGATAATTGGCGTCGGCATTTTTTTAATCAATTTCATTCACACAAAATCTTTACTACTTACGGTTGGGAAATGAAAAAAATACCCATGTCACCGACGCTTCCCTCTCATAAACTATGACTTATTGTGGATGGAAAAAGGTAGGTAAAAGATAAAAGATGTTTATTCAGTAATTAGGCCGTACGGGCACTTTTACACGTCAAGAATCTACCATCAAGAGGACACCACAGCTGAGAAGAAATGCTGCAAGGAACTCAACAGTCAGTTATTTTTAAAATATTGCTTATGGCAATGATAATACTTAACCTAGCGTTATATAAAACATTGAATATAAAATGAAAATTGTTTGACTTTCACGAAGATGTTTGTCTTTACAATGAATCAAGCCATAAAGTATTCTTTCGAGAGTTTCATCTAAAAAATCTTTAAGCACATAAGAAATCGTCGTGAAAATGTCTCTATAATTGAAATATTAAGAAATTGACCATGATGATGATGATGAGTGGAGACGCCCGGCCAGATCAGGCGGGCGGTCGATTGATCTCTCGGTCATTCCACCCAGTTCCCCTTGATTGAGCCGTAGGTTACTGGTCCGGCGACGCTCCCATCCAGCATGGAGCCCGTCTTCCCGCTTTCATTGACAACAATTCATATGTGCTAAGGTAATAAAATAAAATACCATGTGTAGATTTTACACTCTTGATTACAGTGAAAATATTTTTAGTTCTTTTTATGCAGTTGTTTTTTTTTTAAGTTAGTCCATTTATTACCACAGGAATTGAAAAAATATACAACTGTCATGTCTATTTTTCATCTGTCTGACACGCTTTCAATTCTCGTAATAATATTGTTTTGATAATACGCTATTTAAAATAAAAGAGACTAACGGATTTTTAAAAGCGGATAGCCGCAATCTGCCCAAAGTCGACGAATTTATGTTGTTACAGTTGTTATGGTTGACAAGTGACATGACAGTCACTGTTTCTGTTTAAAGTTACTTTTATTTTATTTTATTTCATGCTAAGATTACGACATCAGTATTCCTAAATTTGTATATAAGGTATTTTTAATAACTATTTCTTTAATAAATTATTAACGACGAATTTAAGTAAAATAAAGAAAAACAGAGAAACACGGGTAGTCTAATTTTTAACCAGCTACAAGCATTATAAACGCGAGAAAACAAAATGCTTATTTTTTAAATGTTGTCAATTGCGTCCCGTAGGTTTATGCTTTTGAGTGCTTCGTTAGATAACATGTCCTCGCCGAATGTGCGGTATCTCAGTGACGAGTAAATGACACACTCGGCTAGGATATTCTGGCTGGTTTCCTCCTTGCCGCAATGTGGGCAGAGGGGACCTTGTCTGATACCTATTACCGTTAGGTGTTTGTTGAGCGGGCATTGCCCAGTCAACACTCCTGTTAGTATGCTAAGATTCTACTTACCAAGATTTAGATAATACCTTGTTCTGTTTTCTACACCCTTGTGTTGTCTCTACTCTTCTAGCTATAGCTCCCTTCGTGACAGTTGTCGATATCGGGAGTACCGGCTCCGGGCCTAGGTACTGTTGGTCTGCTCCTGCTCTAGCTAGTTCATCAGCCTTTTCGTTGCCTGTTGCTCCGCTGTGTCCTGGTACCGGAATTTTTGGGCACTTTTCGAACGGTAAATTAGAAAGGAAAAAAGTTCCTTATTTTACATAAGTTGTCATTTTTAGATTTCTTACCAAAAACAGAAAAATTTAAATATTTTAAAAACGAATTAATCGATTTCAATGCGGTTTTCAATATTCAATTATTGGATTAAAATGTACTTATTTTTTTAAATTTAATAAAATGTTATTTGATATTTTTTTGTGTGGTACACATTCTTTGACGGGTTTGAATATATAAATAAAACAACAAATTAACTTATTTCGGAAATAAATGTGATCAGATCAGTAACTAGCATGCACCATGATTAGATAAGTAACCATGACGACCACTTTTAAGCTTTTGATTTTGTCAAAAGGATCAATTTTTATCAATTTCTGACCAAAATTGGGGTGGCACGCGGATTCATGGTCAATAATCCCATCTCCGCACCGCATATATAATCGTAAATATTAAGGGGTATTGCCATGTAGTTTTTTTATTAAATGTGTTATTAACAGAGTCATCATGTGACATAATAAAATAATAAATAATAATTTGTAAGTATATGCTTTTCTCAAAAATAAAATAAGTACGTTATACAAATTTTATTGATAAATGAATTTACTTTTTGTAATTTTTCCCAAATTCCTACTAAAAACACCAAACGATAAAAAACACCCGCTTTTTTACACCATGGGTCCATTCTGGCAACACTGACATAGTACGTGAAAAAAAAATTAGAAGGATGGCGGTGAAACTTCCAAGCTCTGGAGATCGGAATGTTGCGTTTTTCATGTTCTTAAATGAAAATTCATTGAAAATGTCATGTAAATAGGAGTATTTTAATTAAAACCTAATATTTTTTTACTTATTTAAAAAAGGTTCTTTTGGCAAAAATCCTAATGGAGTAAAAATAGTGTTCATATTCATTTGTTTTGTACGTGTGACCTTCTCGTGCTGACCTGTTAAGTTTTTTTAAACGTTGCGACAAGCCTGTACAGAAAGTTCCGAATTCTAATAATTATGGTAGGTATGTTGGAATTTCAATACTTACTTATTGATTTAAAATTCAAAATCCCTTAACTAAAGTCCTCTCGTCTGGATACTGTCGTAGGTGTTCAGGAACTTTAACCTATCATGTCAGCCGCAAGACGTCCACTGCTAGATCAAAAGCCTTAATTAATATTAACTTTAACCTACTGGCTCCTAATTACTGGTGTTAAGGAAAGATGACATAGCATTTATGAGAAAACATATTTATCAGTACTAATTCACGAGACATGTTGCTGCACCTGTGTGTTTATCGCAAAAGGAACTGGACAGCACTGTATCTTCTCTATACATGGCCTACAATCTAAGGGCGATATGGTGCGAGCTCGCGCGGGCAAACGCTCGGTCGCACCGGGATGCACTGGTCCGTGTGGTAATTTTTGGTGGAAATTGTTCGGTGCGATTTCAATTCTCGCCCCACCTCGTGTGGCTACGCCAAGTCGGTGGAAAAGCACCATTAAAGACAAAAAAGTCAACAAAATAACGAGATAGCACGCTGTCATTATATTACATTTGTTTACAGAGAGAAATATTAGCGACCATGGAAAAGAAATTAAAATCTGGAGCAGGACGAAACGGGTAAGTTTGGACTGTAAAAAATAAATGTTTTAAAAAACAAAATACCGCCTTTAAAACCCACCATTTTAATAGAAGTACCTATTTTTTTCGTTTTTGAAGGCTGTTTTTTGTTTTTTAAATAATTTATTTTATTTTATACTTTTTAGTGATCATAATAAGCTGTTATGTAGTGCCACTTCTTAGTTGATATGAAACTTTAAGACATTTCAAGCTCGCCGCAAGCAACGCCGCGGGAAAGTCATATTCATATTTAAACAATTAAATGTTCTTCGTTACAATAGCTCAACCATCTTAATCGAGATATCTTATCGCCACCCTTGAAATAGGTACCGTCGAGGAGTTCCGGTAGCCATTTGTGGTCTTCATCATCTGTTCCAATTCACCAAATGATACTTTCTGAATGAAAATGCCGGATTTGTTACTAAAAACACTAAAATCGCTATATGTATATGTATGCCTATAATATTTGAGGAGTTCCCTCAACTCCTCACGGATTCCCTCATCCGATTCAGAGTTGGTGACAATAGGACCACCTCGAAAGTGTACTCTATCAAAGAAAAAAAATATTTTTTTAAATCGGATCACCCTGTAAAAAATTATGCGTGATCAAACGATACGGGGCAAACTGAGAACCTTTTTTTTAAGTCGGTTAAAATACCAAAATCTTCTCCTAAGTGTAACAAATACTTTTCTGAAAACCGCATCATAATCGGTTCAGCCAAACGCGAGATAATCGTGAACAAACATACATAAATACATACTCAAACTGAGAAACTCCTTTTTTTTGAAGTCGGTTAGAAAGAAAAACATGATAAAAAAACTAACTCTTGGTATTTCTCGGTGTACCTAGTGCATGAGCTGCAACTTAGGTGTGACGGATAGTTTTTAAGGTTCCGTACCCAAAGGGTGCAAACAAGACCCTATTGAGCCTACCCTATACATTCGTCCGGCTCTCCGTCCGTACTAACTTTAAAGGCTTGTATCTTTTGAATCGCTGAAATATGTGGTTGGAATTTTAACAAACTATGTGATATAGTTACGTTTACCCCAAAATTCATAATACTTTTGCTACGAGTATATACTTGTATACTAATGTTAAGAGGCTGTTATGATAGAGCCAAGGCTCTTCTAAATACAGGGTGGCTCAGTTAGATCGGTCAGTATGGGAAAGTCTGAAACTATAAGACCTACGAAGATTTGTTCTTAGGAACCATGTCATCGATTTTAGTAACAAGAAAAACTGCATTCATACAATTTAAAGAAACCCGTACTCAGCTCGGGAATCGAACCCGGATGTTCTGAAAAAAATACTAACACTATTTCCATTTAAGTAGGTATCGATTGTGTAGTTCTTAAGCAGAAAATGTTACGGTGAAACATGATGTCTAAAATAGGTGAATGCATTGTTTTCATATCCTTTAATTTATTTTAGCAGGTTTTTGAAATGACTACCATTTTTTTTTTCAATACAAATACAACATTCAACTCGTTTAGGTGCGTAATATTTGCTGCTCAAGACCTACACTTAGTTTTATTCCGAGTTTCCCGAGCTGACTAAAAGTTTTTTTTTAAATGTATGAATGCAGTTTTGTGTTTAGCAATTGGGGCCTCCATTCTTCTTGGTTTTAAAACCTAGCGGTTGTACCGGTAAAAAACAGGCCAAGGTCATGTGTCAATCATCAATAATTTATTTATCACATTAAATAAAGTTTACAAGCTGAAATAAATTGCATCCACTTTATTACATTTTATTTTACGACTTTGTCGGCGTAATTGAAATTAGTTGTAGTAGGTACTAAGAGTCTCTGAGGTATACCGCGAATAGACGGACAGACGTACATGGCAAAACTGGTTCCTAGTTTGACTTCAGAACCCTAAAAAAATATTCAAAAACAATGAGTTAATTAAGTATTTATTAGTTTTTTTTATTAAAATTATTAATTTATTTGGTATCTTAGATTATTTTCAGTAGGTACTTATAGACATTTTAGCCGCTTCTAACTGAAGTCTTCTTAGTCGCAAAAGCTTGATAATAATAAAAACTCGTTATTTTGTTTACAGGAAGTCTGAAATTGTAAGTATCCAGAATTTTTGTATAATATTATTTTTTCACAACACTGCTCGGAAATATGGCCATAGATGGTCTTGTTTGGGGTCACAAAACGTCACTTATAAGGACAGACCTAGAATGTTTTTGTCGGCGTGTTTGCTGATTGGTCGAGAACATTGTTGTCCAACTTTAAGAACCAATGAAAATCAATCAATCAATTTTTGTGTCATAGCTCCTTAAAATGAAAAATTGAAATCGACCAATCAGAACACACCATTTTGTGTCGTAAAATATTAGGTGTATTTTTCTAAAAGATACACAGACTAAAAAGTATGTCAATGCTTTTTTTTTAAATGTAATTCAAACTTGGCCCCTAATCTCGAACCACTAGAGATGAAATTACATGGGAGATATGGCCAAACAAATATAATTTTATATGGAGTTGATATCTTCATCTCGCATGTTAGTTTATTAATCTCGAGTGCCACGAGAATAGGGGTCCAGATTTAAAAAAAAGTTATCTATGGTAAAATTGGCGGTGATGTCACATTAACATGAACTAAAATGTGAGTTTATAATATGAATTTTTATTTTATTTCCTCTCAGTAGTTGTGAAAAGCACTATGTCTGCCTCGGTAGAAAGTGCAATTTATGGACTCGTACACTAGAGGGCCTCAACTACGTTTCGGCCCTCTATATGACTCGTCCAAAAATAGCGTACTTTCTATCCTCTGCAACAATGTACTATTAGTTTAATAGCAAAGTAATGCGGTTAATATTATATCAAAAAAAATGTTTTAATCATTTACTTCAAAAGACTTAACGTTGCATGATTTCTAAATAAAATACGCCGGAGTCTATTGATTCCTGTAAAAGTATAGTCAGGCGTACCTGGTAAATGTGGTGGGAGCTCCTTGACGTCTAGGGCCCCGCGTCTTCGTACTCCACAGGTCCTATTGTCTTGGATTTAGGTTGGTCTCGTGTTCGCTGGTCTATTTTGTGAGTTTCTTGGGAATTGTGTTTCGCGACAGGCACAAGCAAGATGCGAGCTGGTTCGTCGCTGTCGCTGCGCTTTAAATTTGATTTTTAAAGCGTTTTGTTTACCTGGCTGAGCTATCGATTAGTTTACTCGATTCAAATAATGTAAAGAAAATGAAAACGTTGTGGGTTGTGCTAGATTGAAAGTACGAAATAAATCTCATAAAATGTTTTATTATCTTTTTGCCACCAAATATCAATTTACACTTTCTGTTTATTTAAAACAACTGTATAGAGTATAAAAACCAGCCAAGTTCCAATAAGAAAGATTCCGTACCATTGCGGTATCGGGACTCCTTTAATTTTTATTTGTATAATTTATTGTTAGAGCGGCAATTTAGTACTGCTCACTTTTTGCAATGTGTTTACTGTTTACGGTTTAAGAGATACAGCGAAAAGACCAAGCGGAAATTGCCTAGAAAGTCATGTTTTTTGTACGGGAGCCTTAATTTTTATTGGTTGCTTGTTGCTTAGCTATTTCGGTTCATGAGATACAGCTCACTGACAGACAGACTGACGGACGGCGAAGGTTTAGTAGTAGGGCCCTGTTGGCACCATTTAGGTACGAAGCCCCAATAACGGCTGATATCATCATCCTTGTCGTATTTGTTACAAGAGACATCTAAGTGTAAGTATATGTATGACCTCTCTAAAAAGTGAAATGTATAAAGTTTGCCAGTGTGCGTAACTTTTTATAAATGTGCAGCCTGTGATGTGCAGTTTCATCTATAAATTAATTTTATTAAGAGGCTAATCGGACTTAATTCCACAAACAAAAACTAACTCACAATAATTTAGCAATTAAATATCAACTGTCATGTTACTTAGACCCCTGAGTCAAGTCGCTATGACGTCGTGATAGGGTAATTATCCGGACCACATTTTTGAGCGGCGGACGTGATAATTGGGGTGTAAAGTATGTATTGGAAAACTTTTTATTTTCTAGATAATCTTACACAAAGTATCATGTTGAGCCAAAGTTAAAATTATTATAAACTTATCATATTTATCGTAAAAATATATTTTCAATGCAAAATAAATTTTGGTGTCGTGTCCCGTACTTGTCCCATATACAGATATATCGTGGTACAAAGTTATTAAGCCTCAATTAGATTTATATTTAAGTTATCTGTATTCCCTATTAGTTAAGGTATTTTAAAATATTACAATTATTGCAGCCGCAAATAAAAGGAAACTGGGAGCAGTGTAAATAAAACTGTCCTAGCGAAATAGTCAATTTTGGTGGTGAAAATTGAAATTGATTTTATGATCGAAGGAAACATGACTAAACAAACAAATATGGCGTCAGTTGTATGTTCAGTTCCACTCCAGTGATAGATGGTGAAAGATTTGTACCATCTTGTTCCGTCTTTCTGCTAAGAACATAAGTATCTAATTTTGGTGGTAAGGTTTTTTTTTTGAGATAACTTACATAAGTTATTATTTTGCAATAAGTTTTATTGTGGGATAGTTATTTTAAGTATGTTTATGGTGTCTTTTTAACTGTGTTATGTTAAATTTGTGTTGAACTAGAAGATTCGTTTTTAATTTAAAAAAATATAGTTCATTTTCTAATTTTGGTGGACCGAATTGCTGGATTTGACCAAAATTATTTCAACAACAAATAATCATTAATTTTATCATATTAAGAAATGTACGTTTTTGATTTAAAAAAAAAAGGAAGATTACCTAACGATTATATTTTAAGTAGCCCGATATGTTATAATTAATCGTGAGTTTTTCTTAGAAAGGTAATTTTAGTGGATATTAGCAATTTTGGTGGTACAGTCGAGTTCATAAATATGTGTAAGTACACTTTAGTACCTTGTCACATTAATCACTGTGACAATTGATGTATGGCAGTCTAAACATGATATTAAATATACAAGGTACACATATTTATGAACTCGACTGTACATAATTAGTAAAATCGTTATATCTTAAAAACTACTTTCTATGTACCTTTTCAATGTATGGGGGAATATCAAACAAATTAATAAAGTTTTAAAACTTGTGTGATATGATACATTTGGGTGTGGTGTTTAAAGTTCACTACGCTCCCCCCCCTCCCCCAGCCGCATGACCCCCCCCACCGTGAAATGTATCCCCGTTAACGGTTTTTTAACATTCTTGGGAGAACTATAATAGATACGAAAATAGTGTCAAGGACAAAAATGTTTCTTATTAAATTCTAAAAAGAAAAGGTCATATAATATTTTTTTGTAGGATCGATAGTATTCAAGCTATAGATACAGTTCCGGACTCTAATTTTTCGCCCTTGTACGTACATCTCATGCGATTACCTACAAAAACGACTTACCAAAATCGACAACCAATCAAGAACTAGTTGACCAATTGTATTTCTATTATCCAATTCGTTAGCCGATTAAATGAGGTTCAAAATGGTATATAATAAATGTTTGTACATATCGTAGTTTTCACTATGGAAGCATTTAAAAAACCATCCCTGACGCGTTCATACATATTAGTAATACGTAGCGAGTGAAAATACTAAAGGGCGCTGCATACGTTATGTGATTAGAGGGCTCAGACAAGATGCACTACGCTAACTAACGTTTCTATTCGATTCGTTTTTAAACCAATCGCGTCACTGGTAGACCACGTGACGTTTCGTATCACGTCATCTTCCAGTGACGCGATTGGTTTAAAAACGAATCGAATAGAAACCTTAGTTAGCGTAGTGCATCTTGGCAGGGGGGTGAATATTCGGGAGTTTCACCCGCCGTCATTGTTGTCTTCAATATATTGACGAAAATAGTGATAACTACCAGCAACTTTTGATGTCAAAATCAGCGGATCTGGGGGTAGTATCCATTCCATTAAAAAAACCAAAAGAAATATTAAGTTTATCTTGAATAATATGCGAAAACAATAATGACGGCGGTTGAAACGCCGAATATTCACCCAGGGCCCTCAGGACGTGGACGGGACGGGGACGGGACGTGATTGCATACATTTTTGGTTTTCCCGTCCCGTACGTGCAATCGTTACGTATGCACATTCCGATACATTTTCTATGAAACGATATTGTCGTCTCGTACCGTCCCCGTCCGTTCCGTGTAAAATCACGTTACGTATGCAGCGCACTTAAGTGAACTAAATAAACGAATATTTACCATCTAAGTTATATATATGACGGATAAAAAAATTCATAGATCAATTTTAAATGATAAAAATCATTTGGGGTGTATGAGCCGTTGCGTTATTTCAGTGATCAGGGTTTGATACGAGGTTTGTTCCGCGATACTAATTAAACTGTTCGTAAAATAAACGGTATTTCCGTGTTGGTATCATGATTATATAATAAACGACACTAAAATAGAAGCAGTCTTGGTTCGAAATCCGGATTTAGATGTTATACGCCTAACAAAATAATATCACACGAATCCGTATTCGATGAGATTTCTATATACAAATTCGCTCCGCTAACTTCTGCTTAGGTAGAAAGATCATTTTCGGCTTATAATTAGGGTTTTAAATGTCAAACAAAATTGGTAAGACCAAAAGTAATAAAAATTAATATGCTAATTATTCGAAAAAAATTACCTAAGTTATTAAAATATATTATTATAAAAAAATACGTAAAAATGACTTATTTTATTTTTTATCATATCATTATATTTATACCCCATATTTGTTTAAAACATTCCCCCGTAATAGCAATTGATTGATAATCAATATGTAATCTAATAATATGACAAAAAAGCTGTCCTTTTTCAAACCACACGAAGCTCGGAATCCCGCGGCACATTCATGGAATCCATACTAAATACAATTACTCAAAGTACTACGAGTAAATAGCATAATGATTGAGGTCATTCACCCCGAGTGGCATCCAAAACCCCGATCACTGGTTATTTCATTTGCACTAGTGTGGTTACGTATCTTTATTTAGGTTATTATACACCGTACCCGGGACGTACCCGAAGGATTTTAACCATCGATTCTAGACCCTATTTGGAGTATATAATGTGGTATAACATGGAGTCCAATATCGCATATTTTCCGAGATTTTTATTAGTTAAAAACAATTCCATAGTTAATTTAATTTGAACTCTGTCACCTTAACTTAAGGATTATTTACTTACCCCCTTACTAATAAACGTTGAGTAACGGTGGTATAACTTTACAATTTTTTGTCCTTATCTGTCAAATTCAAATGTCACAATAACAGATAAGGACAAAACATTGTATAGCTATACTACCGTTACTTAACGTTTATTAGTAAGGGGGTACATGACATCGGACAGCTGTCAAGCGCGACGGTTGAAAATTTTATTTAGTGAAAATTAAATTATATTTATTGTGTTTTTCGTCATTAAACCTGTAAGATTATGAGTGAAAAGAGTAGAGGGTCACGTGAATCATGTATTGATGAAGGCGAGATATTGTCAGATACGGATTTCCAGTGCGGGCAGCGAGTCGGGGAGGAGTTTGCTTGGGACAGCGCAAGCATGGTTGGCTTTACGGGGCCAAACTTCGCGGGCGCTCCTTTGGAAGACGACTCTTCGTCCGACGTTCGCCGGGCCACGGAGAAACGTGCTCGAGGAGCTAGTGACGAGAGCTGCCAGTCAGATGATAGTTTCATCACAGTTGGTAAGAGACCCAAACGCTCGCGGGTTGTTGCAGGCTCCGGCACAGGGCTGGTTAGTTCTGAGGCACCCGGAGATCATTTTGAAGTTTTGATTTTATCGCGGAAACCGCTTCCAAAGCAGATTGCTTTAGCAAAATTATTGAGAGCTGAGGATATTGGAGGCATCTTAAAGATCAAATTTAGGAATGCCTACAAGGTATTGATACAATTCAGTGATAGCACTCAGGCTGAGAAGCTTCTACTATCCGTGAAATTTAACAATGACGAAATCAGGTCCCAATGGGCCGATGAAGTTAGTTCCTGTTATGGATTAATTAAAGATGTTGACGTGGATGTCGTCTTCCACGAGCTGTTAAAGGAATTTAAAGTATCGCAAGATGTTTTATCCGTTCACCGTTTGAACCGGTTGAGCGCGGAAGGCCAATGGGTCAAAAGCGAAACCATTCGGTTGCGCTTTAAAGGGATCAACTTGCCCGCTTTTGTATATGCGTACGGGTGCAGATTTGAAGTACATCCTTATGTTTTTCCGGTTACGCAATGTTCGGGCTGCTGGAAATTTGGGCACAGAGTTCGAGCATGTCCTATTAGAAAAGTTGTTTGCCCAAAATGTGGAAAGGAGCATGCGAACTGCGAAACCACAAATTACCGTTGCATCAATTGTAAAGGTGCCCATATGGCACTTGATAAGATATGTCCGGTTTTTAAAAAAGAGAAAGAGTTAAGGAAATTAATGAGTGTACACTCTTGCACTTTCAAAAAAGCTTCGGAGCTAAGTCTGCTAAAGAAAGGAGAAAAGAAACACACGCCTCAAAATAAAGAGGAAAATAGAGTAATTGAGAACAATAATAGTAAGAGAATTACTTCATATCGTCGCTAGAAATCAATAATGCTGTAACCCTCAAAAATCAAACTTTACACTAGAGCCAAATTACTGAATTAATTTAAAAAAAAAAATCATAACTTCTAAACGGTAGAAGGTTTTTTGACCCCCTTTTGAAAAAAATATTAAAATAAATGCTTTTATTTAACTGAATACTCAAATTTGATCTAAACAAGGTTTAAAGGTACTTTTTGACGGTTACAGCATTTTTTTTATTTTTTTTTTACCCGAAAGAATGCTGTAACCTTTAAGAAAAATCTATGGTGGTGTTATTTAAAAACCAAATGAACAGGTGTTTTAAACTGCTGTAAATAAATCATAACCGTTTAAAACGTTTTTGGTCAAAAAACACTTACAATTTAAAAAAAAAACGACTACAGTCTTGCTGTAACAGGATTTTGGGAAAAAAAACAAGGTATAATAAAATGTTGTACGTACAATATTAAGCTGTTTGCTAGGCGTTTAAAAGAAACACGTTTAATAAAACATACCTTTATTCAAGAAAATGTAATTCTTTAAAATAATTATAACTAACCAATGGAATTGCCAAAGAGTTTGACATTTTTGCAATATTCCTAAAAGTTGGTGTTAGGTCCTTCATCGAAGTCATCTTTGTGCTGGGTGTAACAGATGCTTCTTGTTTTATATTTAACTTAAGTTTATCTGATGAGGCTTTTATTGTGATGTCGCTCGTTACTTCAATCTTGGGTTTTTTGGATCTAGTTTTGTAACCACCGACATTATTTGCCTTTAAGTCGTCTAACCATTTTCTTCTATGTGACATCTGAAAATGTATAATAAATAAAATACTATATTTATTACATAAATAAGCTTTTTAAATTACTTAATAGGATTACTAATTAGAAGAAAGAAGAAAATCCTAGTTATGGTTTAATAAATGCCTAATTAAAAAAGGTTCCGGCGAATTGAGAACATCCGTTTTTAACATTGGTTAGTTTTTGTTCATAAGATACTTTGTGTGTTTACTTAAATATTTTTTGTGTTAGTAATTAGAACAAACGTCTTCACGAAATAAACCTAATTAGTAATATAAAATGTAATTATTTAAAACACCAAAAAACCCGACTGCAATAAAAAAATAACGGAAAACCGAAAAACAAGCTCTCTAATCTATAGAAAATTATAAGAGCAATGTACTTATTGATATTTATAACAATTTAAATTTAACTTAGAAATTGCTCTTACAGTTTTCTAGAGATTAGAGAGCTTGTTTTTCGCTTTTCAGTTGATTTTTTATTGCCGTCGGGTTTTTTTAAATAATTTAATTTATTTTACTCTTTTTGGTTTTATTAATAAATTAGTGGATTAATTAATTATAACTAAGCGATATCTGAGCTCTGGAGCTTGTACTTTTAATGTCGCGAAGCTACAAGTCACAAATTACAAGCGAAACTCTCTTTCTAGCAAAAGGAATTTATTACTTATCATTTAGGTACGTATTTTTTCACTTTCTTGTCGAAATGGTAGCATCATAGTGTTATAATGTATATAATATATTTGAAATGTGCTATTTAATAGTTTTCATTTGATACCCATAAATCTATAAATGGAGGGGGAATAGAGCACCTATAGATTAACAGAACAAAAAAAAACAACAAAATCGATGTATTACAGGGAAGCTCTGTAAGGCCGGACGGCACCTAGCTGCTCCTCAGACTGCTCTACACAAGTTGTAATTCGCTGAGCTAATTATTACGTGTGTCCAGCGTAATACTCCGTCCGGCCTTAGAGGGGGGTTATTTTGACATAGCTATGTCATAATAACCCCCCCAGGACTTCCCTCTAGTAGTACCTACCTACTACTCGGCTATCTTTGTATTTCAATGAAACACGAGTATCAAATAGGTACTTATTATTGTCATAGTGAGGAGGAGCGGGACAACGATAACAGCCGAGTACTATTAATACCTCTCTAGTTTTACCGAAAATTGTCATTCAATAAGTTATATTGATATAGAATTCAAATAAAATAACTTCATACTTAAATACCATGCCTAAACAGTATCTACCTACCTAATACTACTCGATTATCTTTGTATTTCAATGGAACACGAGCATAAAATATCTATTATTGCCATAGCGTCGGAGCGGGACACGATGACAGCCGTGTACTATTAATACTCTAGTTTGACTGAAAATTGTCATTCAATAAGTTATATTGATATACAATTCAAATAAATCAACTTCGTGCTTAAATACCATGGCTTAACACCTATTGATTTTAGTTAAATTACTTCGTGGAAGAAAACCTACATTCAAAATGTAATTATTATTATAAAAAACTACTTTCTCATTTATAAATTATCAATTTGTTAAATAATACAAAATTTACTCACGATCCTGCGAGTCCAATATACGCACTGCACTTCAATCCGCTCTCTCCGACGCACACGCACTCACTAAAAACCGCCGTATGCCGCGTTCTCCACAAGGTGAGGGAGGGGGGAAATGTCGTAACGCCATCCAGTGCTTGTGAAGTCGCGTCCTTTAAAATGTCATAACTGCTATGGAATAGGAAAAATAACACGTTTGAATTGCTGTATGTAGCTGTGCGACTTTAAATTAAACCCAAAAAAATGCTGTAAATAGCATGATTCAAAAAATTTGGAAAGCAAAAACGCTGTATAACGTTAAAAACAGGAAGTTTCTTACCTTGTTTTGCTGTAAGTCCAATATTGACAAAAAACACCGGATTTTAAGCGGGTTACGACACTTATTTCTTCTTCAATCATCCAAATATCACAAAAAACCTATGCTGTATAATTTTTATTTATCATCGTAGAAACACGAGACCTAGACCAATCGACGCAGAAAAAAAAATGCTATAAGAATATGCCAAAAAACGATTTTCGTACTTGGAGCGGGTTACAGCATTATTGCTTTCCAGCGACGATATAGAGATGCGCTTCTTTCAAGGGACCGCAAAGTCACAGAAACAAATAACATGGAAGAGAAAACATCAAGTGCAGGATTGTGCCCTCCATTCGTTCCCATGCCTTCTTCGATGGATAGTCAGACTGTTAAGCCACGGAAGAAAAAGGATAAAAGCGGCAAACAAAAGGAAAATGGTACAATAGATTTACAGGAGACTCCACATGACAAGACGGCAGATGTGAATACTCGATGGACGGAGTCAGAGGATGAGGAGAAACTGAATAAGAGCGCAAAGAGGTTTGGTGCGGTTTTTCAAAAACTCAAAAATGTCTGTTTTTCTTCAGTTAGCTTAGAATGTAAAGTAAAATCGGTTTTGAGTTGTTTAGTTGAGCAAGTTATATCTTTTGTTGTGGAGTTATTTAAGGGTTGTGATATAATGAAACTCATAACTTCATTTTACAATGGCTAGTAGGGTTAAAGATTATGTTTTGAATTTAGTTCAATGGAATTCACAAAGCTTAAGACCTAAATTGGCAGAGTTTGATCTTTTATTAGCCCAGGAAAATGTTCACTTAGCGTTAGTTTCAGAAACTTGGTTAGAGCCAGAGTCGCTTTTAAGTATCAGCGGGTATAACATCTTTAGAAAGGATCGGGATGACTCATTTGGTGGGGTATGCTTGATTGTGCATAAGTCGATAAAAGTTCAGTTGCATGCAGTTCATGTTCCGAATTCAGGAATAGAATGTGTTTGTATTAAATTGCTGAACTGTTCTGTTTTACAAAATGTCCTGTTAGTATACTGTTCACCAAATGTAAGGACTACTCAATCAGATTGGGATTTAATTTTTTCAACTTTTTCGAAAAATAGTTTGGTAGCTGGAGATTTTAACGCTCACCATACAAATTGGTCATATAGAAGCGATGCACGAGGCTGCCAGGTTCTTGATGCCGCATTGGAGGCAGGATATGTGTCAATTAATAATGGGCAGGCAACAAGAGTCAAGTCGGTGAACGGTATACTTCAACAAACTTCACCAGATATCTCTTTTGTCTCTTCTGACGTGGCGGTTCATTTTTCATGGAATGTCATTAGTGAAAATTTGGGCAGTGATCATTTAGTAATTAAGCTAAGAATTAATTACCAAGAGCATGCGTTAATGTATAAAAAACGAAATTATAAACGAGCTAGTTGGGATGTATACCGTGAACATTTAGAACATTTGTTATGCTATCCGGAGGGTGATTTCACTGTTCAAGATTTATACAATAATTTTATTAGGCAGTTTAATTTAGCGGCAGAAGTTAGTATTCCTATGGTGAAATTATGCCCCTATCCGAGCATGAATTTTAAACCTAAACCTTATTGGAATTCCTCTTTATCCGAGTTGGTGGCGTGTCGTCGTCTGGCATTGAGTATATTTAGGAGAAACCCCACTCCACAAAATTTAACTATTTTAGAAAAGAAATCGGCGGATGCAAAAAAGGCAATATTACGGGCTAAGGCAGATAGTTGGCAACGTTTTTGTAGTAGTGTTGACGAGTCAACATCTGCTTCGGAGATGTGGCAAAGGATGAGATGGATTAAAGGCTTCAAGAAAACTCGCTATAGCTTTTCAGATGAGGAGAAACTTAAGATGCTCAATAGTTTGGCTCCTGATTTTGTTATTCCGCGGCCGCCAGAATGCGTTTCTAGTAATATATTATTGGAAGCAAACTTTTCTATGCAGGAGTTAAAAAATTGCTTAAAAAAGAAAGACACATCGCCGGGTGATGATGAAATTTCTTATTCAATGATTTATCATCTTCCGGAGAAAGGCAAGCAATATCTTTTAGCTTTATATAATCATATTTTAAAGACTGGCTGTGTACCTTTTCAATGGCGTGAGATCAAAGTGGTTCCAATACCTAAGCCAGATAGTAATCCCAACGCCGCCCCAAAGATAAGACCTATTTCATTAATATCTTGTTTATGTAAAACGCTTCACCTTTTGTTGGTCAAACGACTTGAGTGGTACACGGAATCAAAAAATTTTTTGGCTCCGTGCACCACTGGCTTTAGGCGAGGCCAGTCATCACTGGATTGTTTGACTCGCGTCGTCTCTCATATTCAAGCGGGTTTTAGTAAAAAAATGTCCACAGTCGCTTGTTTTTTAGATATCGAAGGTGCATATAACAATGTTTTGGTTGATAAGTTGATTTATATTTTAGATGAGTTAGGAATTGGTAAGAGTATTTGCAATTATTTTTGGAATTTTCTTAGTAATAGGATTCTTATAATCAAAGGTGAAATTGATACTTCTAGTGCAATGATAAGACATACCAGTAAGGGTTTGGCACAAGGAGATCCTATATCTCCTCTGTTTTTTAATATAGTCACCAGTAAATTATGTCATGATATAAGTAATGTAAATATGTGCCAATATGCTGATGATTTTATTTTATACAAAAGTAATAAGAACATTTTGCAAAGTACTCATGAAATTCAATTAGCTTTAAATTCTTTTGTTGCGATATTGGGTACCCTAGGTTTAAATTTATCTGAACAGAAATCAAAGTATTGTATTTTTAGTAGAGGGCATAAACGACATCAGGTGAACTTGGAAATAAATGATATTTCTCTAGCGCCTGTGGATTCATATAAATACTTAGGTCTTTGGCTCGATAGGTCTCTTCGTTGGAGTAAGCATATTAATGAAATTTTGGTTAAAGTTCAAAAGAATCTCAATGTACTAAAAGTATTGGCAGGCACGTCATGGGGTCTGCATCCAAAGCATTTGCGTAGAATTTACATTGCTTTAATCAGAAGCAGGCTGGATTATGCTAGTTTTTTATATGACAATAGTGCTAAATCTAACATATGTAAATTAGATAAAGTTCAAAATCAGGCTTTGAGGATTGCTGGTGGCTTTATTAGAACTACTCCGATTCACGTCATGGAGAGTGAAATGTGCATCCCACCGCTGTTTGTTAGAAGGAGATTTCTGGCCATCAAATATCGCTTAAAGGCTCTGTCAGTGTCAAGTAATGTGACGAATTCCCTTCTGGATGATTTAAGGTTGCTCAGTCAAAACCGTTATTGGCTTAAGAAGAAAGCACCACTTTTGGTTGTCGCCACGAATGTTATAAATGAAAATATTTTTTCATCTGAGCGACTCCAGATGTTTGATTTAACTACTTGGCTGTCGAATATTGATATTGACAACTTGGTGATTTCTAATTTAGACTGCGTTAAGAAATCTAAAAGTTCTTATGAATCTAGTTGTCTTAAGTTAAATATTCTTGAAGAACTGCATGATAAATATTATGGTTGGTATCTTTTATACACTGATGGATCTAAGAGTTCATTAGGGAAGGGAGCTGCTTTTTATGATCCGGCTAACCCTTCTTGTAACCAGGAAGTTAACATGTTTAAAGTTTTGGGTAATATTTGTATAATGACGGTTGAATTAGTTGCAATCTTTAACGCATTGTTATACGTACTAAACAGGGGCATTCAGAAAGTGGTAATTTGTACAGATAGTAAAAGTGCTTTGCAGCATATTAAACGGTGTGTTCGAGGTGAAAGAGGGGTACCGATGGCTTATAGCATTTTAGAAAAAGTTATCATCTTGAATCGAAATAATGTATGTTTGCGATTGCAATGGGTTCCATCACACATTGGATTGAGGGGTAACGAGGAAGCAGACATATTGGCAAAGCGTGGTATAACGGAAGGAAGTGAAATAGTTGTTGCACCTTGTTATTCGGAAGTTACAAGTGTGTATAAGGACGAATGTTACAGATTTTGGAAGGAATATTTTGATGAAAGGTCTAGAGAGAAAGGAATATGGTATAAATGTATACAGAGCGAGCCTCCTCGTGTACCCTGGTTTCTAAATGTAGATTTTAGGCGAAAAGTTATTGTAATGGCGCATAGACTGCGGACTGGACACATTCCACTCAATAAGTTTGGTTTTCTTATGAAAAAAAACAACTCTCCAAACTGCGACACATGTGGCACTATTGAGGATGTGCAGCACTTGCTGATGGAGTGTAGCAGGAACCGCGCCCAAAGGGAGGCGTTGTTGGCGGCAGCAAACCTCAGCCAATACGACACTGGTGCTTTTGTTGGCATTCTCGCGAACCCCACGTCAGATTTAGCCTTAGAGGTGTATAGGTTAGCTGATTTTTGTAGAAACCCATAGTTTTTTAATATTGATAACTTTTGTATTTTGTAATGTTTATTTTGTTCATTTGGTTTAGTTAAACAATGTTCGTCCTAATAGGGCCGATATGTACTCAGTATAAAGGTCCTTTAATACAATAAATTAAAAAAAAAAAAAAAAAAAAAAGTAAGGCGGTAAGTAAATAATCCTTAAGTTAAGGTGACAGAGTTCAAATTAAATTAACTATGGAATTGTTTTTTAAATAATAAAAATCTCGGAAATTATGCGATATTGGACTACATGTTATACCACATTATTATATACTCCGAATAGGGTCTAGAATCGATGGTTAAAATCCTTCGGGTACGTCCCGGGCACGGTGTATATTTTTACACGACTGCTCCAAAAAAGGAGTGTAATGTTTTCAGGATTCATGTTTGTATGTATTTTTGTGAGTTTCTTTATTCCACTATAACTTCTAAATCTCTTGACCGATTTAGATGTGTGAGGTATCGTTAGAATCCTTACGTCATCCCAAGTAACATAGGCTATGTGACGTTAAAATAAAAACAAAATGGCGGACTATATACTCCATATTGCGGGGCCGAAAGAAAAATAATTACAAACCTATCAAGTGGGGTATCAAAATAAAGGGTTTTAAAAGACGATTACGAAAATATATACAACTTATGTGTTTAAAGCTTATTTTGGAAGAAAGAGATTCTTAAAATAAAATTAAAACGCACGGAAAAAAATGGCATCCGTACCTATTGAGTGTGGATGAATACTATATATATATATAAAGACGAGAGTGTGTAGATACATTCACGGTCATAAACCTCTATAAACTTTTTCGCCTTATGCCATTGAAATATAGAGAAAATGTGTAAACATGCCTATGACTGTGACTGTACACTAAGTGTACAGTCACAGTCATAGGCATATTAAATATAAGTCTAATGTTTAATATAAGTCTTATATTCTAGTTAACATTTATTAAATTAACTACCATATCAAAAATTTATTTCTAACTTTTTTTCAGTTTGTTTTTAAACAGCAGTCGTGTTTTTTAATTTTATAATTATTATTTTTTATGTTTAATATTTCCCTCCGTTACGTGAAATTTGGTCAATACTTGTAAATTATTGTTTTTATTCAATATGTAGGTTAGCTGAAAGGGATCCCATATAAGATCGCCTTTAAACTTATTAATAAAAAGTGAAAAATAATCTTTTTACATTCCATAACCCAGAGAAGACAAACGGAAGAGCAGCCACCAGTGTTGATTATCACAAGCCCTTACGAGCTACCCGACGCCGAGCCGGCAAGGCCGGGCCACTCACTGATCAAGCCGGCGCAAAACACGCTGCAGTCCGCCGCCACCTACCCGCGCAAGGACGTCTCCGGCACTCTCGTCTACGGCAATTTGGATAACCTTGGCATAACGTAACACTTCATCTTTCATTTTAACGTCTTCTTTAAGTTAGTTCATAGGTATTTATTAAATTTCGATCTTAGAATGCGATAAAAATGAAAACAAAATTAAAAGGTTCAGAGGAGAATTATGTTCTACATAACAACAACTTTCTTAACCTGCCTAACTTTCTAAGCTTGTCTACCTAACAACTGGGGATCCCTCACAGAGGGATAGCACGCATCAGCCCCAAGAAAAGTTATCTTTCTGAAATATATGAAGATCAAGTAATAAAATAAAACAACATCTAGGTACAGATGGATGCTTAAACTTTTCAAAAACTCAGCTAAAACGCAGAGTTTGTTACCCGTTTAACATACCTGAACTACTAATGGAATTCGTTTAGTCCAAAAACGTCAAGCGTCTTATGACTACTTAAAACTTAAGTTTAAAAATGTTCAGTCGGGGCATGACGAAAATAATAACACACAATACTCAAAAGACCTTAACGCTTTCTTATGGAGCAATGTATAGTTCTGCATTAGACAAGTCATCCCAAATAATAATAAATTTATTTTTGATCGTCTTGCTGGGGTGTTTCTGTACTTCCTATGTGTATATTAAAGCTCTATCCGGTTCTGTCATCCTTTATTATTATTTTAAACGATGGTAGAACATAAGGGTTAAGATGGGCCTTGTGTGCTGCTTCGACTATTACTTAATTATATTGTGGCATCCCTTTGTTAAGATCTCACCGCAAAGGCCCGTTGCTTCCAGGGGTGTTATTCTCTTAACTAAAACCGGCGATCAGTCGGTCGAACGAGTGAACGCAGCGCAGCTTATATAAACCGGCGAGTTTGTATAGTCCCGTCAGAGCGTACAAATTCACATTTTAGCGTGTGCATTCTCAATTAGGCAGCCTTATACGTTCGATCGTTCGACAGAAGCCCTGCTGCCGAATTGAGAATGCACGCGCTAAAACGTGTTTAAGTTTGTAGTAAATGCCCCACTCCCGTTCTGGAGCTGGTAATGCCCCCTGGCTAACGCTAGACCTATGGAGCTCGACACTCCTCTAACGCGTTCTTAGCGAACTTGAAGCTAGGGTTAACTCTAAGTAAATCAACTATTCTTGTAAATCAGTAATTATGTAAAGTTACTGTCAAGCTAGGGAACGAGAGGAACCTTCAACTAGAATGCGTAAATTATTTTTCATCACACTTGCTCGTAAATAGTGGTCTAATACGCTAGAAAAATCGACCGTAAATCCAAAATAATACCCGCGGGCCTTTTTTTTACCATTACGCCCTATCGCGTATCATAATACGCCAGGACCCGAATTCTTGGGCCATTCGATATGAAGTTTATTTCGAGATGAAATGTCAGTTGCATAAAATTTTCTAAAAATCTCGCATATAAATTATTGATTTCGACTGTCACTAGAATCGGACTCCTGAACACGTTTGACATTATCTGTGGTAAGTCATAGACAATGATGTAGTCTGTCGCTAATTTATAAATACTGATTATAAACTGTGTGATTCCAAAATAATAATTAAAAGGGTGTCTTTGTGCACATATTAAAATTTATATATGAATAAAAAACATGTCGTCATCAGAAGAAATGGATAATGCGACTCCGCCGGACATCGCCAACGCGGCTAAAACTATTAGTGACAATCGTAAGTTAAAAATATGATCTTTTGTCTGATTTTATTTCATTTCCTCGCAATTGTGATAAAAAACATTGTATGTTACACGGGTGGTAAAGGAAATACAAAGCTCGAGTCATTAAAGCCCTCAGCCTTCGGCTTCGGGCTTCTAACAGACTCTCGTTTGTAATTCTGTCTTTACCACCCTTAATACACAATGTACTATTATCATTTTCTTTTAACTCTGTTTTAGAAGACAATATGATAGCTCACTGCTATTGCTAGGTTTATAGTTAATTACTGTACGGCCAAAAATCATTGGGTCTAAGGTCTAGCTATATAGAGCAGGCTCCAATGGGATGTTCGTTTGCAAAAATCACGGACCGCGAAATGTTTGGTGATTTGTCTACCTGAGACCCTCGACTTTATAGAAAGCCATGTTGCCGCGCGCGCGCACGGTTCTTTGTCATTCATCATATCAGTCCGCCCCTTCCGCCCCTTTACCGCTGCTCTAATCTCGCTACGCGCGCTTTTCTTGCTGTGGCGGTGAACAATTATTTCATGACACGACTGGCATGATTAACGCCATAGAAAATGATGGCACGCGCCTATTTTATTGTCATTTTATAATAATTAAGGTTGTATTTTAAATATTTTTTACATTGTGACTTGTAATATTTTTCATTTTACCAATAAAGACTATGATTATGATTATGATTATTGTGACATCAGCAATGTATATAAAAAGTATAGAGGTATTTTCTTAGGTTTTTTCAACGATTTCAACTTACGTTGTTTCAATAGTTTTTGAGTGGATAATCTACGTGTTTTCCGTGAAATGGATGGTAAGTGATTCAGATAATCTTCGTCAAAAATTACGGTTAAAGATATTTATTTTCTCAGAAGAATTACAAATTCACTTATCGAGAAAATACAAACTTAATATATTTTATGCTTAAACTAAGCGTACTAGTGGTTTAATTTGTTTTTAATTTATACAATTAAAACTCAAACGGGTTAGTGATAGTCTTACGCTAAATATAGTAGGTACTTAATACTAAGTTGTTAGTACATTTATTTAGTAGAACTATTACATAATATTAATACATCTTATAAGAGATGTTAGGTATCATTTATTTTTACAACAGTTAGGGTAGATCAGTTTTGCACCTCGCACCAGTGCATACAATGTTAATGTTTATTAAGGAAGCTGCTTGAGTGCATAAGCGGCGCGGGTGCGAGAGCGATTTATTACAGATATTTTAGCAAATTATGATCTATTTAAGTTTTATTTTATTTTATATTTTATATATACCTATATATTATTATTTTTCAATCCTTTTCTATGTGGCACCTTAATAGCTTTTTAAACGTTACAATTGATTTCGCGTCTTTTATATCATTTGGCAGTTTATTATATAATTGTGCACCTTCGTACAATATACATCTTTTTCCGTAATTTGTTCTATGTTTTCTTAAAAGTATGTTATTGGCTTGCCTAGTGACACGTTTTTGAACTTGTGATCTTTTTGTAAAAGTAATATTTGAATGTAGGTCTTTAGTAATGATTTTTCTAATAAGAATGCAAGTTTTGTATTTGTATAATTGAGATAGATTTTGTAATTTTGTTTGTTTGTAGATTTTTTCAGTGGAAGTTAGGTGTTTGTATCCAAATTATGTTTTATAACTTTATTTTGTGCAGTTTGCATTAGTTTTAAGTTTACTTTTCCAGCTGAACCCCAGACTTCAATCAAATAATCGATGTGTGATTTTACAAGGCAGTTATATATGGTGTACTTTACATTTCTAGGGAGGCATCGAGCTAATCCACGAAGCGCTCCAGACAGCGATACTAGTTTTGCTCGAATTTTTTGTATATGTGGTTTCCACGTCAAGCGATTATCTAGTATAAGCCCTAGGTATTTTTCTGTATCAACCTTTAAGATAAGCTCACCATTTATAGTTAAGGGTTTAAAATCTTCAATGTTTTTATTTTTTGCCGAAAAGATTATGTAATTGGTTTTAGCTATATTAATGGTAAGTAAATTAGATTGCAGCCAAGTGTGTAGAAGATTCAAATCATGCTGTGCTTGTTTCACTACCGATTGATTTGATTTGCGAAAACATAGGCCTTGCCTTAAATTTGACAAGAATAATATGTACCTCTGATGCGTTGCATTTACACTGTTTCAGAGCATCAGCTCAAGTTTATCTGTGGAATTGCTCTTCTGAACCGATATTTGAGCATATTGATTTATTTTAATTTGGTTAGGAACTACGCGAAAGAAACGTTTACCCAAAGCAAATGACGAAAAATCTCTACCTGACTCTATAATAAAACCGTGTAAATGTCGAACAAATGTTTGACACACAGTCGTTTACCTGCAAAAAAGCAGCACTGAAATGTATAATCCTTGTGTGAATGTGTAAACAATGATTGTTAGAAGTACAGAAATCCGAAGAAGAACGAAGCTGCTAGACATTGCCTTGGTCGTAGCTCAGAGAAGTGGAGGATAAATCGTGCTACGGATGACAGGTGGGGTACAGGAGTGCTCGAGTGGAGACCTCGAGATAGACTGACGATCTTGTTAAGATAGGGGGAAGGACTGGATGAGGAAAGCTCAAGATCGAAAGAGATGGCGTGCATTAGAAGAGACCTACACTCACCTAAAATTTGGTGCTGGTATGGTCAAGTGAACTATGTTTCACCTAACAGAATGCACTATTTTTTATAACCGTAGGATAATTTAAACTCTCTTGAGCAGCCCATGGCTTTGCGAAGTACGCATTCTAATGCATTGAGACTGTCCCTTGGGAGGAAGTAGCGACGATCCCTGACAATAAAAATCATATAATTATTTCGTTATTTTCCAAAGGCGCGGGGAAAAAAACGGCAGGTTTATCAGTTTTAGTCAAGTTACGCCGGCAGTCGTATTTTTACAAGCTTTATCTCACTTCATCTGTATTTAAGTAAATTTTGACATTTCTTGCTACCTGGCACAATTGGGATACACACAAAAAAATAATTGCTTGCTTTTACATTTTTATTCGAAAGAATAGCCTTTTCTAGGGATCTTATTTGAAGCATTTCATGATTAAGTAAGAGTGTTATTGTTATTTAAAATAATGTATTTGACGGCGCGTCGGATCTATGGTCGACTTGAGAGAGCGAGACAGAAGATTACTATTGTATTCGCTCTGACGTAACGCGAGCACTGGGGCCCTACTTACCAATTCAAAGCTGAAGTTATGTTTCCGTCACTTTCACTCGACTTCGCCTTGAACGACGAGTGAAAGGAACGGAGTACTCGGGGATTCTAGTTCGCGGTTTTCGAAATAGTGTCCCTGGGTTGCGCTGCTATATTTGTCAATTCATTCTTGATTCATTCGAGAAGCTTCCGTCGAAGGAAAACGAACGACTTTTCCTAATTAAAATAAGGGGCTCCACGTGTCTGGCGGAATGTCGGTGTTTAATGTTTGAGTTGTTAATGGAATCCTTGTTCAGTTCACGCATTTATTTGATTATAATCTTGATTTGTTAAATTGCAAAAAAAACAAGGGTTTTAATTCCCCTCGCCCAACCACCCTCGCCTACTCCCGCACGCCCATCATGGCACCCCCTCTGCAGAATGGAGAGGAGGAGCTCATATCAGAAGCGGTAACTGAAGGGCTACCCACTGAGGGGAACCGTGAAAAGCCAGAAAACCTCCTGCTTCAAAAGATGAACGCCTTGTTCTGGCGGTTTCTCGCCACGCCTACGTCTGCAACACCTATTCAATTGATAAAATTCAACCCCGACGACGCCAAAGCTGACGTAGAAGGTTGGTGCAAAATTACGGAGATCGTTGTAAGTAGCAGAAAAATAGAAGATACGGAGCTACTACTATTGCTAACACATGCGTTAAAAGGTCGCACAGCTACTTGTCTTACAAAACTGCAAGCCTCCCAGCTAACATGGCAACATATTAAGGAACTGCTTTTATCGAAATTCGCAAAACCTATGCAGGCGCAAGATTATTTTGAATGCATATTGAGATTCCACATTAAACCCAAGGAGACAGCTTCGGAAGCTGCTACACGCTTATGGCAATTAATAGAGTGCATTCCGCGACTAAAAATGCCTGAGGACGTAATGACGGGCTTCGTTATAGCGATCTTATGCCAGAAAGATAATTTACTGAGAAGAGAGCTGAATTCCCATGTACTAGCTACAAGAGCCCATTTATTTCGTGTTTTAAATGGAATTTCTTTGAAACGACGCAATAACAGCGGTGACAACTGTCAATTGGAAACAAAAAGAATGCGGACAGACGACCCGCGCTTCTTGGGAGCGTGTCATGGCTGCGGTATAATCGGCCACAAAATAATAGACTGTCGAAAACGTCGCGAGCAGACTGTTACTTTACAAAGAACGTTCTCCAAGACTGAGAAGGATCCTACCAAAATGCTAGCAGTGACGTGCTTCGTTTGTGGGCAAAGAGGACACGCTGCGGCGACGTGTCCGGATAAGAAACCCGTACTTCCAGTAGCTAAAGAAGTACACATCTGCGACTACAAACCTACAAGATGCCAGCTGAGTACATCTCTGGGTGAGACCGTTCCCTTTCTTTTCGATACTGGGTCTGCCTGTTCGCTGCTCAGTAGTAGTTTAGTTGATAAGTTCCCAGGTGCTGTACGAAGTTCTTTAGTTCAATTAAAGGGTATAGGAAAAGATATTGTAGAATGTTCGACTCCAATTTTCAGCTCGGTGCTTATTCAAGGAATAACAGTACCGATTCTATTTCATGTTGTACCTCATGATGTCATGACCGAATCAATTATAATAGGCAGAGACATTTTGGAACGCGGTCTTGATGTAAAAATCGAAAGTGTCTGTACTACGTTTTCATTGACCAGGGAGGTTAATGTAACGTCTAGCTTTGATTTAACTGACATTGACACTGATTTAAACGGTGACGAGCGTAAAGCTTTAATGCAAATATTAAGCAAATATAGTGATTTTTTTATCGATACCGTCCCCACTCGTCGCGTTACTACAGGGTCACTGAATATCAACCTTATTGATTCAAATAAAGTTGTTCAACGTCGTCCTTATAGACTGTCTCCTTCTGAAAAAGAAGTTGTAAAAGAAAAGGTGCAACCTCTTCTTGACGCAGGTGTCATTCGCGAGAGCACATCTCCATTCGCTAGTCCGATTCTCCTTGTTAAAAAAAAAGACGGGTCGGATAGAATGTGTGTTGATTATAGGGAGTTAAACTCTAATACACGTCCCGAACACTATCCCCTACCGAGAATTGACGAGCAAATAGATCGTCTATCTGGTGCATGCCATTTTTCATCTTTGGATATGGCTTCCGGCTACCACCAAATTTTAGTAAATCCAGACGGTGATAATATCGCGCGTACCGCATTTGTCACTCCAGATGGGCAGTACGAGTATCTAGCTATGCCTTTTGGGTTGAGAAACGCTGCATCGGTGTGCCAGCGGTGTATCAACAAAGCCTTAGGACCCCTTAGGGATACGGTGGCCTTAGCTTATATGGACGATGTGTTATGTTACTCATCTAATGTAGAGGAAGGGTTGAAACGACTTGACGCGACATTAAAATCACTCTCCGAGGCAGGGTTCTCCTTTAACATACGAAAATGTAAGTTTATGAAAAGCGAGGTGGATTACCTTGGCTATGTCATCAGAGAGGGGGAAGTTTCACCAAATCCGAAGAAAATTCAAGCTTTGGTGGACGCTCCCCCCCCTAAAACAGCTTCCCATGTCCGCCAATTTTTTCTTGCTTCGTATTTTAGACGGTTTATTCCCAGGTACACCAGCTCCCTTATATCCTCTTACAAAATTGAAAGGACCTATTAAGTGGACCGAGACCCACAGCAATATTCACAAAAAAATCATTAAAATTCTCACGTCTGAGCCTGTTCTGACGATTTATGATCGTAATGTACCAATTGAACTGCATACAGATGCAAGTTCCGAGGGGTATGGCGCTATTCTTATTCAGCGACAGAACCACGTTCCCCACGTTGTGTCCTACATCAGTCGGCGTACGACGGACACAGAGTCCCGTTACCACTCTTACGAACTAGAAACATTGGCAGTCGTAAGAGCGGTAGAAAACTTTAGACATTATTTATATGGGCAGCATTTTACAGTTTATACGGACTGCAACTCCCTCAAAGCAGCTAAATCTAAAGTAGATTTGACACCGCGTGTCCATCGCTGGTGGGCTTTCCTTCAGGCGTATGATTTTGACATAATACACAAACAGGGCTGCAGTATGGAGCACGCTGATTTCCTTTCTCGCAATCCCCTTCCTGATTTGAGCAATTCAAGTGCAACATTGTCAATTACTGATGTCCAACCCACCGTAAATAAAAAAAAAGAGGTGAACTTTGTAGAATTGCATGAGGGTTAGCTAATAGTTGAGCAGAAACGTGACAGTGAAATTAGGGACATCATTATGAAGCTCACTAATAATGAACTCCCTGATACCATTTCCGCCACCTACGATATACGTGATGGTGTCTTATACAGAAGAATCAACCGTAACAGAATCAATAGTTGGCTTCCTATAGTCCCACGTTCACTTATCTGGACACTTATGAATCATGTTCACACTCAAATCATGCATTTAGGTGTCGAAAAAACACTCGATAAAATATACGAGCAATACTGGTTTCCGCAAATGGCAAAGCAAGTCCGCGCGTTTATTGATTCATGCATTGTGTGTAAAGCATCTAAGAGTTGTTCAGGGGCCCAGCAAGTTCAACTTCATCCCATACCAAAGGTAGCAACGCCTTGGCATACTACTCGTATTCACATAGACTTCAGTGGGAAATTAAGTGGAAAAAGTGATAGAAAGGAATATACCTCAGTTATCATTGACGCGTTTACTAAGTTTGTTCTTTTAGAACATACAGTCTCCTTAGATACTGCTAGTGCGATTAAGGCGTTAAAAACGGCGGTTAGTCTTTTCGGTGCTCCTAGACGAATTATAGCCGACCAGGTTCGTTGTTACATAAGCGCAGATTTCAAACAATTTTGTAATGATCATAACATCGAGCTGCATTTTATTGCTACAGGATCTAGTCGGGCAAATGGTCAAGTAGAACGCGTGATGCGTACCCTCAAAAGCTTACTAACCATCGTTGAAAATGATTCAAATAAAACATGGCGCGATGAACTCCCTAATGTGCAGCTTGCACTTAACAGTACCACGTCTAGAGTTACCGGTTACACTCCATCCGAGTTGATGTTTGTTATTCGCTCTCAATCGCTAGGCTTAGCTGCAGTGGCTTCTCATTCAGATCCAGAATTTCGCTTAAACGTTACTAATATAAGGGAAAACGCCTCTGAAAATATTATAAAGTCATCGGTTGCTCAAGAGGCGCGCTTTAATCGTGGTAAGGCGAAAGTTAAAAATTTTGCTGAAGGTGATTATGTTTTTATAAAAAGTAACGAGCGCAACCAAACATAATTGAACAGAAAATTTAGAGGACCATTTATAATCTTGCGTGTTCTAGCGAACGATAGGTATGAATTAAAAAATATCAATGGTTCTAGCAGAGTCTACAAGTATGCTCATGAGAATTTACGTGCAGTACCCAGGGGCCTTGAGGGCTTAATAGATATATCTAGTTATTTAATGAATGATTCGGAGGCCGAGACGGCGGTCCATTGTCGAGAGGTTGGGGACGTGTCATATGATGATAGCAGTGATACGCCCTCGGCATCCAGCTCTCGCTCTATGGACATTGCCTCAGAAACGTTTACTCCGTCTGATATCGGAGGTTAATCATTACGCAAGTGATTGAATCCATAAGATGCCGTAACTTAAGTTGTATGTACAGGTTCGTATTCCAGTGGGAGGTCATCAATGAGTGGTGGTCTTTGTGTGTCAATGAGTGGTGGAGTTGTAGTGAGTGCCTGGAGAGGAAGTCGATAAGTGGCTGTCTGATCCAGGGTGTTGCACTATAATCGTTTAGCTAGTTGGGAGCCAAGGAATGGCTGCCCAATTCGAGCTTGGCCGGTTGGGAGCCAAGGAAGTGTTGCCCAACCCTGGTTTTTGGTTTGGAGCCATTGAGTGCTTATCCAAACCAAGGACATTAAGTAGTTGTCCAATTCGGGATCAGCTGGTTGGTGGCCAGGGAGTGGTCGGCCAATGCGGGCTGCTGGTTTGGTTCCATTGAGAGTTATGCCAAATCCAGGGTGACATTAAGTGATTGTCAGTGAGTGGTACACTGGGTGACAGTGGCGGTTGAATCCGGGTAGTAGTGGTTGTCGGGTGGCGGCCGATGAATGGTTGGCCGATCCGATAGGTGTGTTGTTGGGTGGTTTGATAGGCGATGACCAATGAATGGCTGTCGGCCTGTCTGCCGTTTGCTTCAGATTGATCTTCTTTTTGAAACTCATTGAACACAACTTACTGGTGGTCTTGCACTCAACACTTATCAGGAATGGACGAGCAAGTGTATAGAGTCTTGCTGTCATTTTGACATATGTTCTTTACAGATCGAGTCCAAGACGTCATCATGACTGAGAGAAAGGCTGGGGGTCGCACAGAGACGTGCGAAATGTCAGTCCGGCCGTGACGGCGCGTCGGATCTATGGTCGACTTGAGAGAGCGAGACAGAAGATTACTATTGTATTCGCTCTGACGTAACGCGAGCACTGGACTTCGCCTTGAACGACGAGTGAAAGGAACGGAGAACTCGGGGATTCTAGTTCGCGGTTTTCGAAATAGTGTCCCTGGGTTGCGCTGCTATATTTGTCAATTCATTCTTGATTCATTCGAGAAGCTTCCGTCGAAGGAAAACGAACGACTTTTCCTAATTAAAATAAGGGGCTCCACGTGTCTGGCGGAATGTCGGTGTTTAATGTTTGAGTTGTTAATGGAATCCTTGTTCAGTTCACGCATTTATTTGATTATAATCTTGATTTGTTAAATTGCAAAAAAAACAAGGGTTTTAATTCCCCTCGCCCAACCACCCTCGCCTACTCCCGCACGCCCATCATGGCACCCCCTCTGCAGAATGGAGAGGAGGAGCTCATATATTAAATAAATTAACCTCACCTACTTACTGTGCAAAAATGGCGTAGTTATTTAGAAAGACTTTATTTTATCTGTTTTTAAAGTCATCACGAAATAGACCAATGTCATTCAAACATTATGTAAAAAAATAATCGCAATACAATACTTATATTTATTATTTCAGAGTATTATAAGCATTCGGCCATTGCTTACAATACAAAAACATAACTCTTTATTGAAACACCACGTACATCAAGTAACGGATATACAAGAAACTGAAATAAAAATGGGTAGGTAAATAAACAACACCTAAAATTTGAGTGTCCTATTTTAATATTTGAAATAAATAATAATTGCAGTTTAAAAGTGTAAATACATACATATATGTGACAAAGGTCGCCTCACTGCCACCCACCGCTGTTCTCACTGCTCAAAAAAGCTTTTTTTGGCACAAAAATACACTCACTTTGTGCAAGTCATTTCATTCACTAAGTGCCAAGATGGATCATTTGACGCAGTTGCAGAAGAGTATGGAAGAAATGAAGCAGCTGTTCGAGTCCAGGATGTCAGCCTTCGAGAACATGTCTCCGGCTCAGGGTGTTGACCTCTCCGCAGTTAGTGACTTTCAGGCTTCTAAGTCTCTAATTTGGAGTGCAGTAGCGAGTTTGCAGTCGCATATGGGCATTGTCCTAAAAACCCTAGAAGATCAGGAGATGAGGTCTAGGTCAGAGATGCTACTACTGCATGGGGTCACGGAGTCAGAGCATGAGGATGTGTCAGAGACTGTGGCCAATATTTGCAGAGCAAATCTCCAAGCACCCGACATTCAGGCTCATTCTTTTAACGCCTGCCTTCGTCTTGGCAAGGTTCGCAGCATTTCAAAGCCTCGGCTTGTACTGGTGAAGTTCATTAGCCAAAAGGAGCGCGGCACTGTTTGGGCTAGTAAGCGACTGATCAAGGGCTCTGGATTCACCGTCTCAGAGTTCCTGATTAATAATCGTCATGCCGTATTCGTGGAGGCTCGGAAGATTTATGGCATCAAGGGAAGGTGGACGAGCGACGGGCTAATCGTAGTGATATGCCCTGACGGAACCCAACGTCGAGTCACTTCCCTGGCGAAGTTACGAGCGCTGCCCGCCCCTGCCGCTGAAGCTGGTAATGGTGCGGCAGCCAAGGAGCGGGCGCAGTCTGCGCAGCCAGGGCCCTCGTCGGTCTCTGCGCCGGAGCTGCGTGCCCGTGCGCAACGACCCGCTGTTGTCATCAAGAAGAATCCTGCATAACTCGGCGAAAGTAGGCCGTGGTATTTGTACTCTTTTTGCTCCTCTTATTATTTAATGATAAAACGAACTTACCTGTACGTGAAGTTCTATCATTATTATGTGAGCTGCTCAATTCGAAGCGATTAATATTTAAACTTGTAGTACTGCATCGCAGACGGCTATTATCACGAATTTTTTAAAGCAAATTAGTAAATTAGAACAAAAAATAATTCTCCATTTGACTTCCAGTGCTGCCCTACGATCCCAGCGTCCGCCATGATGGATTCATTCTGTACAAAGCTCTCCTGAAACAGTACAAATCCAGGGAGATATTCCAATTTCAGTCTCGGGTAGGGGTACTTTTAGGGCGGGTGACTATATTAATCGCTTCGAATTGAGCAGCTCACATAATAATGATAGAACTTCACGTACAGGTAAATTCGTTTTATCATTAATTATGTTTCGCTGCTCAATTCTCTCGATTAATATTTAAACTCGTAGATTTTTAAAGTATATGACTGAAATTAGAATTTTTCCTTAGCGTGGTAGGTACAAGATAATAGAAAAAAAAGCATTTTCAAAAAATATATATGTATTAATAACTAATCAACATTCATACATAATAATCAATATTATGGTATTATATAATTGTTATTATTTTAACTAAAAACCAAAATTCTGCAAAAGGTAACCAAACCTGCATGTTTAAATGCAAACAAAAATAAAAAACCTTATGAACTTAAAAATAATTACTTAATTAATAATTTTCAAGTATGGCACTTGCAAAGGAATCATTAGTATTAATTAACACCTCACGATTATAAAATTTTGCAAACACTGATGAAGACCTGCTCCAACCAGCGGTCTTTCTTATTAAATCAATACTTACACCGACAGAGTTTGCTTTAGAAGTGGAAGCGTGTCGCGTGCTGTGTGCACTAAACACACTTGTGTCGATGCCGCTGCGTTGAAGCACATCCTTAATCCAGTGGCTCAGTGTTTGACTAGTCACTTTTGCGTGAGGTTTCCTAAAGCTTATGAACAAGTTATCACAATCATCAGACCTTATATTAGAGGTAACAGTCTTATACTGACACAATGTCCTTGCAGGACATATTTCAGGTTTATTATCATAGAAGGGCAGAATTAACAGTGGTTGATTTGCATTTGGACGACTTGTTTTAATTAATTGAGGTATTTTAATAGTAACATTATTAGCAGAAGTTGATATATTACTAAGTGAGATTTTTGACAGAGTTTGTACTCTGTGGGCTGTTACCAAAGATAAAAGAGTAATTAGTTTCTTGGAAAGTATTTCTAAAGTAAGATTTTCATTAGGATATAATTGTGATAAATAATTTAGTACAGTTTCAGTGTCCCATGTACAATCATATCTAGGTAAAGGTGGGCGTGTCCTGAAAACCCCTTTCATAAATCTTTTAATCCTTTCATCATTTGTTATGTGTTGACCAACAATTAACGATAGCGCAGATTTACAACAATTTAAATTTCCATACTTATAGCCTAAATTAAATAACTCTGTCAAGAAATAAAGGATGTTTGGAACAGAGGCAACTAAATAATCAATTTGTCTGTTTTGACAGAATTTAAACCACAATTTTAGATAACAATCATATTGTTTTTGCGTACTCTCTGCAAGGGAATTAATCATTATTTCAATGGAAGAAGGTGGTACGCTCCTGCATATCAAGGCTTCCCTGATAATACCGCGGCAGCCAGGATAAGATTTTCGTGCAGGTTGTGATGTAATCTGGAATCACCCGAAAGTAATAAATTACTACTAGGTTCAAAATAAACTACATCAGATACTGTTATCCTTTTAAAAATTGGAAACCAGGGTTGAGTTGGCCAATGTGGCACAACTAATATCCCTGTGGCTTTTTCTGCAATTATTTTATTCAAAGTTTTTAATATCATAGAAAATGGTGGAAAGGCATAAAAATAAAGATTCTCCCAATTGACTGTAAATGCATCTATTGAGTATGCATAGGGATCCGGTTTCCATGAAATATAAATGGCACACTTTGCATTAGCTCTACTGGCAAATAAATCTATCTCGGGTGTTCCAAACTTTTTTATAATTTGTGAGAATGCATAAGGCGCTAATTCCCATTCAATATCAGTTTGAATTCTTCTAGACTCAGCGTCTGCAATAACATTCTCAGAAGATCTTATGTAAGATGCAAACACATATAAATTTCAATTTTCACAAAATGACCATATATCACGGGCTACTTTATTTAAATGAGGAAACTGGACACTGCCCATACGGTTAATACAAGCAATGGCTGTTGTATTATCTATACGTAGAAGTATTTGAGCATTGGATAGATTTTTTGCATAGACTTTTAGTGCAAATAATGCTGCTAACAATTCTAATGTATGACAAAGTTTTTCATCCTTAGTCCAGAAACCATGGGTTTTTTGATCACCGCATGAGATGCCCCAACCAGTTAAGGATGCATCTGAAAATATTTCTAGCTTGTATGAGTTATTTCGAATAAGGCAAAAAGAGTTATTAATTTTGCTATACCACCATTTTAAATCTTCTTCAATTAATCTTTTATCTAAAATCATGTTAGTTTCGTAGTTATCAGAATTTTCTAAAAGATTAAGGTATTTTTGTCTCTCAAATATTTTTGTATGTACCCAACTATATTCAATGGATGGGCATATTGAAGTTAATAATCCAAAAATTTTTGCAAATTCTCTTATTTTACAATTATCCAACAGCATAAACCTCTTAATTTCTTTATGAACCCTTTCTCTTTTTTGCTGGGGTAGTTTAATACTGAAATGTTTTGAGTCCAAGATAAAACCTAAAAATTTACATACTCTTTCCGGGTTAAGTTGACTTTTGTCATAATTTATAATAAAACCTAAATATTTTAGCAACTTTATAGTTATATTAATGTTCTCCTTACATTCTTGGTATGTTTAACCAATAAGTAAAAAATCATCCAGGTAGATTGTGGATATGAAACCATGTAAACGAAGATGTTCAATAACTGGCTTCATTATTTTAGTGAAAACTAATGGAGCAGTGTTAAGGGCAAAAGGCAAGCAGTTAAATTCATAACATATACCTTGAAATTCAAATCTTAAATATTTTTTAAAATCCTGATGTATGGGTACCAAAAAATAAGCATCTTTTAAGTCAACTGTAGCTAAAAAACAATTAGGGGACATGAGTTTTTTAGCTGTTCTCAAGTCCTCCATTTTGAAGTGTGTAGTTTCAATAAATTTATTTAAGTTTTTTAAATTTAAAATAAATCTTTTTTCACCATTTGGTTTCGGGATTAGAAATATGCTGGATAAGTAGTCACCCTTTACTCTTATGCTCTGGGAAATAGCCCCTTTAGTTAAGAGCTTATTTATTTCACTTTGAAAAGTAATACAATCTTGTTTACTACTTGGATCATTCTTAGGATAATCAACCTGATGTGGTTGTGATAAAAAAGTAATCTTATAACCCTGTATCCAATTTAAAATAATTGGCTCACTAGTTATAGTTAACCAGGAATTATAAAAATATTGTAAGCGACCTGAGGGTTTAGTCACCTGTGTATTTATGTAGGTCTCCTGTTGCCCTTGTAACTGTAGCGGGCAGTTCCGCGTGCATTTGTAGGCTGTGATCTCGGTATCGCCTGATTTTTCAGGTTGTGATGTGGATTGTGAGTTGGAGTCCACCCCGCAGCTCGGTGATTGTAGTGTGCTGGTTTTTTGTTTAGGTATCCGGGTTGCGGGTGCTTGTAGTTTAAATTATTGGATGTTGAAGGTTGGACCTTATTTGGACCCATTTTTGACCTGAATTGTAGTGCCTTAAGGTCCTGACTTGACTTTGTGATCGCTTTTGTGGCCTTAAGTGTTTCAGCAAGATCATCTCCAAACAAAAAATTACTTCTTTTTGCTTCTTTTAATGTTTCCTTGAGTTTATTATTCAGCGAAGACAAAAGAAAGTTGCGTCGTAACTTTGTGTCATTGTAATGGGAGTCGCACATTAATCTATTTGCATTGCTAAGATGCTTTATTAAAGTTGGGTTCGCATTCTTGTCTTGAACAAGCATATTTATTCCTTTTCCTAAAGCGGTAATTGCAGTTCCTGTTTGCCTCTGTCTAGCCTCAATTGAGGCATCTGTTTTTTGAAGAATGTCTGATACTGCTGCCTTTACTTCTGGGTTAAGTACAGGTGCTTTTAAGAATTGACAATTGCCAGGGACATGATATTCTTCATATATTTTATCCTTTTGTTCTTTTTTAAGGCCATTATATATAATGTCACGCAGTCTGGCTGCGACGTCTTTGTGGACATCAGGGCCCACAGGAAATTCCTCTTTAGGAGCATCTCCTAATAAGGTTAAAATTTCCTCATCTAACGGTTCCTCTTCAGTCTCAGCTAGTGTGTCGGTGACATTTATATCAACCGCAAGTGCGTCTGTATCACTTGGTGAAACATTTTCCGGAGTATGAATGATAATTGGTGGCTCTTTGTGTACTTCAGTACTTTCATGATCTGAAAATCATGATAAAAAAAAGATATGTACCCATTGTAATCAATGACAAAGAATATAGATGTGAAGGTAATGATCCCGAAAATCATTCGCATCACTAGTACAGTACCATCGAGCAAACAATAATAATATTGTTATATTAAATTAAATATGTGAAGGCAACAGTCCCTGTGAATTGTTCGTACGTACTGTTCGCATCACTCATACCGGTACTGTTACAATGGTACATGTATGGTAATGGGAAATAAATTCTTCATAAAATCCAACAGTCCAACACAACACTGTATTAAAACTCCTAACCTAGCTAAGTGAATGATTTTATTTTTCATGCGGCTATGGTATGACGCGCATTTCACGCAAATAAGATTATTTATCGACTTATTCAAAAAGACGATTAAAAACCATAACCGGTGAGAAAAAAACACCATAAGAGAGCAATAATAAACACTTACCCGAGTCCGACGCCGCCCACGCTGATGCGGATTCGACCTCCGAACGCTTTTTGCAATTGCGCAGGCGATCCTCCAATTTCCTTATCTTTTTACGAATACTTTCCTCATCGTAATCACGTTTATGTCGTTTTCCCATATTAAGTCACTGTAATTACCACTAAATCCGTTTTTCGAAATTATTTGCCGTGAACAAGCCGCGTCACGAAAACAGAAATGAATCCATCATGGCGGACGCTGGGATCGTAGGGCAGCACCGGAAGTCAAATGGAGAATTATTTTTTGTTCTAATTTACTAATTTGCTTTAAAAAATTCGTGATAATAGCCGTCTGCGATGCAGTACTACAAGTTTAAATATTAATCGAGAGAATTGAGCAGCGAAACATAATACTTCTATCTTTATATCTTAATGTGGTTCTTCGGTTTTATTTGTACCTCCGTATTTAGTATTTGTGAATAGTTACGTCAAGTGTCACTTCAAACCTCACATGTCAAACGAAACCATTGACATACGTCAAGTCTGTTTAATGTCAGAGCAGTAAGCGTTTCGTAACTGCTTGTCTGTTCTGTCAAATTGATATTACTTAATAATTTTTTTATAAAGTTTATATTTTATTACTTTTTATTTCTTTTTTGTTTTGTATATTTAGTTGTTCGTGTTTGGAATAGCTATATATCTTTTTCTTTATTATTATTGTCATCTAACCAGCTGCTGACAGGTTAGAGAGGGAACCGCATAGTTAGTTGCTTAATTGTCGGTATTGAGTTATTGGATTGCAATTTTACTTTACTTTAATATTTTAATTATAATTTATTTAACAGTATATTACCTGCAATGTCCGACTTGTTTAATAGTAGTGATTATACCGAATTCTTTTCCTTATCGTCTTTGGCTTCTAGTTTTTATGATGATTCCTTAAACGACGTTCCAGATATGCCTTCTCTTTGTGAACGTTTAAACTTTACTTTTAAAGCATCTGCTAAAAACTTTAATGCTGTCCACATAAACGCACAGAGTGTACCTGCTCACTATCCTGAATTACTTGCTTCCTTCACTTCTAATAACATTCATACGATTCTTATTTCAGAATCTTGGCTCAAACCTACACTTTCGTCTACGCTCTATCCATTACCCGGTTACCGTCTATTTCGCAATGACAGGACTGGCACTAGGGACGGTGCATGTGCGACGGTTCTAGGTGGCGGTGTTGCCATCTATATAAGAAACGATTTTACTTGTGAAATAGTTTCTCACCCTCCCTCTGTTAACTCGAACTCCCCTGAATATATCTTTCTTGGTACCCTTCATAATTCTAAAATACTTCTGGGAGTTTTCTATACAGACCTTTCTCTAATGTTTCCTACTTCGATTCATTGGATAATGCTATAATTGATTTTGGCTCGCAGTTCGATCACCAAATTGTTATGGGTGACTTCAACCCGTGTCTGGTCAAAAATGATTATCGTTCTGTTAAACTTTATTCTTTAGCTAACTCTCTTAATTTTAACGTTTTACCACTTAGCCCTACGCATTTTTCACATAATGGACCTCCATCACTTTTGGATCTAATTATAACTTCTTCTCCTGACTTTGTTTCCTTTCGCGGCCAATTTAATGCTGCTGCCTTCTCAAATCATGACCTCATCTATGCCTCGTTTAAATTTCGTTCACCTAAGAGGAGGCATAAAATTATAGTGCGTCGTAATCTCCGCGACATTAACCTTCAGGAGTTTCGGGATGGTTTGGGTAGTGCGGACTGGCTTAGCGTTGAGGCTCTCCAGGACGTTGACCTTAAGCTCGGTGCTTTTAATGACATACTCCTTAGCATTTTCGACAAGCACGCACCTCTGAAACCCACGAGAGTTAAACATTTTCCTGCACCTTGGCTTACTCCGGGTATAAAGTCGCTCATGGCTAAGAGGGATCGCGCGCATTACATTGCGGCACAACCCCTCGGAGGGAAATCATCAAGGGTACGTTTCACTCCGCAACCGGTGTAATAAAGTATGTAGGGATGCTAGACGGAAGTACATCCACAAGTCCATCGAAGATTGTCCTCCTACTAAGCTGTGGAAATTTTTAAAGTCTCTTGGGGTGGGGGTAAGGCTCAACAATCCTCCTCACATATTATGGACTTAAATGCTTTAAACAATTTCTTCAGTACTTCTCCGGTTGCTCTCAACCCCTCCAATAAGGATCTTACTCTCGCTCTTCTTGCCAATGCTCCACACCCCAAGTTCCCTCCTTTCGAACTCGTAGATATTTCTCCGTAAGAGATGCTTGCCATTCTTAAAATTATTAAAGCGTAAGCTGTCGGTGAAGATTGCATTGGCTTAGTCATACTCATGCTTGCGGCGGACTTTATAGGCCCTATCCTATCCAGCATCATCAATTACTCCTTCTCTTCCGCCACTTTTCCCTATGTGTGGAAGTATGCTCACGTTATACAAATTCCTAAGTCTTCAAACTCTTCTTCTTTTGCTATTTACCATCCTATCTCAATCCTACCAGGCTTGTCTAAAGTTATTGAGCATTACGTTAATCGTCGTCTCCTTTCTCATCTCAACAGGCATAATCTCCTTAATCCTTTTCAATCCGGTTTCCGCCCCGGACATAGCACCGTCACTGCAGGTCACCGATGACATCCGTCTTAATATTGAGCACAAAAAGCTTACGGTTCTTGTTTTATTGGATTTCAGCAGCGCTTTTAACACTTTGGATTTTGATATTCTTCTTGGGATTCTTAATACCCTCCATCTTTCTACAACTACTCTTTCTTGGTTTCGCGCTTACCTCTCTGGGAGGCGCCAGCGGGTCAAGGTTGATGACTGCTTTTCTGGATGGTTCCATCTATCAGCTGGTGTCAGGGTGGAGTGCTTTCTCTCCTGCTTTTTTCTATTTTTATTAATAGTATATCTAACTCACTTCGCTCCTCGTATCATCTATACGCGGACGATTTGCAAATTCACGCCTGTGCTACTCTGATTTCTCCGCCTTGATAAGTCAAATCAATAGTGATATTGAGTCTATACGTTGCTGGGCGGAGAGGTTTGGTTTAATGGTTAATGCTAAGAAGTCACAGGCCATTGTCATTGGTAGCCCTCATTACGTCGCTAAACTATCTGGAGTTGTGACACTGTAGCGTTATTCTCTTATGGAATGATATGAGTTCTTTAAATCATCATTATCAAATATCGACACTTTCACTTGTCCAGAAGCGATGCGAGCCTTTTTCCCTAACGTCGCACCATATATGGTAATTTCTCGGACGCTTATCGCTGATTGGCCGGACACACGTCGCGCGAACGTCGGAGTCTAGGAATGACGTACGTCTTTCACTGCCGCTGACCGTCATTCGACCTTTGTGCTCTCGAACCTTTGCCCGTGTCTTTATTTACGCGGCGTTCGAGCCTTATTCTGTGAATAATAATAGTAGTTTATGTGGCTGGTGCATAATAAGAGGCATTAAAGCACGAGTGTGGTTTTATGAAACAAGCCGAAGGCGAGTTTCATAATAGGATCACACGAGTGTTTTAATGCCTAATTATGTATAGCCGCATACATAACTTTATCTAAATGAATATCATAAGTTTTCTATAATATGTTCAGATATGGCCTGTATTTTTATTAACTTAGTGTTACTGTTAACTTGTTTGTAGTACCAAAGCTTACATAAAAAATAAAAAACAAACTTTATTTATAATGAACAGATATGGCTTGCATTTTCAAGTTAGTGGTACAGTATTACCGATACTTTAATGTTTAGGTACCGACACTTTAATGTAAACATTACGATGCAATATACTTTAATGTAAACATTAAGATGCAACCACAGATACAGGTTTCTTAATATAGGCGATTTGCTTATCGCTTCTGAACATATTGTAGGGAAGTTATGATATGGATGTAGATAAAATTATTTATCGTATATGAACCCATTCAGGTTCCACAAGTGAACTGTGCAGTTATAACTACTTTATATAGTTGTGTAGTGCATCTCCCCGCTTTTGGGTAAGTGTGAACATATTTTATGTAACTGGTAGCTGGATGTAACTGATAGCTGTTTAGAATGATAAATATTTTAGTACGTAGTGTTCCCCATCTTACTTGTTGTTAATGTTGTTGCCGGCCGCTTATGCTGCAGTGCAGTTGTTAATTAAGGTTTTTATTCATTTGTCATTCTGGTTATATGTGTTGTACTGGAATGTCAATTCCTAGGTTTTCGTCTTCCTTGCAATAATTAATACAGAATATTTAATTAACCGAGTTTGGACATATTACATAATGGCCAACGCTTCATATACATTTCATATTTTATTTTAACCAATTGCAGAATATTGTGCCTAATTCACTTTCTGTAAACTTCGCTTCTGATTTTAGTTTACCGCCACCGCTTGAACCGTATTATAGTCTGCTTTCCCTCATTTTCACGGTCGTGGCGCTAAACAAAAGATGGCCTAGACAAATACTGATCCTTATGGCCTCCACAGGAACTTGGCACCTGCTGCCCCATTCAGTAGTCCAAGACATTCTCCAATCGTCGTACAACCGTCCGACGCCTGGGCAAATTGCAATTGCCCGAGTACGTGCGACGGCCTGCGACATTCCGCGCTCCGAGTTCACGCATACGCTACGTGGGACAAAGGGAAGTGCGGTCATTAGCGTCTACCCAAGTTAATAGTAAATTAAATTTTATTTCGTAAATCTGTCCAACTTTATCGGCCGGGATTCCTCCCGTTGTATAAGGTATTTTTCTATTGTATAAATAAAGTAGAATTGTAAGTATACGTGTTGTGTTATTGCTTTCCTTATCATAATAAAAAGACAAACGCGACAACACCTAGTGTTTACTATGATGGGACCCCGATTCCCTTCTCCTCTACTGTTAGAAACTTGGGTGTCACAATGGAGCAGACGTTGTCCTGGACAGCCCACGTTAATAATGTTAGCCGTAAACTTTTTGCTTCCCTACACTCCTTGAGGAGTCTGCAAAAATTTCTGCCTTTTAACACAAAGCTTACTCTTGCTCGTTCCCTACTACTTCCTCCTAGATTATGGGGACATTGCGTTTCTTGACCTCAGGAACTACTTGACAAGCTTGAGCGTCTCCAAAATGTTTGTATAAGATACATTTATGGTTTGCGGAAATATGACCATGTATCCCAATACCGCGTGCAACTCAAGTGGTTGCCTATCCGTCGTCGTAGGAATGTGCATGTTCTGTCGCTCCTTTTTAATGTACTTTTCACTCCTTCCTCTCCTTTTTATCTCTCCGAAAGGTTTAGTTTTTTGGCCGATGGTAGTAGACACCGCATTCGGTCTAGTGCTAACCTTTCCCTTACCGTTCCATCTAACAAGACTCGTACCTATGCTAAATCTTTCACAGTTTATTTATAATGAAACAAATTTGACATGGCAACAGCTGTCTTTGAACGTAGGTATACTCGTAGATGAATTAGCGAGAGCGTGGAATTGCATGAGTAGTGGTTGTACCGTTCGCATGAAAAGCAACCCATTTAAGTTTTTTTCTAAATTTAATGACATTACCCGAAACAAGTGGAATAAGTATGACCTTTTTTTGCTTTTAGTCGCTATCATTTGTTTAAATTTTCATCTTTAAGGTTAGAAATTGCTTAGATATGGGATTGATGAAAATTATATAAATATGCCGATGGACGAGTAGGTACGTAACTTTTTCTTACTCGGAGAGGGGAATTTTTTCGTTGCTTTGAATTTGTTACTCTTACTCTCAGTCATAATTTTATAAATTTGACGCTGACATTATTTTTGTACTTACTTATTTCATATATAACAAAACTCTTTTTATGCTGATGTTATGAGAAGTTGAGGAAATTTTAATATAGAATGCCTTTAAACACATATTACCACTACATATGCAATTTCACGCTTTCGATAATTCATCTATAGGTGTCAGCTAGAGATATCTAAATTGTACTAATAAGGTAAAATATTGGAGAGGTTTTATTGTTATTAAACCACAAAAAAGGTTGACATAGCGCAATTCGGACCACATTTGGGGGTCATATGAAGGTCATTTCTTTATTTTAATATAATTAATTTACTATAACATATATTTTTAATTTAACTACAGAGATTAATTAGTTCGAAATGGTTTTGAAATGTTCATATATTGTTTAAAATGGGTGTATCCCAATTCCATGCATTATTGCCTGCTGTGCCGGCAGACCAATCTCGGGATCATTTTAATATAATGTACTACATTTTAAGTATTTTAATTCCTTAAATATATTTTTCATTGTCTTAGATATGGAAAAACAAGCCAAAGGGTCTTGTACTCAAACTTTAGAAGAAGCGATGACGTATTGGTATGTATTTTTGGTATAAATAGCGTCTATTCATTTAGGTACCTTATCATCATTTTTGAAGTGTAAAAGTGTAATTTGCAAACCAATTTTAAGTAATAATAAAAATTTAAGTTCAAAAATATAACGCATTTGTAAAGGCAAAGTGCCCTTCTTTCAATCAGCAGGATATCTTTAAGCAGAACACCTTTAGTACCAACAACTATATTACTAAAACAAAATATTAAATAATAAGAAGCTTCTTGGCTAAGGAGGGCGCTGCATCTTAAATCATATACAATTACAATTAATTATAATAGTTAACTTTAACTTCTATATTCAATTCATGCGTGACCTTTCCAACAGAAAAGAATAATCAAAGCAGATTTATAACGTAATGGTTATTGCGTGAAAATATATTTAAAAAAAAACCGACTAATTATGCCACCCGACCGATACAGACCCTTGCACAATTCACCAATCTGACAAATTTCAAACACAGAGTTGCAATATTAGGTATCTTCTTAAAATTGCTTTGGCATTTCGGCTGACAAAAAGACAAACGTAGTTGTAATTTTGCGTACCTATTTCGTTTGGCGTAATTAGATACAATAAACGTATTTCAAAAATCTTACGAATTCAAAGTATTTTTTAAGCCGCTCGTCGTGTTCAAGTTAGTGAAACGTTGGGTTATACTTATCAATGAGTTATTTTAAACATACGCTTTATTTAATTCTTATCTCTTTTTACGCTCTGAATAGAACTAAAAAAACAATATGGGCACTAGCACGTCATGAATCAGGCCCAAACGCATGTCTGGTCTCAAGAGAAATCATATGAGTTTCAACGAAATCTCGCTTGCTCGCGAAGAAGTAAACCTGCAAAAGGTATGACAACACTTTGTGAGGTGCAAACTGCGAAATGAATGAGGTAAATTGAAAGACGGTTCGTAAAATACGAATGCCGCTATTCATAACAGGCGCGAGTTTTGAATGAGTTATGTTTTTGTCATTGTAAACGCTTTCTTTTTCAAGACCTCGTATAGTATTGAAATAAAACACAAAACAGTTATAAATATTGTACCAAAGATGGACAATAATTATACATCGGTATCAACGTTCAAATTTCATGGCACTCGGTAAGGGTAGTAAAATAAATAAATACATTTGAATATTTGAATAATAACGTTTAAATTATTTTTTTTGATTTTACACTCATACATTGCGGTAAACTGTAAATGTAAAAGAGGTTGATATTCTAAATACGTCATAAAACCTCAATACTCATTTCGCATCCGAAAAATAAAACAATATGTTAAATTTCCCAACGAATGTCAATTTAACTGTCATGCAAAATAATCTGTAAAGTCAAATAATAGTTTATCGAAACATTCATAATTCATAAGTTTCATAACTGAAAATTAGCTTTAATGACAAATGCCCAATTAAACTCCGTGTTAGACTGAGATAATGGACTCAACACAATATCCTGATTTTATATTTACGGATGAAGGTGCATTCTGTTCTGTTTGTAAGATTAAGATTAGGAAGAAAAAGTACAACATAGATCAACATATAAAATCAAAATCACATCAAGCTAAACTATGTGATTCATCCTGCAATTTACAGGATATAACACGAGGCAACGCTAATTTCGAAATTAAAGACGATATATTACATTGCAAATTGTGTAATACGAAACTATTTCCGTCTAAATCTAGTATCGACCGCCATTTGAAAACAGATTTACACAATAGAACCCATAATAACAATGCACAGGAACAGTTTAATAAAGATTTAACACAATTCATGATTTATTCAAATATACCTTGGTCAAAACTAGAAAATCCTAAGTTTATAAATTTCATAGAAAACCTTTTAAATAACAAATATGGAAACGATATTACTGTGCCGAGTGAAACAAAAATACGAGTCAATTGCTTACCAGAACTGTGTGACAGAAATAAGTTGAAATCAGAGAGGAGTTGCAAAATAAAATGATTTATCTCAGTGTTGATGAAACGTCGGATACTATAGGGAAAAAAGTGGCAAATGTTTTGATCGGAGCTCTAGATGGAACTAGTACCCAGTCACATTTATTTGCTTCAAAGGTATTAGAGGTGACCAATCATTCGACAATCACCGAACTCGTCAACGAAACTCTTGCAGATCTTTGGGGCAATCAATACAATGAACACTTGGATAAATTATTATTTTTTATAACTGATGCCGGATCGTACATGGTAAAAGCAGCTAATAATCTTGTTATGCAATATGGAAATATGACTCATGTAACATGCATTGCACATGGATTTAATCGAGTCGCAGAAACAATTCGAAATCTTTACCCTGCCATAAACAATTTGACTGACTGTATCAAAAAAAAATTTCGTAACGCTCCTTCAAGGACAAAACTATTTCGGCAAATGTGTGGAAATATTCCTCTTCCACCCCGAACGGTGATAACCAGGTGGGGCACGTGGTTAAATGATGCCACATTATCACAAACATTATGATAAAGTTAAATCTGTCATCGATGCCTTAAATCCGCGTGAAGCGAGTGCAATTTCTAAAGCGAATTTTTTTTTCCGCTACCGAAATTTAAAATCTGAGTTGCTATTCGTCGATACACACTTTAGTATAATTGCTAAGTCTATAAAATTGTTGGAAGATCCAAAACTGAGCCTTGCAGAATCATTAAACATCGTTCATGGTTTGCAAAGAAACTTTCAAAGCTAAGATTACTTCAAAATGACAGAAAAGTTTATCTTAAATTAAGTAGTATATTAAAGAAAAACCCTGGTTACAAGACTATACAAATTATAAACCAACTATCTAAAAATAAAGAGATTGAAATTCCAGCAAGTGTAAATAAAAACTGCGTGCAATATTTTCAATACTTGACGTACCTCCCTGTAACCTCAGTCAGTGTGGAAAGGTCTTTTAGTCATTTAAAATGGATATATTCTTACAGACGTCAAAAATTGACAGCAAAATCCATGGAACAAATTTTAGTAATCTATTCTAACCCTTAAAACATTTTTAGAGTTCTTTTTTACTTATACAAAATAAAGGTTCAAAATACTAAGTGTATTTGTTTGTATTTGTTTTTCTGCCGACCATACATTGTCATGAAATTTGAACGTTGATACCGATGTCTAACAATAATAAATTGAATGCATTTTGAGCGCAAAACAAAATATATATTGCCCCTAAAAGGAGATAAGGCAGCTGTACAGAATGGTAGAATATTACACATGATTCCATCAGAGATGGCTTCTTTTGCAAAAAAGTCTGCTTCTTAATTTTGTGGTATTGGGACATGTGACGGGATCAATTACTTGGTGACTTTTAAACTTGCTAGTTTAAACTCTATTGTTAAACTAAGGACGTACGAATGCACTCAACGAAATGCTGAAGGAACCTCTAAGACTTCGATAGATAGTGACCGACTTCTCTAATAACTATTTAATAGCCCACTCTAATCACTGCAACCCTAATTTCAGTGCTGATAAATCTTGAACGGCCAAGCCAATGTTCATCAAACTACGCTAACAAATACTTCGGTTAAACTAGCTTTCTAAATAACACCGGGCTAGAGCATGTCGGACCATGCGCATTCTCGCCTTAGCTATGGGGTTATTCTATGGAGTAATAGGCTATGGGCTAAAAGTCTGTTCAAAATACAAAATATGTGTATAAGAATTTAGTTAATATAAATGAAACTGAAAGTTGTAGACCACATTTTATTCCCTTAAAGATTTTAACACTAACATCAATATAAATTTTTGAGAGCTTTAAATTTGTAAGAAAGAATCCTAACTTATTTATACGAGATAATCACCCTAAACCCTTAAGAAAAAGGAACAAGCTTGTAAGTTCATTCAGTAACATGAAAATAGTCAGTCAGTCATGTCGATACAAATATTGTCCTTTTGTATTAATTTTAATATCAATTGTATATTATTATAGTATAATAATTTACCATCGACATTAATTAATACAACAGGACAATATATTTTACAACAAATTACAGGACTTTTTGACAGAAAACAGTTTTTACACTCTTAATGACTTTTTGGAATAGTTATAAGGGATAAAGTTAAGTAATAATAATAACGTAATTTAATGTAATGTAATGTAGTTGCTAAGTAGGTATCTTAATATAATTTGAATTATGCAGTGCCCTAACAGAGTCTATGTTGGACATGAAATATTTTTAAGACCATTGTAAACACATAATGCAATAAATGACATGACTATGACTATGACTATTGTAAGGATCCGAACAGCACAAAAACGTTATTAAATAACTTTTAGACAATTGCCTACTACAGTCTCAAAATGAAACCCTAAAAATACGATTTCAATGAAAAACTGCAACAGCAAAAGAGTTTATCTTCATGGCACTTACGTCCTTTTGTTTAGATGCGCAGTTTTTTGGCATAGCTCATAAACAGTATATTCGATCAAGTTATAAATAATTTTCGTTGAAAGTATTTATTAAGCGTTAATATGTATATACAACGTGTCCCAAAACTCAACGATAAGCCGGCACCAGAGGATGGAGCTGCTTATGATTAGTCGAGAAAAAATAAAAAAGATAAAAGAAATTTATTTAGTAAGTAGGCCGCTCGGGCACTTTTACACGTCAAGATACTACCAATACCAATACCAATAAGGAAAAGATATATTTTTTTCCTTATTTTTTCTCGACTAATCATAAGCAGCTCCATCCTCTGGTGCCGGCTTATCGTTGAGTTTTGGGACACGTGGTATATATATATACATATTAGATATACACTCATGCTTTCATTCCCAGAGTAGGGTAGGCAGAGCTACAGCTATTATTATTAATTAAGTCTAAAAGCAGGAGGGCGTCTGTACTCTCACTCACGTACCCTCACGCTTGATGTGGTAGTGCAAGGAGGGCCCATGCGCACACGAGTGCACGTTTGCTGCGGTGAGGTCAGGAAGACGCAGACATACCCATTTACTCACACATTCACTCACGCGTTATTAAGTATAAAATTGTACTACAGCGGACGTTACCGCATAAGGGTTTGCCTTCCAGTTGGCGTGATTGTTGCGGACCGACCGACCCTAACACGTTTAGCTCCGGGAACCGTCGGCCGGCAACCTCTTGTTTGAACTAATCATTGATTCAACGAAATGTAAATGAAAACTTCAAGGCTCTATGTTATCGGGAAATACCCAACCTATAGGTTTTGATGGCTTAGTCAATAGGTATACGGCTATTAGAATATAGAATTGGGTATAGAAAATAGGTGTAACGTATTATTTGGTATGCTAAAATTAGGGCCAATGAATAATTATATTAAAAAAAACGGGATTTTGATTTTAGGGCTAATGAAGTTAGTGGCAGTCAAAATAGGGTTAAAATTTTTTAGAGCTACAATAGGAGAACCCAAAAATACATTATACCGGTCCAGGTAAAAAATATAATTTAAATCAATACAATTCAAAGGGTTTTTGATGGAACCGAGATATAAAGTTTTTAACGGAAATACTATTATAACATTTTAATCTAATATTATTAAAATTTTAACACATACTATTCTGTATGCAAAAAGCCCTGTAATACGTCGAGTAAAACACGTAGCGTTCTGCAGACTGTAACATTTCAAAGGAGATGAAAGTAGTTTTGTACTCTGAGGTTTTCATAATTAAGACTTTATAATTTTTTAGCTGAACTATTTTGATGTTTTAGTGAAAACGGAACCATTAATCATAATCATTTGCTTTACAGGAGAATGTATTAAGAACAATTAAAAAGGCTCATGGACTTCGAAATCGCCGGATCAAGTGAGTAAATTGATTTAAACAAGCAAACAGCTTGTGTAATTGTCTGTGGACATTAATTAGACTCCTTTTTAACCGACTTCAAAAATGGAGGAGGTATGTACCTATTTTACTATATGTATGTATGTTTTTTATGTATGTTCACCAATTTCTCCGTCAATTGTGGACCGATTTTAAGATTCATTTTTTTGTTTGATTCATATATATATAGCGATTCCAGTATATTTAGTAACAAGTCTAGCGTTTGCATTCAGAAAGTATCATTTGGTGAAGTGGAACTGATGATGAAGACCACAGATGGCCAGTGGCGATAAGATATCTCTATTAAGATAGTTGGGCGACTATAACGAAGAACATTTAAATATTTAGACTATAACTTTCCAGCGTCGTTGCTTGCGGCGAAATGTCTTAAAGCTTCATATCAACTACGTAACAGTTGATAATGAGCACTAAAAAGTATAAAATGAAAAAAATGATTTAAAAAACCACAAACCGCCCTCAAAAACGCAATAAATACTTCTAAAACTGGTGGGTATGCCTTATATATAACCTACCTTTTTTAGAAGTTATTTTTCATACTCCAACTGAAGTCGGCGACTCACAATATTTTTAACCAAACGCCGACTTCAACCTATTCTACCATTATAAAAGAAGTTAGTTTTTGCATGTTTGAAGACGTTTTTTTTGTTTTATATTAATGGATCAGTGCCTATCAGAATCAGAGTGACTCCCTTAGTGTATTTCATAGAGGCGTCATGCCTAATTTATACATAATTTAATTCCATTTATGTGAAAGTATTATGTTATCAGAACTGTTCAAAAAAATCAGATGTGTAAAAATACGCAAACGATTTTTTAAATATCTAAATGTACTTACTTTAAATACTAAAATCATTTTAATGTCTTCTTTTATTGACAGGTTCATTCCAATTGTAAGTCATTCTTTTGAAAAAAATATTTTAGATCTCACGCATCTAAAATGAAGTTGAAAGCGACCATCCCGATATGTAACATGCTATTTTATGGATTTTTCACGATCTCCACGAGATGCGACGGAAAACCTCGTTTGCAGTAGGTACTTTGTTTTGGTTTACACTTTGTTTACGATTTGTTTTACAATAAAATCTGTGATCCATCAGCATGATAAATACTGATGGATTACATTCCATTCACGCAATACAGAAGTAAGGCTACATATAGAATATTTGGTTGGATATGTAGGAAAAAAATTAAAGCTTGTGTGGCTATTAGTTAGCAATTAGTTTAAAAAAATGTATTTAAAGAAAGCAGGGGACTAACCAGTGGCTAGGTACTTACTTACAACAAAAAAATGAATGCACAAATTTTAATATACTGCCTGAAATTAAAGTACACGTCGGCGTGCCTAGATATTTTCGTTACACAAAGAAAAAGCATGTGATAAACGTTTGTGGAACTTGCACCAAGCGGTCACCTGCAGAACAGTCGTGTCGCACCTGTAGCACGACTTACTGAGGGCGCCCAGTGCCCCACCTCTGTGGTATTGAAGCCGGCTCACTCACTCACTCACTCAGCTGAGACTCTTATTATCGAGCTCGCTCGGTGCAAGGATCGGTTTTACTTTGTGTTGTGTGGCGAAACTTAACTTATATTATAGTATTAGCAATTAATTATTCATTGATAATTTACTTAAGAAATCCTGTATAAATAATAGAGGTGAATTATAAAAGTAACCAGTTTTCAATCTATATGGAGCACGGATGCCCTATGATTGTTTTGAAAATCTTCTGACATTCTGACGACGTCGGCGGCACGTCCGTCTTATACTGTCGCGATGCGTACTAACGTATCACAGTATTTACTGATCGTGTAGTCTAGTGTATTGACACATTTCAAAATGTATCACAAACTGCCATCCAGAATCCAGAAATCTAGATCCGTGATAAATATTGACATCCATCAGTACACTGAACCATACGATCAATAAATATCATGATATTATGATAAATATCAGTAAATCACAGTACCGTATTTATTGTTCGTGTAGCCTTCGCCGTACTGCCGTCATACCAAAGAAGGCGGCAAAGTGACTTTAGCGGCTTTTTAATTTTTTGATACAAAATCAGCAAAAAATTCTGCGTCGAACGGTATTGAATATTTTTTTCTAGCACAGTTAGTTCTCGACATACACAGTAGTTAAACGACACGTTTTTTGCTTTTTTTTAGGATTTTATAATCTAAAAAGCCATGAACGGTATTTAATACTCTTAAAAGACGGTCTATATAATTAGCTGCTTTATATCATGCTTAAAATGTAACACTTTTCTAAGCTAAAAAGCGCTTGTCGACTATTTATACATTAAAACGCAGTTAAGATCGTGTAACGAAGTTTTAACGAAAGAGCATAGCCGAAGTTAGAAACTTATTTATAGTCTTTAAATTATACTCCATAATTTCGTTATGGGAGCTTAGCCGCCTTTTTCCCTATAACACAAAATTGTATTATTTCATACATACTAGTCAGTAAAGCGGTGACCACCTTTTTCCTTCAGTATCAAAGGATTGTTTTATGTTTTAAATATTATTTTTAAGGCAGCTAATTAGTAGCAATAATAAGTTAAAGAGCGGCTAAATTTTTGTACTGCGCATAGCCCCCGACCGCCCGCCAGTTGCTGGACGACGCCCGGAGTATTAGTGCGCGCGGCGCTTTGCCAGGCTATCCCCACGCGTTCAAGCCCGCGCGATAAATGCCGATCTCTAAGTGTCTGCTTAAAGACACAAACGATAGTCGGCTGCCACGCCGAGTTAATCCCTGAAGTTTGTCCAACCTTCTGCCTGACACCCTGTATACCAGTCAAAAAACTAATGAAAAATTGTCTGATTATACGTCTTAGAATGTATTTACTTTATGTACTTTTTTAGTAGGGAACTATAAAATATACCTAAGACGATTCGAAACTAGTTCTTACAGTTTTTTCATATGTAGTTGACGTGATTTTAATATTCTATTATCAACTGACTTAAAAGAAGGAGGAGGTTCTCAAGTCGACTGGTTTTTTATCAAAATTATTTATATGCTTTTACCTCACAACTCCGCCATTTATAAACCAATTTCGAAAAATATTTTTTTTTAAGGCCTGGACTCTCCAAGTGTTCCCATATAAATTTGGTTCGGATCGGATTCGGGTTGTAGTAGGTTCTTTTATTTTATTTAGTATTTTATAAACTTTCTTTGTTTGGTGCAAGTCCGACTTGGATTTTTTTAAATATATATTTATTGTTCAGTGGAATTCCTTATTAGGCTTCCTATCGTACCTATACTACATGACATTTTCCAGTTAATAACATTTTATTTTAGGTCTTACATTGATTAGAGAGTCAACTTTTATGGCATGTTTTTGCCTTTTAAATATTTTCCGACTTATTGTTTGTACTTACATACAAATTCAATCAGTTGTTTGTTTTGTTTGTTTTATGGAATCACCTTGCCCCTGAATACCTAAAATACCAAACGAACGAAGACGCGATAAAAATCTAACGTTTACATAACGGAGGCAAACCTAGCGCACATTCCAATGACGTTGCGTCACCCGCGTCCGATAGGCTTTGCCCTTGGGCACAGATTATAATTATACAAGTTACTACGTAACAGATACACCAGTTGTATGGACGAAGGGCATTCCCACTTTCCCACCGCTATCAATGCCTAAAGCTAAGAAAATACTAAATAAAAAAATATAAAACCTACTTACAGGTCGATTCACGAGAGTTGGCACGAATGAATTGACCGAAAGTAATGTCACTTGTCACTGTGAGTGGCAGTGTGAGTGCCGTTCTTATACAGGGGCCTCCTTATATTTTGTAAACATGTACCTCAGACGTTTTCGTTGTTCAGGAAAAAAATATTTATATTATTATAATCTGCACCAAGTGTCATGTTAATCCTTTTAGTAATTTAAAGTTTAATGTCAAGAATGAGAATGAAAGAAGAAGGTGATGGCGTGTTCGAATTGTAAAAAATCTAAAAAGGAGTAGTCCGACGAGTCCGTCCTCAACAGAGTTTTTAATTTATTTATAATTGTGATATCCTGTTTTCACACTGACACCGCAATCTATAAAATGCCGGCGAAAAGATTCAAAATTTTTACATGTTACAACTATTTAACTGTTATTTTCGCGTTTCACGACATTTATTTTTTATTTATAAAATGCAAAATGCAGGCTAGACTACGAAGTAAGAACTTTCATAGATAAGATTATATATTGCTTGATAAACTTCTTATTAGAATGGTACTTCACTCAATTTTCACTGTCAATTGAGCGATAAACAATGCTTATACCGTAATGTAATTGTATCTTATTCACAAAATGACTTCATCTCATTTTGGACGAGGAAAGACACTATCGGGACAGTCTCGAGAAATAATTTTTAATGTATTTAATTATTTTAAACAAAAAACTAAAAATGCTGAAGGTGGATTTCTAAACATTTAAGAGTTATACAAATTAACTTCCGCGGCGACTGGGACACCAGAACGAAGTGTACAGCGAATCGTCAACTGTGTCTGCAAAAATGCAACAGCAGCATCGACTTCTAATGTGTTCAAGACACCCGGTGGAAAACAACCACGTTTGTCGAAAAAATCGGATGTGGACAATTTTGATATAAATGTCATCCGAAGGTGTATATACAATTTTCACACAGTACACAAAACACTACCAACTATTAAAAAATTACACAATGTTTTAAAGGAGTCGATAGATTTTCCTTGCAGTGTCACTTCTTTATTACGTCTGGTACATAAAATGGGATTTCGGTGGAAGAAGATTCAGAACAACAGGATGCGGCTAATTGAAAACGTCAACATTCGTTACAAAAGATTTATGTATTTACAAAAATTACAAGAATATAAAAACCAAACACGGCCTATTGTTTATACTGATGAGACGCACGTGCATAGCACTCATACTACGCCAAATGCATGGTCTGACAACAGCAACAGCGGCGTTAGAGTCCCTATATCAAAAGGGCAAAGACTTATAGCGGTTCATGCTTGTACAGAGGAAGGCTTCGTAGAAAATGTTCTGCTAGCATTCAAATCCAACCAGAAGTCCGGAGATTACCATATGTAACATGAATGCTGCAAATTATCAAAAATGGGTGAAGGAATATTTGTTACCAAACTTAAAACCCAGAAGCGTCATTGTCGTGGATAACGCTCCTTATCACAACGTTCAGGTGGATCGAGCTCCAGTAGGCAACTCAAATAAAAAAGAAATGCTGGCCTGGTTAGATAAACATAAAATACCATACCCAAAAAGAAATACTAAAATAATTCTGTACAAAATAATAAAGAAACATAAAGACACAAAGAAAACTTACGAGTTAGATCAAATACTGCGAGACTAAGGTCATTCTGTATTACGTCTTCCACCTCACCACCCAGAATTCAACCCAATTGAGATGTTGTTTGGGATAATAAAAGGTAAAGCAGGGACAAGGAACGTAACTTTTAATATGAACGACGTTCAAAAACTATTCATCGATGAAGTTCATGCCGTGAAAAAAGAAACTTTTCAAGATATTTGGAGAAAGGCCCGAGAAACAGAGTGTTCGTATGAATCCATGGAACACCAGTTAGACGACCTTACTGATGGTTTCATTATTAATGTAAGTGACAGCGAGGACGAAGAATCTTCAACATCTAGTTCAAGTGATGCAGATTCGGGTTAGCAATTTTTAAAATAGATTTTATGGTCAGGCTATGCATATGTATGTACTTAATATTCTATGAAATGTCGTTTGTTACAGAAGGAGGCAGTGGTCACTTTGTTTATGACATCTATTTAAATTTTTCATATACATAATAGTGTTTGCGTAAAATAATCAAAACAAAATATATATTTAAATAATTTATTTGGTTCAATGGAGCAAGAGGTGTGTATTGGGGATAGGTTGGTAAGAAGTGATCCAAACTGCCCAGGCTCGAAGGCAGTGGAAAAACATGATTCAAGCCCTACTGGTACACCCCAACAGAGGGTAATAGGATAAAGACGAAGAAGAAGAATAATTTCATTTGTTGTCTGAATATATACCGACCCTTTATATTTTTTATTTATAGTACATAAATAAACCAAAGCCGTAGATTAATGCATTTGAACAGATGAGGATAAAATATCTACATTAATGGCGTTGTTTTAACTTAAGTCAGATAGATCTATTTATAGATCTAAAAACGTATCCTATACGAGTATTTTGTAGTTAACTGCACTTTTTTCTGCATATTGCGACTTAGGATTTTGTTATTGACTTCGGATTTAATGCTCTGGAGCAATTGTTTAACAAGAACAACGCTTTCATATTTGAATGAAGCCACTTGTCAGTCAGACACCAAGTAAGATCGTAACTTGTGAATCAATAAAAAAATAACAAAAAAATATATCAGAGAACATCTTACAAAAATCAACCGAATCCCAAATTAAGTTAGAAACTTGTGCTATGGGTATGAGCTGACGATACATATACTTATATAGATAAATATATGCTAAATATACATAAAAATCATTTAACCCAAAGAACAAATACTCGTGCTCATCACACAAACGTTTGCCCCGGCTGGGCAAATCCATCAATCCCAGGACCGCTGCTTAGAAGGCAACTCACGTTACCGCTAAGCCAAAACGTGTTGTCAAAGATTTATTATACATTTTATTCATGATCAAATGAAATGAAATGAAATGAAATGAATGAAATGAAAGGAAATGAAATGAAATGAAATGAAATGAAATAGTTTATTCCGGAAAACAGGTTCCATAAAAAGACAAAAAATACACAATTTAAACTTAACTAAGAAACTATAATGTAAAGAAACTAAACCACCAGGCGGCGCCTCGGGTCACCCGGATCCCGCGATGACAGGCTTATGGTAGCCCCTCCAACGCTCGTGAAGCGGGCTCGCGTCCCACTCCCTTACCGCAGAAAGCAGAGTGTTGGAGGAGGTGTAGATGGCCCTTCTGGCGGTAGCGCTCCTCGCGCGCAGCAGCGCGGGCCAGCCTGGCGCGCGCCCCTCCGCGAACATGACGCTTGCGCTGCACCAGCGCGGCGGCCGGAACATGGCGCGTCATGCGTCGTTGTACTGCTCGCGCATATCCCTCGCTGCCGCACAGGTGTAATGTGACCACAATTCAACTGTATAGACGCTAGTGCAGAAACTTATGAACAGTTGCCTTCTGACACCTTCGCTGCACTTGGCGAACCTTCTGGCTAGCATATTCGCCCGCACCGCAATAGCTCGTCTCTGTCTCTCTATGTCTTTGTGGTCTTTCATACTCGACAGTAGAATGTGCCCGAGATACTTCACCTCGTGTACTCGATGCAACTGTTTGCCATTTATTAGTAGCGGAGGTATATGTGATGGCGTGTTGGCGGCCTCCATGAGCATATACTCCGACTTATCGGGATTGTATGCCATGTTGTGCTGGTTAGCGTATCTTTCGCATTCGGCTAGGAATTCCCGCATAGCCGCCACCGATGGAGCAAGCAGGACCATATCGTCCGCATACGACAAGTGGTTCGCCATTGTACCATTAATGGAGCAGCCTACTCCGGTCTCCGTCAGAGCCTGTGACAGGCCATCCATGTACACATTGAACAATGCTGGTGACATGCTACTTCCCTGCCTTACGCCACAATTCAGGCCAGTAGACGCTGAGGTAGCTCCTTTCCATCTCACCACATTGCTTTGTTGGGAGTACCACTTTTCCAGAACATGAATAATTGGTGTCGGCGTTTTTCGTGCTTGTAATTTTTTCCAGAGGAGTTGGTGATCGACTCTGTCGAAGGCTTTGCTCAAGTCCAGGAAACAGGCATATACGGAGGTTTTTCAGGATTTGTAGTACCCCACAATCTGTTTGAATGCATAGATAGCCGAAGTAGTCGAGACATTACTTTTAAAACCAAACTGGCTGTCGGCACTATGTAGAAATGGAGCAGCAAGCTGATGAAGCACCCTTTCCAATAGCCTGGCTACTATGTTCGCAAAAGCAATAGGGCGGTAATTGCTCGCACTCGTAATGTTTTTCCTCCTATTTTTACATATAGGTACAATTACCGTATCCGTTAAATCCTGCGGTAAATGTCCAGTTTTCAGTATGGCTGTAAACAAGAGGGCCAATAATTGCAGCACACCCGTGCCGCCGTATTTTACATGTTCAACCGTCAGTCCATCTAACCCGGGAGATTTCCCGCGCGTCATTTGTTTGACAATGTTGGCGAGGTCTGTTGCCGTGATAGTGGTCGATATCGGAACGTCAGCGTCGATTTTTGCGTCAGCCTGATGGACAATAGCAGGCTTCGGTTGCGTGAAGAGTTTACTAAATACCTCTGCCACTTCACCGTCATCGGTTCGCCCGTCAATATGCGAAGGGAAGCTAGACGTAGGTTCAAAAATCTTGTTTACCCGTTGCCAAAATTTTCCGAAGTTCGTATATTTCATCTCAGTAGCAATGTTGTCCATAACTATTTGTTCCTGTTTATTTTGACAAAAACGTAATGCTTGTTTAAATTGCGCCCTGCATTGTTTACGTCGCTCAGCCGCTTCACCCGTAGATGGGCAACCGGTTTGGTGCCATAGACGTAATGCGCATCTCGAAGCGGCATATTTTTCTGCCGCGTATTTATTCCACCCAGGAACTGCTACGGTTCTATACCGTAGATTGTTGCGTCTACATAAAGCTACTCGAGCTGCGTCTTGCATAATCAAAGTAGACCTTAGTTTAGATATCTTCAGGAATCGTTGGCGTGGTAGGCACGGCAGTATACGTTAGGTGTTCGTGGCGTCCAAAGGTTTCATATTTTGGCGGGTAGGTATACTAGATTATCTTAGACACAATTATCATAATTACTTTTTGCATCAACCTATATTTAATAATTATGTGATGCACACATAGACATTATCATTAACTCCTTCAGTTCATTCATGCCAACTCTCGTGAATCGGATCGAATCCGAATCAAATTTATATGGGACCATTAAAGGGGTCCAAGCTTCCAATTAAAAAAATATTTTTTGAAATTGGTTTACAAATGGCGGAAATGTGAGGTAAAAGCATAAAAAATAATTTAATAAAAAACCAGTCTACTTGAGAAACTCCTCCTTCTTTTAAGTCAGTTGATAATAGGATATTACAATCACGTCAAATACATATGCAAAAACTTCCTCTCACCCCAAACGCATATACCATCTCCTTACCGTCGTGGGTAAAAACAGTAAGAACCAGTTTCGAATCGTCGAAGGTATGTTTTGTAGTTCTCTACTAAAAAAATACATAAAGTAAATACATTCTAAGACGTATAAACAGTCAATTTTTCATTAATTTTTTGACTGGTATACAGGGTGTTAGGCAGAAGGTTGGACAAACTTCAGGGATTAACTCCGTAGGTCATACTCATCAACTTTGAGAGCTAAACAGCCAAAATGTATGGAACAGCTGTTTTTTATTTCGCGATTTGGATGTTGGTCCCATCATTAAGGTTGATGAGAATGACCTACAGAGTTAGTTCTAAAATTTGTCCAACCTTCTCCCTAACACCCTGTATACATTGGTGCAACGCGCAATACGTCCGCTATAAATTTGTGAAATATGTAATGTTAAAATATGTAACCTTTTAAGTATTAAGTCGAAATAAATTATTCTCGATATTTTTTTAAATTTCTGTAAATAAGGTTTTTTACAATAAATATTTAAATATAGAAGTAAAATAACAATACTAATTCAAAAAAAATATATGAAAAACCTAACCTACGAGTGCCACCGGCAGCGGGGCAGGGCTCAAGCTACCGGTGGTTAGGGCTACAGAGAGAGGAACCTCCTCACAATGCGTGCCGTGTCGAGTAGTACTGCCTTCTGTATCTGGCCCTTGATCCAGCCATCTAGCGAGTCTCTTGAGGTGTTGGTCGAGACTCTTCGCTATAGGACCGTTTGCCGGAACAACTATCGGGACAATGATCGTCGAGTCAACACCCCACATGGCCGTCACCTCGTGAGCCAAGTCAAGGTACTTGCTGAGCTTGTCCTTCTCGGCCTTCACGAGGTTCTCATCATGCGGGATGGTGACGTCGACAAGCACTGCCCGGCGTTGCGATCGATCTGTCAACACGATATCAGGCTTATTGGTAACAATTAGTCCTGCCCGTGATGACAGATCGATCCCAATAGAGCGTAGCATGACCATTTTCGAGAACTGGCGCCGGTGCGTACTTATAGTACGGCACTTCAGACTCAACAAGACCATATTGAAAAGCAAGTTGCTGATGGATGATCCTGGCTACCAGGTTATGTTTGTGCAAGTACTCGCCGTTGGCCAAATGCGAACAACCGGAAATTATCGACAAATGTTGACCGTGCCATCCCTCAATATATTTTCGGTAATTGTTCGTCATTATGACCTCGTCAGCAATTGCACAGACAAAACCTTCGGTTTCCCCAAAGAGGTCACCAAATCGTAGCCAGTTCACGGACGCTAAAAAGTCTACGTCGGGCCTTGTTAGGGCCCGGTAGAAGCGTCCGTGTAGCTCCTTGCTCTTCCATACGTTCTTGGGGTCTGCAGTGCTCAACACCGTTGGTTTGCGCCAGTTCTCGTTTGCCAAGGAGAGAGGCTTGAGGCTCTTGTCTACTGCAACCACATCACGATGCATCCCGCACTCATTGCTAAGGAAATAATCCCTGAGATTGCACACCTCGCGGTTGAGGATTCTTAGCATTTAACATGCCTCGACCTCCACATTTCCTCGGGATGTACAATCTGATAACAGATGAGCGAAGGTGCAACATGCGATGTGATTTAAGCAGTAGACGGACCCTCCTATCCAGGGCGTCCAGCTCAGTCTGAGTTCACCTTAGTATGCCAAAGGAGTATGTGAGCACCGGCATCACCCAGCCATTGAAGGCGCGCACCTTATTGCCACCCGACAAAAGACTATTAAGAACTTTTGTCAAACGGCAGAAGAAGCGCTCCTTCACTGACTGCTTTACATCGCCGTCCACAATACCAAAAAGACTGTGACATAACCAAGATATTTGTAGGTTTCAACTTCGGAGAGAGATCCGAGATTCATTGACTCAGAAAGCTGCAAATTCGATAAATTTACAACTTTCCCTCGTTGAACATACATGACTGCACACTTATCTACACCGAATTCCATCTTGATCGTATTACTGAACTCTTGTGTGATTTTCAATAATGCGATAAGATCTTGGCGCTTCGTTGCAAACAGTTTGAGGTCATCTATGAACAATAAGTGACAAATGACTTCAGCCTCTCTACAAAGTCGATAGCCAAGCCCGGAATCCGTCAGCAAAGAGCTGAGAGGATTCAAGGCTAGGCAAAAACACAAAGGACCCAGACTGTCACCCTGGAAGATGCCTCTTTCAATCCTTATCAAGTTAGGCGAATCAGAGGGGACATCTCGACCACCTGGTTGACTAAGGACTGTGACCCACTGCCTCATACACACACCTAAAAATTGGTTCAATAGCCTCACACGGGTGTTCAAAAGCACGCATCCAGTCTCCTTCTGTGTGCACGACAGGCACCGACCAGATGCCTGTCGTGCACACAGAAGGAATTGCTGCTCCAGAAATTAATCATAGCAGCAGGATCCGCTAGGATTAATTATTATTATTATTATTATAAATTATAAGACGTATAAACAGACAATTTTTTGACTGGTATATACATTGGTGCACCGTGCAATAAGTCTGACATTTTGTTTTTTTTAGACATTACATAGGACGCACGCGCTGCGTGCGAGAGTCGTTAACGCGGGAAATGTTAATTGTAGGCAGAGCCGTCCGTGCGCAGCGAGGCGTGGCAGCCGACTAGCGTTCGTGTCTTCTACGAGACACAGAGATCGGCACTTATCGCGCGGGCTTGAACGTGTGGGGATAGCCTGGCACATCCTCAAATTCAGTTAGCGACAATAATATTGTTTGGTAGATTCGTACCTAGGTTTAAGTAAAGGATTTATATTTTTCGTTTTTTAATTTTAAAGACTGAACCCAGTTCAATGCGTATAATTTTGATTTAGAATGCCAATTGTTCTGTTTTTTTATGTTTCAAATAATAAAATGTTGTTTTTTTATAAAGTACGCCTTTTGATATCTCATCATGTCTTCTCCTCAAACCGCATCGCTCTCCGTAATTGTACTCCTATAATAACCTAAAATGCCGTTATTTCCAGATTAACGCACACATTAGGGCTTTTTTTATGTATTAGAAGTAAATATTTTCGTTGCTTTATTAATTTGGTGTAAAAAGTTAAAAATTAATACATTCAGGTTCGGTAAGTGAAACACCGGGGCAAGTGGAACGCTTTCAAATATCTCTTAAAATAATAGCTTCAATAAAGCACAGACGTGTCGGTATAGTAGTTATTGTCATAATAGTTCTGGATTCAAAAAAGAGATATTGCTGCGGTTTGCGGGTAAAGTAAACAAACGGATATATGTTTCACTTGCCCCAAAAAAACGTTTTTATCTTTGCTATAAAATATAAAAACACCAACTTATTTTTATGTTGCAAAGATCAAAAGAGCTTAAAATTACTTTCGTACAAAACGTCTTTTGCACTAAAATATATATATTGCTGCGGTTTGCGGGTAAAGTAAACAAACGGATATATGTTTCACTTGCCCCAAAATAACGTTTTTATCTTTGCTATAAAATATAAAAACACCAACTTATTTTAATTTTGCAAAGATCAAAAGAGCTTAAAATTACTTTCGTACAAAACGTCTTTCGCACTAAAATATATATATATATATATATATATATATATATATATATAGGTACACTATCCCAATTATCATATATCCAACAAGATAAAACACAAATTTCTTGAATTTTCGTATTCCTAATTTTGAATGATCATAATTCCGAGATTTCGGACACTTATTTTGGTCACTCTTCTAGTTTATTCATCAAATTTCAACAAAGATAGTTTAGTTCTGACGCTCGCTCAGATCACGCGCTATTGTGGTCACAGCTCAACCTAACCCTACTCTCGAGCTCATCGTCTCACCTAATTTGATTCTCATGCTAGGATAGAACAGAAACCGAAAAACATTTGCTTAAGTCCCACTAAAAACTTAAAAGTAATAAGTAGGCCGAGTTTTCATATGAAATGTGTTAAGTTTGGTAATAGATTGTTTAATACGACACGAATACGAGATGAGGAGACTTGGAAACCACGACTATTTTCGAACACTTGTGACGTGTCTAAAAATTTTAATAACTTATTAATTTGTGCATATTGATATGTGTTCTAATTCGATTTTTCATAGAAAAACCATAGTATTGTTTGCCGAATACTTTGTTTTGTTGTCTTCTGAAAACTATTACTTCTATTTTCTTTTTTTTCAGCTAGTTATTGGCAAAAAAAATATTAGAACGGATAAATTGTAAGTATTCATGAGCGTATTATAGTCTCTACGTTTTGATGGGTGTTAGAAACGCACTGTGATCACTTACTTTGCGTATTCGATCGATAAGTCATCCTATGAGGCCGTTGAACCTTGTCAAGCCCTGCTTGTTTGTGAGATGTTGCCAATAAACGCTTATGGTTTAACTCCTTTTTCACAGCGTGCTCGAACTGTCGAGGGATCAGTTAGAAATATTTAAAAAAACCTCTGTCTCAACTATGTCTAAGTATCGATGGATATTATTACAGGAAGTCACGACAAATTTGGTCACGATCTCGGAAATGGATGATTCTAGGTTGATAGGATAAAGGGCAACTCCCTGATGCCAAATGAGTCGGCCTGCCTGCGCACAGTGGTTGCGTTATATATATATGGCGACTGAAAAACGTGTTATCGTTCCCAAAATAAAACGATATGGGAAATGGCTGAATCTTGTACAAAAAGTAAATACTAGTTATACAGCACGGCTAGCACATGTTTCCCATGACTTGTTTGTTGCTCGGATCTCCCTTTCTTTTTAGTCTGTTACGATAGAGACGCACTGAGCGACAAGAGAGAAAATACAACGTGTGCTACCCGTGCTGATGTCAAATAAGTATGCAAAAACAGACCACAATTCTGCCCTACTAAGGATAATGGCGATATCTCAGACAAAACATTTGTAGAAATTGCAACCTAGTTTCAAACAGAAGAGAGTTGAATCTGCTTTGGCTTTTGTATTTAGTTATTGCATTTTTGCTTAGGAGGGCAGAATTTTAGTCACGTTATGGCGCTATAACCTTCAAAGCTAGTTTATTGTTACCAAAAACAAATGATAAGGGCATTTTTTTGCCGGTGAGTGTAATTATATTAGTCGTTCAAGGAAAACGGCTTAGTAAAAACAGGATTACAAAAATTCTAAGTGTTACAATAGGAAAAATCAAAAGTAAATATAAACTATTTGTGTGCGTAATTTTTTTTAGGGCTTACCGAGTGGAACTGTTCTAATTATACCACCATTTTTTTATTATTTCAGATTACAACTCCTAAGTTACAACAAACAGGTAATTTTTATGTATAAATTTTTTCTTGTATCCGGTAATAGTAGGGGATCCGAATAGGTGACGACTTTCACCTAGCTTTTTATTCGATAAAAAGTATTTTATATTAAATTTAATATGCTAAGTTATATATTTATAATAGGTTGACTGGAAAATTTCAGTCCTGTCCTTGTATGATTAAAAAAAACCTTTTTTTTTTAAATGTCCGTAGAATATGTTTGAATTTGAATCATTTATTTTAACAATAAAACAAGTAATGAAATATTCAAAATCCACAACTTTTCACCGATGAATTATATAAAAAACCATGAAAAACTAAGTATTTTTCGTTAAAATTCCTTCCTAATCTAAATACTGAAGAATAAGGGGCTGTGACACCAAACTTATATTAATAAATAAAAAACGTGTGCGTCTCGGGACGCCCGACAGAAGGGATAACTAATCTAAATCTGCGGGTTAGAGTGGGAGAGGAAGAGCTTGCCTGCCGCTGCCGTATGCGTGAGAGAAAGGGAAGCCAGACAGACTGACGCCGTAACGCGCTACGCAACGAAGCGGTTTGCCCTACCATAAGAAGTTATCACTTCAAGAACTTCACATGAGGCAATTTTTTTAAATCTGATTACGGGTTCGCATTTGTGGTCCCAACGGGCCCTCAGATATCGATTTTCAAAACGATCGAACCAGTAACAAAAAAGTTCAAAATGGCGGCCACTTTTTTTTAACGTGATTACGGTTTCGCATTTGTTGTCCCGACGGATCCTCAGATATCGATTTTCAAGACAATCGAACTAGTAACAAAAATGTTCGAAATGGCGGTCACTTTTTTTAAATCTGATTACGCGTTCGCATTTGTTGTCCCGATGGATCCTCAGATATCGATTTTCAAGACAATCGAACCAGTAAGAAAAAAGTGCAAAATGGCGGCCACTGTTTTAAAATCTGATTACGGGTTCGCATTCGTAGTCCCAAGCGGCCCTCAGATATCGATTTTCAAGACAATCGAACCAGTAACAAAAATGTTCAAAATGGCGGTCACCTTTTTTAAATCTGATTACGCGTTCGCATTTGTTGTCCCGACGGATCCTCAGATATCGATTTTCAAGACAATCGAACCAGTAACAAAAATGTTCAAAATGGCGGTCACCTTTTTTAAATCTGATTACGCGTTCGTATTTGTTATCCCGACGGATCCTCAGATATCGATTTTCAAGACAATCGAACCAGTAAAAAAAAAGTTCAAAATGGCGGCCACTGTTTTAAAATCTGATTACGGGTTCGCATTTGTAGTCCCAAGGGGCCCTCAGATATCGATTTTGAAGACAAAAGAAGCAGTAACAAATAACTTAAACTAATCACTTTCAAAAACGGTGATAGTTTTAGGTTATAATTATGCTCACTGTCAACAGTATTTACGCTTAGAAACGCAATACGGGGTGACGTCAGCAGGTATGATCAAATACCGTTTACCATTTTCGTCCATATCTGATGTAAGTTACGATTGGCCTAGCGGCTGAGAAGTAGGTCTATGACGCCATGGTGCCGCGGCTCAAATCCCATGATTCCAGTATCTTTTTGTATTTAAAAAATTGTTTAAAAATTTAATACTACCGCTCTGCTGTATGCATGAGAGAAAGGGAAGCCAGACAGGCTGTCTAGTAACGCGCGTTGCGTAACGAAATGGTTTACCCTCCGTAAAGAAGTTATCACTTCAAAAATATGCCCAAAGTATGTCTTTAGTTTATTGCAGAAAACGGAAATATCACGATTATATAAAAAAAAACAAAAGATTTTCAATTTTACTTATTTTTATTAAACGCTACAACTTAAAAACTAAATAAGTACTTTTTTATCTTCTTTTTTGATGAAGTTGATTAATTAAATTGTCCCTAAAACATTATTTTTTTGTTCAAAACTGGCCACTTTTTTTTTCTTTCATACATTTTTCTATGGGACCAATATCCATATGATATTTTACTAAATTATTTTTTTCTCAAAACTTAGTCGTAGGATTTCATTGCCCACCAAGTATTTTTATATATTGACCAATACACTTAATTTTTTTTTAATCAATATTCACCGAAGCTTTTTTTCCATACTTTCCGTGCGGTGTCCTTTTCGTGCCAGAACTACTGGTGACTGTATACACAGATGAACTGTTTTCTTCCCCCACACAGCACTATTTTTAGCTATCGTATAGGACGGTTAAGCACAGTACTACTACCATGCATGAGTTTACAGTGAGCGTACTCGCTAACTACGGCAAAAATGTTTTGTATGGAGAATTGTACGCGCCTCTAGCGGTCACTTAATACAGGGTGACTGGTAACTCGACCTATTCCATAAAAAGGGTTACACTACAGCTGATTTGCAATAATTTTCTCCCAGTTAACTGGGGGTCTAATGTCACTGGTTTCCAAGTTATTTAACCTTTTAGGTATTTTAAAAATTTTCGTCTTTTGATCTAAAACTATCGATTGTGGAAAAACTACTTCACTCTGGGAACTAAATATGCATTTTTAACCGACTTCATTCTAATAGCTGATAAATAAGCAAATGATTCAAACCAAAATACTTTGCATAAATTCCAAAAACCTCAGAAATAAAAGGTTCTTAAATCACAAGTAAATATTGGGATTACTCAAAATAAATGTAAGACACTTGGCGTACAAATCATGGAAAAAACTTCCTCCTGTAAATCATTAAATAGTTTGCATTTTATTGACTTTTATTGTTTACAAAATAAATATAAAAACAAACAAAAACAGCATAGCGTACCTAGCGTTTGAGAATTTATACATTGGCTATGAACTATGACTTTAAAATAATAAAAAAAACAAATGTAAAGCCTAGTTCTAGTGCAGGGGTTCCTAAACTTTAAGATAACTGATCACCCATCAACTACCTTTTTTTTTTATGGAACCCCTATATCAAATAATTACAAATGTGAAAACTCCGTTAGCACGTTTTAGGTTTTTTTTTAAATATAAAAACTATTATATGTTTATTTATTTATTTATTGTCTCGCATATATCATAAAGTAAATAAAAACGTGTTATTAAATACTCCAACTTGTTTTTTTTTGTGCTTGAAGTAATCAATGAACTTTCTAGTCTTTATCACGTTTTACAGGTAAACCCGTTACTTAATGCTACTATATTCGTATATATTTGAGATGGTCACATTACGACCTTTCAAATGATACCTATAATAACAAATAATAATAATAATTTATTTGTAATAATCAGAGGACTTTTTTGACATAAATAATTTACATTTTGCCATTATTTCAATTTTAATAGTTTAGGTATCCTATGTCACCCGGGATGGTGAAAAGGTTCTAACGATATCACACACATTTAAATTGGCTCAGGCGTTTAGAAGTTATGGTGGAAAAAAGAACCGTACATAAGTACATACCCATATATATGAATCCTGAAAACATTACACAAAAGAAAAAAATAACACAGACATTTTGGAATAAATAAAAACAGATGTGTTTATTCGCTAATCGCAGAAGTACCAATAGATGTATTTCTGATCCATTTTTGTTTTTTTTTATTGCTTACTAATGACACTAAACGGCCAGTAGGTATTAGAAAAAATACTATGATGTTGGAACATTTGCATACCGAGAATATATTGAACGCCCCCGTAATCGTTAGGCTTGAACACCACACAGCTATCTTCCAGAACCTCAATTTTCTACATTCTCAAACTATTTAGTAATCAGACTATCCTGCTCTTTGGTAGGATCCGGTTACCTAGGGCCACTTCCTTGTATGACCACCGTGTAAATTCCTACATCGGCCATTTCTTTGTTAGTAATTTTTTTGTTACGACCACTTCCCCGAAAGACCACATTGCGAATTCTTATTACGGCCACTTCCCCGAAAGACCACATTGCGAATTCTTATTACGGCCACTTCCCCGAAAGACCACATTGCGAATTCTTATTACGGCCACTTCCCCGAAAGACCACATTGCGAATTCTTATTACGGCCACTTCCCCGAAAGACCACATTGCGAATTCTTAGTACGGCCATTTCCCCGAACGACCACTATGCTTTTGTTTTTGTTTCCTCGGTTTTCGCACCGTGTGATGGTACGGTACCCTACATTGTGCGTGGTCCGACACGCACTTGGGCGGTGTTTTATTATGCTAGGTCAGCACGGATAAGTCCGGCATATTTTATTCTTATGAGAAGTCCGTCATATGTACGGTAGGATCATCATGTTCCGAGCCAGGTGACGCATAATAATTTTATTAGAAGGAACACTATGTTTGGCGAAACAAATGTATAGACAAGGTAAAAAATAAATAATAAAAAATGTGGTCTTAACGGAAAATATCAAGTTTATTACAGAATACTTAAAACAGAACTTCTAAGGTCAACCTAGCACGTAAAATTAAGAAGACATACAATTAGTCATAGGTACGAGTTATATGGAGTACGTAGGCCAGATAGTGTTTTATTATTTAAATTATTATTTCTTATTGCCTTTTTTATCCTTGTCTGGTTTAAGTAAAAGAGTTAGGAAAATTATTTTATTTAAAAATGACATGGGAGTTATTTCATTGGCTTCCAGTTTTTTCAAAAGCACTTTGTATTTCCGGTCAAAGATTATAACATCAGGTTTTCTGTTTTTTTTCTTTTGAAAAATATGCTGAAAATCTTTGTTTTCATGATGAAACGCCTCTTTCCTCAAACATTTTAAAAACAGGAACAAGTTCGGCGTTTTGGGTAGTATCGTGTTTAAACGATGGTGCCAACCCTCAATGGCGTTCGTAGTCCGAAATTTGTCTTCGGAACAACAGATTCCCACCACCGTTACTTTGTTGAACCAAAAGTCTTCAAAATATTTTTTAAAATCCAACACAACGGTAGTCATTGGCTTTGGAGTATCGTTTAGCAGCGTAGACCATGTTTGTTTTATTTTATTAGCCGGCAGATAAGGCAGATGGGTAACTTTTCTTGTCAACCTTCGTCCGTACGGTGTTTTGTTTAAGTTAAGCTTTTTAGCCTTTCTCCTTACTGCCCTGCTATAGTGAACCTGGCAACCGGTTACAATGGCATGCGGAAAAACTGCACGAACACTGTTTAAAATCGCCAATTCGTAGTCACATTTGAATCTGACAATGTTGACACAAAGTTTTTCTTTCAACGTATGAAAGAATCGTAAATACGTCTTCTGTTCCTTATTGGGGAGTAATCCGTATATAACTGGAACGAGATTTATGGTCTCGTCTGTCGAATTATTATCTAAATGAACCGCAAACAATTGATAAAATGGATGTGGGGCAGCATGAAATGTTCCATCCGCGTAATAAGATCCGTCCAGATTCTTAATTAGATCTTTACCCATTTTAGACGCAAATATTAAAATTTTGTCGTGAAGACCATCTTCGTATACTAAAAAATCTTTAGCTAATGTACCTTCAGCTATACGAACGTCTGCTAATTCTCGAAAACTGAGTTTGTCGGTGTCCAAAAACCTTTTTCTAGCCGCATATAGTCCATTTTTAACCGATGAAAACAGTGGGATGTACTTAGCAAATCGTTGGCCTTTTCTACCTATCAAGTTTTCCACGTAACTCTCGTAAATCTGTTGTACTGAGGTCAAGTTATAGCATACTTCTTTTTTACAGGCGTCTAACATTATGTCTATTTCTCTTTTCACGTAGTTTGGTCTGCACTGGTGATTTTTATTCACAAGCAATATTTTTTTTCCTTTTGGATCAATTGTTATTGACGCATAACAGTTGCCTCTATCGGTGCATCGCCAAAGTGTTGTGCCGTTATGGTTTTTCTTCCCCGTACGCAAGTTATATTGGTAGCCCTTATGTAATGCAACGGGTTTACCTTTTCGACTTTTTATGAACTGCAATTCGTCTTTTTCGTCCATGGTAATCAGTGATTTGCAGATCCTTATGTGTTTTTTAAATATTTAATGTGTACAATGTGTGTGAAATTGTCTTGGGCCACTGACACTATAGAAATAAATCACAATGAAAAGTGTTTCATTTGACGTGTGACAGAAAATAATCTCCAACTAGCCAGTTATTACATAACCAAATGCAATAAGGCGGCAACATACTAAATGGTGCAGCAGCAATATGCTGGGACAAATCGTAGAAGAATGACATTCATTATTGATTGGTGGTTATTCGAAAACCTGACGAGGATTGGTTTACGAGGAAGGTTATCATTAGACCCCGTTATCTTGTCGCACTGAAATCATTTTTCAGTAGTGCTTGATTAGTTTTTTTATCGATCTTCTTGATATCGATATTTATATAATACAATTTAATTTGAATTTACCGCCCAATGTGGAACTTGTCATCACGAAAATCCCTAAATAACTCTTAGTTACACTAACGTTGTACAGTTGTGGACCGTTTATTGTTATTATTCTAGAAAAACTATGATAAAACCTAACTAACGAGCACTCTACACTTTTATGTCATCGTTTATTCTTGTATATATTTTATACAAAAACAATACCTAGTACTGACTTAGTGTCTCCTTTTTGGAATTATCAGTGACATATTGTATCGACATTTAGATAGTCGATAAAAAAACATTCTCGCACTACTGAAAAATAATGACAGTGCGACAAGATAACGGGCTCTAGTTATCATATAGAGAAGTCACAGTTTGAGGATGTGACCATAACAGGAAAAGGTCGTTTGAGGAAGTTGGCCATAAGAGGAAAAGGCCGTTTTAGGAAGTGGTCATAAGAGGAAAAGGCCGTTTTAGGAAGTGGTCATAAGAGGAAAAGGCCGTTTTAGGAAGTGGTCATACGAGGAAAAGGCCTTTAGCGGATTGTGGCCTTTCGGGGAATATTGTTTCTAAGTGGCCATTAAAGGAAGTGGCCCATTGGGGAAGTGGCCGTTTATAACACTTGACCTTATAAGGAATGTGGCCATAAGTGACCAGATCGCTTTGATAATGTAACCTTGTAGATACTTTTAGAATCTGATAAACAGAGTGAAGCTGGAGAACAATACTTTAAAGCTTTATTCCTACAGCATTATAGCTTCGAGCGTGACTGGGGCCAGGATGCTGACACCAAACAGGATCCAACCGCAGAAACCGATGCTAGAGAAATAGACGAGTGAGTATCTAAATAAACTTAGCTTATTTATTTTTTATTTAAAACAGGCATACATACATACATATCTAACATTACAGATAGATGTTACATTTTTATCTTATTGCTTTTAACTATGTAAGCCTATGACAGGCGTTCATAACATTCCGATATAGCATTTGTTTAAAAGTGTCATGCTAAAAAAATCTTGATATCATGTAATGAGCCATAAGAGAAGGACGCAAAAAAATCACTAAACTACTTATAACATCAACGTAACGTAGCGGGTAGAGACGTATTTATATTTTAATATTACACCTAGATCGATGATTACCCGGGTACGTCCTTTAGTTCCGCATAAAATTTGTATATTTACTGGAGGGAGATGCGGTTTCCTATAATTAGGTAATCATCGATCTAGGTGTAACATTTAAATATATATGTAGCTTCTGGGTTTAAAAAATAAAACCATACAATTCGTTTACTCAGTTTATTTTACTGATTTTTAGGTTTTAAAGCAATAAATATTAATTTTAAAAATACAAAGCTCTTGCAGCGCTCACACCCCATCACTCTCGTAGTCGTCATCTATCTTCCTCACTCACGCATCGTTCTCAACCTTTCTAATCTGTTCGTTCAATCATCTCAATCATCGGTCATTCGTCTAATCCGCTCACTCCTACACTCGGCGTTCCTTCAGTCTTGACTGTCCCCAGGCATTCCAAATCTTGAGTACATCATTACATTCTAATCTAATGGCTCATATCCTTGTCACACACTCATACTCATACTCAACCATATTACAATAACGCGTCTTGTTCATCAACTTACAACTAGAACAGCAGAGACTTAGGTATAACACCAATAACGTTATGTAGCAGCCTTTGAACATAGCTCTAACTACTTATTTAACACGGAAAAAATAACAACAAATTTTAACACAGTAACTATACTACTATTGCAGTAACAAGTGGTTATAGAGGCAGTCGGGATAAGAGTGACTATAAAAAGTTACCTTATGCATGGTGCAGAGGTTACTGACCCCATGGCCACGGCTTCATGAGATCAGCTGATGTTGAAGTGCGAAGGGGGCCCCTCTGACGAACCATCCAACTTCTCGACGTTGTACCTGACCTTGCCTCGAACCGCTACTTCTTCATTATGGTCCCAAATATTTTGGTTTCCACTTTAAACAAGTACCAAACTGCGTCCTCATACTAGCAACACGATCTCCGATCCGGTACAGCGTGCTTTTCTTGCGCCTTTAATTGTAAGTTTGCTTGTTGTCTTCTTGAACCTTTAGTATCTGTGTCATTGATGTACGCCGCAACTCTTCTCTGTGGGCAATGTGTGCCTTGCGCTCTTCTTGCAGCAACAAGTCTAAATCTTCTTTGCATCTCATTTTGGTTCCTAGCATCTGCTCGAACGGCATCGTATCGATACTACGTTGATACGTGCTATTTAGTGCCGTCTGCGCCCTGGCAACATGTTAGTACTGTGCTGCTGGTTCTGCAATACAAAGTTTAGTTAGCACAGATCATGGTGCGGTGTATACGCTCGACATGCCCGTTTCCACGCGGCACTCACGTCGTAATGACTGAATGCTGAATGTTTTCTGCAGCACAGTATTCTTTGAACTCAATGCTGGTGTAAGCGGCATCTCTGTCTGTAATAAATCTTGTGGGATTCCCAAAGGTTTGTTCCTGTATTCTTAACTTTTCGATAGTTTCTTTGGCGGTCGCCGTGTTCACTGGGAACAACCACACAAATTTTGTAAACCCGTCTACTACTGTTAATATGTGATTATACATTTTCTTCTTCTCCGACCATGGTCCTAAATGTTCACAATGTAAATGTTTGTAAAGGAACACTTCCTTTTTCAATTGTGTTAAGGAAACCTTCTTGCTTCCCAGTCTTCTTGGTTGCTAGCAAACATGGAACACAAGTTACCAAAAATTTCTAAGATAAATATTTTATGAAATTATCCTCCGTTATTATTTCCACCATTTTCTTTTTCCCAAAATGACCATTTTCATGTACTTTCTTTATCACATAATCCTCCAAACCTCTTGGCACAACTAGTTGCAAACCTTTATATAAAATTCCATCTTGGATGCTGTAGTCAAGGTAGGTTTTCTCTTTAACAACCTCTAGGATCGCCTTTAAACCATCATCCAGCTCCTGAGCTCTCTTGATTTGATTCCATAAAGCCCTTATGATATTGCCAATGAATGATGATCGACTTAGCACATCTATATGCTTCATATGCGATCCTTTTCGGTGCTCAACCTCATAATCATATTCCCGTACAAGTAACACCCATCTGGCGACTCGTGTACTCAAGTCCTTTTTTCTTAATGTCAACTCGAACGCGTGACGATCCGTGACAATTTTAAATTTAATGCCAAACACATAAGGCCTGAACTTCTTCACTGCTCTAGCTCATATCTAGCTGTATACTTCTTTTCTGGATCACTTGTTTTGCGACTCATGTAGTGTACAGGATGCAATTCACCATCTTCGGAACAAAGCTGCATCAGGACCGCAGCATATGCCATTATTGATGCATCCGTGTACAACTCGGTCTTCAAGCATGGGTCATAAATTCTCAATACTGGATGATTAGCTAGTATACGCTTTAGCTCCTCAAATGCTTCTTCCTATTCAGTGACAAAAGCACAATTCATATCTTTCTTCAGCAAATCAGTCAAGGGTCGTGCAATTAGCGCAAAATATCGAATGAACTTTTTAAAGTATGAGGCCAGACCGACAAAGCTGTGAAGTTGCTTCAAAGTTGTAGGTTGAGGGAATCTCAACACTGCGTCTGACGGCCTCACTGTTCCATTTTCCACCACATGACCGAAGTACTCTACTCTTTGTTGTACAAGTTGAGACTTCTTCCAGTTCATCTGTAGGCCATACTGCGATGCACGCAGCAGTACCAGCTTCAGTCGTTCAACGGCTTGTCTCTCATCCTCTGCAATTATTATGATATCATCAATAAAAAATAAAATAAATCCTTTTTCTATTAGGTCCCTGAAAATTGCATTCATGAACCTCTTGAAAACCTTAGGGCACACAGACAGTCCAAATGGAGCCCTCAGAAACTCGTATCGACCATAATGCGTCACAAATGCGGTATATTTCACCGAGTCCTCATGAATGGCTTAGTGAAAATATACATTACTTAAGATCCTGAGGAACCCGACTGCCTTCCATTACACATTTACTATAACATTTACTAAAAATTCCTGACCGAGAATCATAGCAAATGGCATGGTAACAAATAACGTATAAAATAATGTTTTCGTAGCACTGACCATCTATCGTAATGTTTGTTGTGAAATAACCTAACGAAAACACTCGCGTCGATCCAAGTCCAGTCAACGAAATTTCATCCTTTATGTAAACTGGAGCACTTAAAGACACGTAGCAATCCCACGTAACTAAATTTAAATCGTTAAATAATTTTGTTGATTTCTATATCGCGTATGCCCTCTACAATATCGCGACATAATCTGGCATCTTTCCTCTCTTGCCTAGCTCCTTCATAATAAGCATGTAGTCTTGACATGTCTCGTCCTGTTACTTAGTATATGTCAGACTGTCCCACTATACACAATTGCTGTCGAATTTTTTTATAAATTTGAATACTAAATCCGTTTAATATTGTTTAAAAGCAACGAAAAAGGGGATTTTACCGTTGGATTATTAAATGTCTGTGTTATCGTTAATTAAATTGAATAAATTGTGTGAATTACGGCTTAAAAATACCTACGTGACGTTATTCGTATGTGCGAAATTTCAACCTACCCACATAATCATAATCGTCAACTTCCTACCCTCCGAAATTTTATTAAATAGTGTTGCCAGGAATAAAAACAGAACTGTTCGGCATTTTGTTTTTCGCGCTCGTTTATTAAAGCGCATCTACCATGACGTCGCGCAGCAGAAATAAGAAAATTAAATGCAGTATATGTGAAAATGAAATATTCAACAACGGATATTTAAAATGCTGTTCGTGTGAACACATTTTTCACCTCGATTGCACCAAAGTAGTTACCAGAAGTAGATTTTTAGTCATGACCAATGTCACTAAAAAGTAATGGAAATGTGTGAAGTGCCGTAACCACTCCCCTAATGTAGGACTCGTGACATCGGTCGCTTCAAAAAAACTTTCGCCAGATAAAACCGCCGAAGAGCCAAAAAGTGCACCTTCTAGAGAAGACGGCTCATTTAACCAGGACTGTCATTTAGTAACCACGATCAGTCAAAAACCGAATACATCTCGTTCTTTATCCGAGGAGAACTTAAATGTCACAACCGATAGCGACCTTAGCACCTCTACCTGCGAAGCTTGCCGAATGTATCCACCCATGATAAATCAATTTCAATAACTGTAAAAGGTGAAATTGAGCAGAATAAACTTGAACTATTATCAGCTCACGAAGAAATTGCGAAATTGAACAATCATTTCACAAATCTAACCAAAAAAGTCGAGAGTTGTCAGATGCAAATAAGGAATTACAAGAAAATTCTAAGTGACAGTACACCACAAAAGGTAACACTTTCAAGGCTACGAAACAAAAAAAATAAGTTACTGGAAGATAGCGAAAATATTTCAATTTACTTACACCTGTGAGAAGAGAGGACTCGTCTAAACAGAGCACACCTTTTTCAACTCCTACCCTTGGCCTTGAACCTACTACTGTTGCGCCCAACATCACAACCCCGCCATCAGCAGCGACTCCGGCTCCCCCGCCTCAACTACTACCGGCAGCGCCTATTAATACTGGACCAGTTAAGCGACGCATATCAATTATAAGCAGCAATGGTACGAACAATATCTTAAACTATTCTAGAAGGATACTCAAAGATGACAAGATTTGTCACTTTAAAAAAACGTATGAAGGAATTTATTGGGTCTACCTTATTTCCTAAAAAAAAATGGTTCATTTGCTATAATGGTTCATAATCCATAATTGTTTTTTTTTTCTGAAACCGTAATGTTTTCAGACTTGTTATAAAACAAACCTAACCTAACCTAATGGGTTCAACAAGGCATTTTAAAAAATCCTAAAAAGTTTACGGTTTCAGAAAAAAAAAACCATTATAGATTATGAACCATTATAGCAAATGAACCATTATGTATTTTCATTTTATAGGAAATAAGCGTCCACCGAATTCATTACCTGCTCGATGACATCGCTCCTAATGTGAATGGTTACACTCTAAATTACTATTGTGTTATATTTATCGCAGCAGCGAATTTTGAAACTACTACAGACTATTTTAAATTGGTCAAGTTTATTCAGTTTAAATTACAAAGCATACTAATATTATAATGGGTTTACCAAATTTCAAGTAAATAAATATGGAAATCTGTTTAATAGGTGTATAGAAAAATTTAATCGAATGTTGTATGATGACGTGTGCCGTTATGAATATGCTTATGTATTGGACTGCAATAGAAACATTGAATATTCATACAAAATGTTCATAAGTCAAATGGATTAATAAACAGTAATGGTATAAAATCATATTTTATGATCTTAAAGAGCTAGTTAATGAAATAGATGCTATAAATTCTTTTTCTACTTCACCAGCAATAGCCAAAAATGTGGTTGTTAACGAATCACGCGTTGATTCTGAGCCTGAATCAGCTGATGTAGCAGTTGATAGCGCAAAGAGAACATTTTTTCGTTCATAAATCACCAAAACTGCGTAGAATTAACCCTCAACGAAGAAAACTGTCATTTCATGTCATTCACATGCGCAAGACAGCCATTTTGTTTCACATACACAATCAACTCCGTGCTGCTGCTGAGTTGATCCTTGGTACGTGACTTAGGCACTTGGTTCGACCCTCAAATTACTTATCACAACATCATCACTCAAATTTGTAATGCAGCTAGAAAATCTTTGGGCTTCGTCATACGACAGTCAAAGTTTTTCACTAATCGGAGCAGGATTAGTTCTCTATATAATACATACGTTCGCAGTCGCCTCGAAACCAATGCTATTGTCTGGAGCCCCCGGGTGAATAATCAACAGTATGAAAAAAGGTGTCCGCGTCATGTATGTTTATGTAAAGATGAAATCACTTGAGTATTTGATGCCTTTAGATTTCTTGTTAACTGTTGCAAGTGGCGCAGTCACTTAAAATTGTCTTTCTATTACTATAACGCCTTATATTGAGCTGAACGCTATCATTCTTTGTGTCCCAACACTTTAGAAATTATATATTTATATATATTTTAGAAATTATTATATAAAACAATGACATAAAAAAATCAAATCATAATTAAGTAAGCTTTAAAGGGGTAGTGAAAATGCAAATATTAGAATTACAAAATAACTCAAAACCATGAGTTAAAAAAATGGTACGACTCTTTACAATAATGACGCCACGTTGCTTACTTCGAGTGCCCTGGCTAAGGACTGTGTGTAAGAGTGAGAAGGATGCCTTGCATACCACCCGCACACCTCTCTTCATTCGTCTGTGAACTATCGGGAAGCTACAACTTCGAGCCGCGTAGTTAAAAAAGTAATTGTGCCCAGCCTCTCCATCGTGTCACGAATAGCGTCATTTGTGTCTTGCGAAATAACTTCGTAAGTACGTATTAAACTTATTATAAATGTATTTCATTTTGTAGACCAATTTGGTACTATTTGCTTAAGTTTTAGGTTAGTGTCAGTTAGCAAGAATTTGAGCGAGTTTCCACATGTTTTTTACTAATAGTCATTGGTGTTGACATCATTGTGGTAATCAACTATGGTTTTCATAATGACGCTCTTCGACAACAATGACTTTTTCGTGTTCAATAATGATTTTTGAAGACAATAATTTTAATAAAATTTTAACACCCAAAAATCAAAAGAAGGGTACTCTATTGAGATTGTAACCACTACTTTGTGAAATTTGTCATGAGGGCGCTCTTTTTTACTTACGAATATTGCAATTTTTTTTGAATAAAACAAAGCGAAAAATATAAAAAAATGTGCAACAATTATGTACAATTTATGATACTATACTATAAATATCTATATCTATATATTTCCTTTTTTTTTTCTTTTGAGTTAGTTTAGTAACACAGGAGAATATATAAGCATAAGAATAAATAATAACTACACGTAGGTGCGAATCTCCTTGGACCAGGCCCTAAATGCCGTGCTTTAAATACCTAGTTCTCCATTCACCCCGCTACGCCCGTCTGTCTTCCGCGCTTAAAGTTAGGGCTGTCACTTGCGAAACATTTTAATCGGTTTTGAATGTGGTATAATACAAGTTTAGTCACGAAATGTTATTTATGTTTTCGACGTGGAAACATTGTTACAAAATATGTTTTTTACATTCACGTTAAATTAGGTAATAATACTTTTTGATGATATTAAGATTATCTCCAGAAAATAACATGGCTTATGATGTCGCTATTAATCATCTATAAAACCCGGAAACGAGTCTATAAACCACCTTTAAAATATTAACTAACCACCTCAGGTGCCGCCAGGCGGTAGGTATCTAACGCGTCGAGTGCGCTTCAGGAGCCGCCAGGAGTTTCGCTTCTACGTCTAGGTATTATTTATTCTTATGATTTACGGTTTACGGTTGAAGGTGCCAACAACTATTGTAGCACTATCAACCACTGGGACCCTTACCAGAGGGATTGCACTGGGCTTGTCGCGCCGCCTTAGTAACCTTCCCGCTGGTCCATTCTGGCATGGATATCAGTCCGGGGCCGGCACCGACTGAGCGAGCACGCGTTTGTCACGATCTGCCTGCCGCCGTCTTGAACGATCGATCTCGGGGCGTGCCGTAATACGTAATGAAGTTAGTTTTGTGAATAACCTTAAACTTTTTATTATTTACTTGTTATGTGGTGTTGATTGATAGTAAAACACACGATGAAATGAAACGCACTTGGAAAAGCGGTTACATTGTACTGTTGTGTAGGTAAATGGTTGTTTGAATAAACAAAAGGACTTAAAATATTCTTTTTTTACGTTGACTATGAAATTGCAATACTTAGTATAACCACGATTTAGGTTTTTGATGTCCCGCCCGATATTTCGACGATGTTACAATCGTTTATACTATATTTATATAAAGGTACTGTTATTATATTAAACACGTTGTTAAGGGAACATACATATATAAATAATCCGACAAATGGAGAACCTCCTTTATTTTGAAGTCTGTTAAAAACACGTCGATACGACCTTATTACGACCGCCGCAAACGAGCGAGCGACATCTGGTGAGCTAAAACATTTTTAGCCCTCATTTATGTATTCTAGGCGTGTGACAACCCTAGCAATACACGTGCCGCGTGCGAATAAATACAAGTTATACGATAGTAAGAGAGGCATACATGTGATTATAAATACAAGTGCTTAACTAATTATTAAATAAATGAATATTAGCTGACTATAATGTCATTGGAATAAAGATTTTTGTACCTAACTCATATTTCGTGTGTTTATTTCACCATCCTATTCATTTAAATGAATAATTTTATACCGAAAAGGTTTTAAATATTTGTATTAATAAACACTTAAGTTAAATGTGAAGTATGTGTTACTTTGTACAAAATATTACTATTATGGCCCGCTAGAAAGAAGATGGCCTTCGTAGCCTATGAAAGTTTACGTCATTGAACCATCATTTCTAGGTTGCCGACTCTGCAAAAACCTTTTACTTATTCCTTTTTGAAGAACCCCATATTATAACCTCTTCGAAAAACAACCGCAGCCGCTCATTCCACAACCTGAGCGTTCGTGGAATTACATAAAATTTATCTTATACACCCTATTACAGTTAAAAAATAGTCCTCCTGGCTTTTACACCCCAAACCTATCACAGAAACAGTATTTTTTTGGGGCGTAAGTAAATTTTTTAGTATTTTTCTTGGGCATATAAGCCTTCCATTTTCTTAAATACTGGGTTTACTTTAAATATTACTTAATCATATTCTTTATCCCGAAACTATATTTATTATGTCCAAAACTGAGCTTTATAAATCAAAAAACCAAAAATGTTATGACAAAAATAATTTTGAAAAAAAAGTTTTTTTGCTGTCCTGAAAAGTTGAGTTTTGGTGTTTACGCCAATTGAGCCTAAAGGTATCGATTTCGACAGAGGTAACAGATGAGTTCCTCTCTTATACACCCTATTATAGTTAAAAAATAGTCTTCCAGGCTTTTACACCCCAAACCTATCACAGAAACAGTATTTTTTTGGGGCGTAAGTAACATTTTTTCTATTTTTCCACGGCGTATAAGCCTTCCGTTTTCTTAAATACTGGGTTTACTTTAAATAATACTTAATCATATTCTTTATCCCGATTTAATATATTTATTGTGTCCAAAACTGAACGATATATCCAAAAAAAAAATGTTTCGAAAAAATAAAAAAATAAAAAATCGTTAACTCTCCTGAAAAGTTGAGTTTTGGCATTTACGCCAATTGAGTCTAAAGGTTTCGATTTATGATCAGGTTATAAGAGGCCAAAATGTATCCACTGTATACAACTATTATAAAGTACGACTTTCAATTTAATTATTTGAGGCTCTTTTATGTTGCGTCGTAAAAGCCACCTTTGGAGCCACCATTATTTTTTGCAGAAACAATAGGGTCGTATAAGCCACGTTAGACTTACATATATCATCATAGATCCTTTTACTATAAAAACAATATCATTTACGACCTTGAAATGTAGAAAATAAAAAAAAACAGCAAATACGCCCAAACAATTACAAAAATCATGTTTTTTGGGCCAAATATTCTGGGTCGTATTCGACTTTTTTTTGGGAATTTCTCAACTTTAACTACACAGATCGATAGAGAGTGAAAAATTGAGTATAACTGCATTAAAAACTCATTTTGGCCAAAATGGCATTTACGCCAATTAAGTCTAAAGGTATCGACATAATCTTTTTTATTTCTTTATGCTACTGAAAACCAAAAAAAGGAAAAATGTTAAAATAACCTCGGCAGAGGTGTATATATTTGACTGTCTTTCATTAAAATTACTTTTTTAATTTGATACTAAACTAACACAAAAGAAAAAAAAGACATATAAATATACACACATAAATACAGTGGTGGCCACATAATTAGGGACACTTGTTTTTTCCCCATACAATTGCCTAAAAATATGACTTTTCAATTTTGACCACTAATCAAAAAGTTCTCGACCAATTTTATTGATAAATACATTTTACTTTAAATAATTAACTAAGGTTTAAACTGATGAACAGTGAAGTAATATTCAAAAAGGATCTTATATTTTATAAGGATTTAAAAACTAAGTGCTGACGCGTCCATACAAAATTCTACAACTTTGTATGAGCGCCGAATATTTATTTTTTCAAATCCTTATAAAATATAAGATCCGATCTCAACAGAGATAAATTGTACATACATTTAAACTTTACTTTATTAGTTAACGATAAATGTAACTGAAAATATAATTGGTTTAGAACTTTTTGATTGGTTGTCAAAATTGAAAAGCCATATTTGTAGGCAATTGTATGGGAAAAAAACAAGTGTCCCTAATTATGTGACCACCACTGTATATATATATATATCTCAAACGCAGGTTGATCTCATAATATTTTGTATATCTTAGGAATATTTATATATATATATATATATATAATATATATTATATGTATATCTTAGGCTTAGGTTATCTGGTAACTCTCCTATGTTACTAAACTAACTGAAAAAAAAAGGAAATATATATACGTATCACATACAATATATATATATATATATATATATATATATATATATATATATATATATATATATATATATATATATAATGTGCAACATTTATTTTCAATTTACAATATTATTAGCAACAGCGAACTTGATGTTTTCCAGGACTACACTAATTGCATCGGCCAGTTGGTACTTGGAAACCATTGTCACCGCTAGCTCAGTGCAGGAAATTGGCTAATTAGTATTATTTACGGTAGTTAGTTTTACTTAAGTTAAGTGTTACTACTCGTATATTGGTTCTTTTGTAATTTCGCCAGTAACTGTCAGCGATTAACATGTTTGGCTAGACTGTAAGAGTTAATTGTACAAATAAATAAATATATAAATAAACTTCCTAGCTTTTACGTCAACTGTGTATGGGAACTCTTTGGTTAGGTTAGTTTTAAGCTCCTCCTAGGTCTTGCAAATACGCTCAGCCCGTAACCACAGCGCTGCAGTGCCCGTCAATGCACGTCGCGCCATGAGTAGCTGCTGCACCCCCGTCCAGCCAAAGACCTCGGCGTTGTCTTCGACATCCTGAATCCACCGGCTCACTAGATACGTCTTATCTTGTCCGGTAAATATTGGGATTAGGCCTTCTGTTAGGTGTAACAACGCACCGCCACTATGCGCCATTGATGACTGCGCCGTTGCGTCTTCAAAGTCTCGAGCCTGCTACTCCGTCTTGAGTCTTTCGGCATTTTCGTCGTTAAAAGGTCGTCGCCGTCGTTAGAGAGTCTTATAATGCTGCCAGGCTTGATTTTAAAATCCAGTAGGTACCCGTCGTCTTTGCCACGTTCGTCGTTACGTTTTCAAACTTAATCTGGTTGGATCCTCTTGATCCCGGACGAGCCCCCAAATTTATAGTTTCTGGGATTCAGGAATAAAACCATACAATCGTTCACTGATTTTATTTTACTGGTTTTTAGGTTTTAAAGCAATAAATATTAATTTTAAAAATACAAAGCTCTTGCAGCGCACACATCCCATCACTCTCGTAGTCGTCATCTATCTCCCTCACTCACGCATCGTTCTCAACCTTTTTAATCCGTTCGTTCAATCATCTTAATCATCGGTCATTCGTCTAATCCGCTCACTCCTACATATATATTTACTTAAGCATAAGTTAGATGTATTATCTATTGGAAATTCTAAAAAAGTTGGCTATCCATTAAAAATTGTATCAAAATAAAGAATCGTAAATACAAAAAACATACAAAATGTGATATTTTAGGACATTTTTGAGATGTGTATCAAAATATATATTTAGTCTTCCATGTGTGTATAATTTTGTTAAAAATAAAGGTTTTTGTAAGTTTTAACTTTTTCTTATTTTCGGGTGAATATAGTTTAAAAAAATTACGAGTTCATAAACTAAACGCTTAAAAAAATATACAATTAAATATCTTCTACCTAATAAATAAACGTAAATCGTCTAAATTTTAGCTCATGAATTTTATAAACATACTTTAAAATTACAGTTCCCACGAGCATTCAAAAAATTCAGTTGACGTAAGTTTCAAGTTTCAAGGTAAGAAACATAACGTCGGTGATACTGCAATACCGCGTAACGAACCGATTAAATAAGGTGAAAACTACACCTTAGCAAGTAAGACATTAAGGTACATTTTCCAACTTATTGAATTTGCTAGGTATTGCAGTATGACAGACGATAACGTGATTAATAATGTTAAGATTCGAAAAATGCAAATATATTTTTTGGTAACTTTCGAATGGCAAAGAAATAAACCCCTTTGCCAAGAAAACGGGCACATTTGATTTTTTGAGGTATATTAAATAAAAAATAACTAATTAAGTTTTCATGCTAAAAAAGAACTAAAGAAAGTATTGTTCATGAAGAAAAATAATAATTTTATATAAATAATGTTATTTAGTTTTATGCTGTAACCTAAAATTTCATTTAGTTACAGTATGTTTTAACTACTTGAAAAAAATCAATAATGACCGTTTTTTTGCAAAGGGGTTTATTTATTTTGCAGAAATAATCAAAAATCATAAAATCAAGGTCATAATTTGGTGCGATCATCTTCAAGTTACAAGAAAGAAGAATGGCCAAAAATAATAATATAACATACACATTACATCTGTTGAGGATCAAACCATGCTGGTCGATGACACCGATACCTATCGATCTCATTCCGATTTAAAGCGTTTTCTACAGTTTGAAAGCTATTTTTTGTAAAATTAAAAAACACCCTCTGTTACCTTACGTCGCTTTTTAAATGTAAACAGTTAAGTCTACAACTATGATTTTACTGCAGTTCTTTAGCTAGGCCAATAGTTAGGCATGCGTATCCAATTAACGTTCCGGCAAAAATAATACCAGTTTTTAGTAAAATAATAAATCGTGAACAATCTTCGTAAATCCAACTTAAGTTCCAACTTTCTTGATCAGTAGACAACAAAATTGGCTTTTTTCTACAAATTATTCCAAAAACTGCGCTACTTAACGATAAATAGGTAATTTGTACAAATTTTGTTGAATTTTGCTACTTACCAGCGTCATGCAAAAATTGGTTAATTAAGTACATTGTGTGAGAAATTGACTATTAACCCTTAAGTGAAAACAAACGGTTAACATGGAATGAAAGTAAGAGTAATGTAATGGGTCTAAACTTCAATAAATGAAATTTATAACTTTTACCTACTTTTATTAATACTTGAAATAAACCAACTCTCAAACAAATAAACACTTGAAATGAAATCGTAAGTTTTTATTATACGTATGGATGGAATTTGGACACTTCAATAACTTTAAGGGAAAATCGTTAATTTCTTCTTCAGTGGACATAATTAACCAATTTACATGATACGCCATCTCGCACCCTTTAAGATATAGGTCAGAATTTATAATATTTAAAAGTTTAGGCCGCTGGGACAAAAACCTTTGGAACGACGGCCCAGTCAGCTAAATCGAGTCGCCTTGCCGGCTCAAATGATCCAGTAGACCTATAAAATGGGTCTACGGTTTGCGCACCCCCTGCCGACAGGCGGCGGGATCAGGTCGACCGGCCGTAAAGGCGAGTAGTCGGACTAGGCAGGCGGGGTCACGGTTCGATTCAACAAGCCCTTTCGTTCAGGCACTGGTAAAGCCTTTCAAAAGTTCAACTAAATCAATGATTACAAGTCTTTTATCAGAACTGCATCCACAAAACAGTACAGAAGACCGCCACACCCAAACAACAGTAAGCGCACTCCGACTTACCTCAGTAACTCGACATAATATTTAGGAAAGATTTACGTAAACAGTATTGATATTCAAAATACGCTACTAGCTGGACGTCTGGAGCAATTTGTAAACGTTTGGGAGGGCTACTCAGCCGCACCTCAAATCTTAAAATAATCGTTTGGGAGGACTACTAAGCTACACCTTACGTCTTAAAACTGCTAAGCGGAATATCAAAACACAAATTGTTTCTGCAGAAGGATAAATATATCGCAACCACTAAAAACTTTTTTCCCAATTTGGTGCGATGGTCCTTCTTCTGTTATTTTTAACTGTGTAACGGTGATACAATAGCTTTCCCTATAGTCTAGAACCATTTATGAAGAAGTAGAATGCAAGCGGTAAATCGTGTAACAGGTGGGGTAACAACGTTATCAAAGGGTTTTGACCCTGCAGAATACGGATTTGCCTGTCACCATGCCGAAATTTGAACCCGAAGTAATATATACAGGAAAAGGTACATTTAGTAAATCGTTGTTCCGGTACCCTAAATGTATTATTATTGAAAATGTCTCACATTATACAACTAATTGATGGTCATAAAGGAAAAAAACAATGGATTTATTATAAAAAACTGAAAAAAATATTGGGTCTGTGAGTTTAAATCGAATAAATTATATAAATGTAATGCACGTTTAATAACAAACAGTACTTAATGAGTACTATTTAGAAGTGTTTAAATCTAGTGACCACAACCATGAAGGAAATGCTGTGAGAGCTTCTACAGCAAATAACGTAACGTAAATGATTTGAAAAGAAAGACAGGGGACAAACCCGTGTTAGAACATGCACAATATTACAAAATCATCTGTTCAGTACTGACAAACAGTTGGCAACCAGCCTTTTCATCTAAGGAAGCTTTGCGGCAAGTGATCCATGGAACTCAAAAAAAAATACTACTATTAAATGATATTGTTTGAGAACGAAAGCTGCACAACAAAAGATTGCTTTTTCGAAAATGATTTTCGAAAGAGCAATACTTTTCGACAACTCTACACTTTCCACAGATCTTTTCAAAATAGCGCCAAGAAAAAACCTTTATTCGCCTTGTGTAGTCTAGCCCAGTCTAACAACACATAAAAAGGCAAACATCGCAAACCCGCATGTAACTACGATTTGCTTATATATTTTTAGGTCCGTTGTGAGTATTTAACATCCAAGTTTGCAACCCCGAAAACCCTGTGCTACCCCCATGGTGCTCGAAAGACTGCGAATTTTTGGCACTTGTTTCAGTTTTTTCGAAAAAACTTCCCTAATGAAGTATTTTTCTACTAAAAAAAAACTAAATTTGCTACGATTTGAGCGTAATTTGAGCACATTATGTTTATTGGTTGCGGAGAAACAGCAAATCAAAGATGGGCAATTTTCTTCAAAAAGTTAAAATGTTTTGGTAGGGTTATTTCGAAGATACATAACGGCTGAAAAAATGCTCCTAGGTTAAACTTGTATGTATGTATGTAAACACTTTATTGTACAAAAATCAGCAAATCAAATACGATATTTACAGAATTGGAATGTACAAAGGCGAACTTATCCCTTTAAGGGGTCTCTTCCAGCTAACCTTTGGGTGATTGAGGAAAATAAGAAAAAGTAGAATGTGGTAGACATTAGTACAAAACAAAGTTTACAGGAACTGCGTGAACGAAAATTTAGATCTTATGAATAAATACTAACAGAGACATATAAAAGTAATAAAAATAAATATCGAAATAATTAAATACACAAACTTACATAAATATACACATAAACATCATATACGTACATACAATATACATAAATACAGGGTGTTACAAAAATACCCGTAAAGCCGAAAGGGGGTTAAATGGTCCCTTATAACAAGTCCATTTACAATATTTGAGAGCCGTACTATCACTATATGAGTTACCGCCAAAAAATAAAAACCATTATTTTTTTCATTCATGTGCTAACCCTATTTCAGTAAGATTAAAGAGTAAACTACGCAGAATGTTAAGTACATTTTTTCCTAATTCGCGAAATAAACAAAATGAACAGAATTCGATTAGATACAAGTCGAGTTTTGGAAGATTTTAAACGAAGAAACCTAAACTAACACTTTTTCGTAATGAACGTCAAATTTACAGGAACGGCTCAAAGTGAGCTCCGCCTTGCTCAATGTACAACCTCGCTCGTCGGGATATGGCTTGTGTGGAATTTCGCACCATCGTTAGTGTTATTGACGCGAACACCTATCTTACACGCTGCTCCATCTCGAAAACCGTTGGGCAATCGGAGAAATAGACTCTGTCCTTCACATAACTCCATAAGAAGAAGTCCAAGGGTGTGATGTCCGGAGTACGAGCGGGCCATAGCACCGGTCCTCCACGTCCGATCCATCTTCGTGGAAAGCGAACGTTGAGATACTCTGGCACGTCGCGAGCAAAATGAGCCGGAGCTCCATCGTGTTGAAACACCATGTTCCTTTGGTTGTCAAAGTAATCCCTGTCGGCCACAGGAAAGTCGTCAATCACCTCTTCGAATTCCGTTTGTAAAAACGTTAGGTAGTTGCCCCCGTTCAGACGTGATGGCAAAATGACGGGACCAACGACATGCCCGTCATAAATGCCAGCCCACACATTCAGCCGCCACTGATGTTGGAATCTGCCCTGCCGTGAAGCGTGTGGATTTTCGCGAGCCCAAACGTGATCGTTATGCACATTTGAAAGTCCTGACCTCGTGAAAGTTGCCTCATCCGTCCACATAACATAGTTTACGAAATTAGGGTTCTCGTCTAACTGCCTCAGATACCACTCGCAGAAGTTCCTCCTGGGAGCAAGATCAGAGGGTATCAGCTCCTGTGTACGGCGATAATGATAAGGGTGACGGTTGTCGTCACGAAGAATTCGCCAAACTGCAACATGGGTCATACCGAATCTTGCTCCGGCTCGTCTCGTACTCGTGGTTGGCTCTTCTTCAAAATGCTCTAACACTTACTCAGCCTGCCTGGCATCGACTGTGCTTGGAGGTCCACTTCCAGAAGGCCGATGAAAGGAGCCTATGGAATGTAGGCGTCTTGACATGTTGAGAAAACACTGGTACTAAGGTAGCCGTCGCTGTTCAGCGGGTGGTCTTCCATCGATAAATCGATGCCGATACAGTTCGCGAGCACGATTTAAATTGCTATCTTCATGGCCTACGCATAACATCATATCGTATTATGAGTTAGAAAACATCGTCATTTTGGAAAAAAATATGGAAAAACACGGAACAATTGTAGAATATCGATAAGAAGTTTTAAAATTGACAACATTATTTTTATTCCGTCTTGACGTTTTTTAAAGCCAGTACTTTAAGCATAATGACATCATAGTATTGAACCTTTGTGGATGAAAAACAGAAAAACCATTAAAGTTGACAATTATTAAAATTGGTAGTTAGGCCTCTCTGTTAAATAATCTATGCTAACTCCGGTTCCCTGACATGACAGCTTACTAGGGTTGACAATATTTTTGGCTTTTATAATTTATTATATTTTTTACGGGGTATTTTGTAACACGTTGTATATTATATAATAAAAACAAAGGACAGCATATAATTATAAGGACTCAAGCCAGTATGTCCTCAATTTTCCTTGTAGAGATGCGATCGATTGCGATTTCCTAATATCAGATGGAAGCCGGTTCCACAGTCTGACAGAGTGCACCGAGAAGGATTTGGAGTAAGTTTTAGGCGTTTGGGCCGGGAAGGCAAGAGAGAGGTTAGCACTCGACCGCAAGCGATTCTGGGAACCGCTCGCCATGAAGCTAAACCTCTCGGAAAGGTAAGAGGGAGAGTGAGGCACAAATAGAGTGTTGAAAAGCAACGACAGGATATGGAAATTTCTGCGTAAACGGATCGGTAGCCATTTTAACTGGGCGCGAAAGTGGGACACGTGGTCATATTTCCGCAGGCCGTAAATAAAGCGAATACATACATTTTGCAGGCGTTCCAACTTATCCAGCAGTTCTCCTGATACGTCGAGATATGCGACGTCGCCGTAGTCGAAGAGGGAAAGAAGAAGAGATTGAGCTAGAGTAATTTTGATGTAAAGGGGTAGAAAATTCTGCAGGCGCCTGAGAGAGTGCAGGGAAGCAAAGAGCCTGCGACTGTCCTCGGCGACTTAGGACCAAGAAAGAGTCTGATCCATCGTGATTCCCAAGTTTTTTACAGAGGTAGAAAAAGGAATTGTGGTACCATCCAAACTTATACTGGGAACCACGAGATCAGACAGCTTAGTAATGAAGTAGGAACTGCCAACCACAATTGCTTGCGACTTCTTAGCATATAAACTTATGTGTAAAATATCGGTACAGAATTGAATTAGCCTCAATTTAATACCAAAATGGTGCCTCTAGGCCCCATAGTTCATCCAAAATAAAAAAATAGTAAAATATCTGATTTTGGCTAAATAATAAAAACATTGTACTGAATATTTTTTGGGACGATTTTCTTTAAAAAAATGTGCGTAAATGTGAATTTACCATTTTAGATCTATAATTATGGCTTCTGTGAAAATTTAAGGCACTTGTTTCAGTTTTTTCGAAATAATTATATAAAGCAAGCGTTTTTCGAGTATCTCTGTTCATACTTTAATAAAGCGTACTAAATTAACTACAATTTATGCCTATTTTGAGTACTGTAAGACTATTAGTTGCGGAGATACAGCTAGTCAAAGACTGACATTTTTATTTCAACAAAATGTAAATTTCGTGTTATGGTCATTTTCCAAGTTACGTACTGGCTAAACGAATGATCCTAGAATAAAAGTTGAGACAAGAATTAATGTACAATTTAACTAACTTCAATTTAATACCAAAGTAGTGCCTCTAGCTTTCATAGTTTTCTCAAAAATATAAAAATTATTAAAATATCTGATTTTGGTAAAATGATAAAAACAGATTTTAGATGTAACATATGGTTTCAAAACAAATAAACGTAAACATAAAAAAACACAGCAAACATATATTTAAAACTATTATATAATACTATTTACACGGTCAAGCAAAAACAGTTAAGACTTTCGTCCCTTTGGAAGGACCAGGTCTCATCTAGTCTGAATCAGTGGGGAGGAGTGGGGGAAGAGGGATAATATTTTCTGGAGTGGAGGCGGGCCGGCTTATGGTGTTGGGTCGTCCTTATCCTTGTCCTCCTCGTCCAGGGCGATAGGGATGGCGCTGTTGCAATTTCACCCGAGGTAAAAGTAACATAGGATAGAAGCACCTGAGCCCAGCCTGTCTGCATGTGCACGACCCTAAGCAACCCCTTTTTGCATTTGCAAGTCACCATTTTAAGCAGGGTCTGAGTAGCGGGCTCTGCGCACATTGCCCATCTTCGACTTGCTGTATCTCCGCAACCAATGGACATAGTGAGCTCAGGTTACGCTCAAATTGTAGCAAATTTAGTTATCTTTATTAAAGTAGAACCAAAGGTTCTTGAAAAACGCTCCCTTAGGGTAATTTTTTGCCAGCATGTGCCAAAGTTTCGCATCTTTTCGAGCACCATGGGGGTAGCACAGGGTTTTCAAGGTTGCAAACTTGGGTATTAACTACTCTCAAGGGACCTAACAACATATAAAAAAATCGTAGTTACATGCGCGTTTGTGATCTATGATGTCGTTATAGACTGGGCTAAGTCACAAAGATAAGAAACTTACAATTAGCGTTGAAAATGACTTGTAAAATACAAGTATCTTTCAAACGCCCCATTATTTTTCAATAAAATACAGAATCTTTCCTGGCGGATCTTCGGTTGAACCTTTCGTAAGTTTAAGTTTTTTCGTATATTTTACGATGTATTTTTCGCATTATTGTATTATGATAGTGATAGGGACATTAAATAATGTATGTAAATTATGTTTGTATGTATGTAAATATTTAATTGTACAAACGGGAAAATCAGAAACAACGAAATAGACAGAAAAACAAAAGGTATGTATAAAGGCGAAGTTATCCCTTTAAGGGATCTCTTCCAGTTAACCTTTGAGAGATTCGGAAATGTTTGAAATAACAAATAGCCAAATGTACAACAGTGAAAGGGACTAGATGTTTCATAATTAGGTTAATATTAAATAACCAATTTAAATTACTTACTAAAAAAAGAATATTTGATTTTTCCAATAATTTACACTTACTTTGTTTATTTTGTTTCAATTGTTTCGATTACATAAAGTACATTACTGCTCAATTAATATTAATAAGCAAGATTATTTCCATTTGATTGTTAATATGAAAAATACACAGTATGAAAAAAGTATTTTACATGTATGATTGTATTTTTTAGACGAACCACAAATTTGCTTTTTGAAAATTACATGTATTTTACAGGAAAAATACAAAGTTTTGAAAAAAACAAAAAGTATCTTTCGCAATTTTTATCCCTGCTTACAATATAACGTACTCTTTGATTTAATCAAACAGTACTGCGACGAAAATAATATTTTGCTAAATCCGTTTATAATGAATTTTAAATTTGGTGCCGTGCGTCAAAATGTTGAAAACATAAATGTTAGAGGTTATTATTTCCAAAAATACCGAAAACGTTAAAAAATCAGGTATAGGTCAGGTAGGTTCCTTTTATTTATAATGCATCACACGTACACAGCATTTATTCTGCTCTCGTGCTTCAAAGACATGCCGCGTTTGTAAGTATTATAGGGAATAAAATATAAAAAACAACCTTTTTTACTGACGGTACGTATCGTATTGTCATCGGGCCTTTATACTCATATAAAATTTCAAGCCAATCCGACCACTGGAAGTTAGTGACGAAACTCGTCTTGCAAGATTTGACCGTACCCGGACAGATAAACATACATAGATTGTAAGTTAAATAGAAGGTTGTAAAAATTAGGTGTTTCAAGCATTAAATGTATTTATTTTGGAAAATGAGATTATTCTATTAAAAGTGCATTATGTCATGCATCTTAAGGAATTTCGTACATAGGAAATTTTGTTTTTCGAAGTTCTGTCTTTATAATTTACACTAATATACACATGGTAAACATCTAAGCCTGATTAAACCATAAGTTTTTAGAGTTGATGGTAATTCGATAGCTCTGCCTACCCCACTCTAGGAATGAAGGCGTGACGGTATGTATGTATGTCATAAGGAATAATAAAAAGTTGTCTTTACGTCTGGTATGCCATGCACAAAATAAATAAACTGATGTGAATGAAGGTAAACGGTCAATTTAAAATACCTAGTCGGTTCATAAGTTCTAGTCCGGGCGGCGGCTGCAAATTACCTACCCCATCGAGTAACAGAAAAATATCGTCTTCCACGAAAAGAACACCTAAAATAGGTAAGAAAAAATGTGGTCTTCTGGGGCTCAGCTTGGGGGGTAATACGGAATGAAAAGATATATGGTCCGCTTCTGACCATAATTTTACCTCATTTAGTTACCAAATGAAAACTTTTCGTTGGTTTTAGACACGATTAATAGAGTCTAAAAAAACATGTCTGCCGAGCCTAGTCTTGGAGTGTTCCGCAGTCCAACCATTTTTAGCAGCCAGATGGGGAGGTCGATTTTACCCCATCCAGTTACAGAATGAAACCCAGTGCTCGTAGTACCTAAAATTATGCTCTTTAAATATTAATTGGTCTGCCAGCTCGCAACCTGGTAATTTTTGCAGTCCAACCAATTTTATAATATTTGGCTGAAATATTTTTTTTGTTAGCTTGGTTGCTTATTTGCTTTATTTTTATTTACTTTCTTGTCCTCGTACGTACCTAGATACGTAGGGTGGGGAAAGTATTGCAATGCCGAAAAAAGTTAAAATTTTAATTATAAATATCCTCAGCCTATATCGGAAAACCAAATGCTTCTTTAATAATTAATGTTTATGGCGACAAATCAATTTTAATGTACATATTATTTTGCATCAGTAATTAAGCAAGTTTTTTTTTATGATGTCGTTGATGGGTTACCTCGAGCCGCGAGATCAATCTACCTGCTTGCCGGCGGCGACGACGACGACCGGTTAGCTGCGCGCGGGGCTTGAGGCACACAAAATTATAAAAAGGGGAGGGATATACTATACAACAAGGTGTTCCGCGATTTGGATTCTGGATCTTAATAACCATCCTCATAAATAGTTGCCATATTATCGCGCGCGAAAGTTACAAAAACTCAACTATTATATCAAAAATCATCAATAGATATCGTTAGGTTTCGAAGATTCAACCGAAAACAAGCGAAAAAGGTGTCCTGTTTGAAAAATAAAACTATCAAGAATTTTGTTTCTAATTGTGTTGTCACGTTTAACAGTCTCAAAGAAATACGACCAAGTTTAATATATCCAAAGAACAGACATATAGGCGTTATGGTTATTAAGATCCAGAATCCAAATCGCGGAACACGACCGACTTTATCATATGCGGCCTCTTAATTCGCCCGGATATAATGGATACCAACGATTTCGCATCTGATTTTTTAATCTATGTATCCATCCTTATCATACACGCAATTTATTAAAATTTCTATCTCTTTTCTTAATTGGGTACGCGTTTTCTTTACAAATATTTAATTTAAGTAAAATACGAAATAAAATCAAATATTTAGTAAAATTACGCTTGCTATGTGATCTCTTGAGCTTTATTCACTTTAATTTGGTGATTTGTGCACTTCCGAAGCACACATGCCGCCATTTTACTTATTTTTGTTCTACCTCGGCTCACGTCAGTCTCGTCGCCATGTTTCGTGTGAACTGAGAGCGAGAGTGGTCAATTGGGTCTTTTATGAAGCTTCAACTCGGGAGCGGTAGTGACTGTCTACTTCTTTTTTATATGTAATATCATTGTTTAAACGCAATAACTTCAACAAGTAAATGAGGAATAAACACACGAGCGAGCGATTAGTGTCCAAGTTCCAAGACGATACAAAAATGAATGAAATGAATGGGATGTCGACACTCGACAGTTGGGTTGAGGCGAGATGAAGCGTTTCTTTCCCGCTAGCACCTTGTTGTATAGTATATCCCTCCCCTTTTTATAATTTTGTGTGCCTCAAGCCCCGCGCGCAGCTAACCGGTCGTCGTCGTCGCCGCCGGCAAGCAGGTAGATTGATCTCGCGGCTCGAGGTAACCCATCAACGACATCATAAAAAAAAACTTGCTTAATTACTGATGCAAAATTAATATGTACATTAAAATTGATTTGTCGCCATAAACATTAATTATTAAAGAAGCATTTGGTTTTCCGATATAGGCTGAGGATATTTATAATTAAAATTTTAACTTTTTTCGGCATTGCAATACTTTCCCCACCCTACGTATCTAGGTACGTACGGGGACAAGAAAGTAAATAAAAATAAAGCAAATAAGCAACCAAGCTAACAAAAAAAATATATCAGCCAAATATTATAAAATTGGTTGGACTGTAAAAACTACCTGGTTGCGAGCTGGCAGACCAATTAATATTTAAAGAGCATAATTTTAGGTACTACGAGCACTGGGTTTCATTCTGTAACTGGATGGGGTAAAATCGACCTCCCCATCTGGCTGCTAAAAATGGTTGGACTGCAGAACACTCCAAGACTAGGCTCGGCAGACATGTCTTTTTAGACTCTATTAATCGTGTCTAAAACCAACGAAAAGTTTTCATTTGGTAACTAAATGAGGTAAAATTATGGTCAGAAGCGGACCATATATCTGTTCATTCCGTATTACCCCCCAAGCTGAGCCCCGGAAGACCACATTTTTTCTTACTTATTTTAGGTGTTCTTTTCGTGGAAAACGATATTTTTCTGTTAGTCGATGGGGTAGGTAATTTGCAGCCGCCGCCCGGACTATTCTGTTAACTGTACATTGATCAAAACTTTGATTTATATATAATATATGAATAAACTGAAGACCAAGGTTATGAAATCCTGCCTTATACCATGCTTGACCTACGCCTGCCAGACCTGGAAATTCAATAAAATTATAAAAAATAAAATCACGACGTGCCAACGCGTAATAGAGCGCAGTATGCTAAATATTAGAAAAATACAGAAAATACGACATACAAAAATACGAAATATCACAAAAGCAACAGAAGGTCTGACACAAGCTCTTGCACTAAAATGGAAGTGGGCTGGACACGTAGCTCGCCTCCAAGACCAGCGATGGACAAAAAGTGGAGTGGTGGTGGTGTGGTGGAAAAGACCAATAGGCAAAAGAAGGAAAGGAAGACTCCGAAATAGATGAGAGGACGAAATAAAATGCACAGCGGGTCCAAATTGGATGATTTCGGCAAAATCTAGAGAAGACTGGCTCACTTTGGAGGAGAGACCTACCTGTAGAGGAACCCCTCTGCAAAATCCAAAATCCTCTTGCAGAATAACTAACACAAATATAAAACTATTTAATCTCGTTATCTTAGCAAAAAAAGAAAAATATACTAACACTAAATTAAAAAATAATTACACTTTAATGTTTTATGTTACTAACATCACTACTTTGTATATTCTGTAAGAAATACAGGCTTTTTTATTTTATTTTTATTATTTATTTATATTATATAAATAAAAATATTGTATTCAGAACTATTGCAATTATTTCATGTACGAGCTTATCGTATTAGAAAACTTTAGTAAGAGTTCTTGTTAATACAAATGTAATCCAAGCAACTAAAGATCCGCTTGTATACTGGACAATATTGATGTCTCTTTAAATCGACTAGGTATACGATTTCACATCAATTTGCAGCAATAAGAAAACACACAAAATTTCTTGCTTCATAAGCTGGAATTTAGTCTCGTTGAGAAATATAATGCTGGTCTCTAAACATACACAGAGATATGATTTTTTTCTTATATTTAACAGAAAACATCCTTGGTAAACAAATTCTAACATTGAACTGTTTTCAAAACTAAAATTTACAGAAAAGTCCTGCGTAATTTTATCGATGTCGGCTGTGAATGTTAAAAGATTGTTTCCGAAATTGAGGCGACTATATAGAATGACTATTATTTTGTTCTTCAAAAGGTAGGTACATTAATTAAGCTTTTAATTTTTATACATATTGAAATTAAAAAATAACATTAGTTATTTTTATCTGATTCAACTTTAGTAACAGAACTTATTGACCGACTAGGTAGGTTAATAGGAATAAAATCAAACTGAATTTCTGCCAAACGTTAAATATGAAATTATTTTAAATATGAAACCATAAAATGTCTGACACAAAAATTACAAATTTCAATCAAAAATAGTTAAAAAGGTAAAAAAAATATTCTAAAAATAAAATCATTTTTTCACGTCTTTAATATGGAGTGAATCTACTAATAAAACAAACAATCTATCAAACGAACAAAAAAGGCGAACAAGTAATGACCAATTGTAAAAATTCGTATTGATCTTTTGGACGAATGAATCAAAAGGCGAAAATAATTGTAAATGTTTTCGACCAAACGAAATTCGGGCAAACGTTTTTCGGACTTAAAATAGGTAACCCTGCAGAAGCAATAGTCTTCCTATTTCAAAAGGTTTTTGTTCCGAAAGCCAGGCGGAGGGTCAAGAGCAGTTCTGAACAGCGCAGCTTAAATAGATAGCAATATCAAAACCATGAAAGTCGGATTATAAGTATAACCTGACTCTCCGCTACTTTTTTTCGGAGTAATAATACGTATACCTATATATTTCTCAACCGCAGCATTTTATTTCCTAAAAAATAGTGGCCCGCGGCAAACGAAGATATTTAAATAAATTCATAAACTTGGAGAGTTATACGATTTTTTTTTTACAAAAATTGACGATTTTAATTATAAGAAACGCGAATCCGCTTCGAAAGGGGTGCACTTTGCGCCGCAGTAAAATTTAAAAAATTAAAACATTTGGGTAATCTGTTTTATTTCACGTTATGAAATAATAGTACCCTAGCTGCCTTTTAAATATCGTTTCGTGTTTCCTAAGAAAAAACATTAAATTTTATTCATTGAAAAAAAAAACGAACGAAGCCATTTCTTTGCACTATTTTTATTGCGCCGCTTTCATCTGCTCGTTTTGTGGAGTTCTACATTAGCAGTAATTGAATCTGAGTAGTGGTAAAACCAAAGTAACTTTCTCTGCAGGCAATAAGACGGTAGTGGTCATATTTTTATCAGTCTGATGTCAACTTTGTTCAAAGTGGAACGTGTCACGGTTTTCGCGGAGTGCATTTTTTTTAGATTTCAAGGTAAGTTTTAAATTAATATCTGTTATTTATTTCTATGTGTAATCATTCAAAGCTATTTGGATATGAAATAAAATAGAGCTTAATTATCGAGTTATTTTGGATTTTCCATAAAATTATATTATGCTACTTTGCGATACGAGTGGCGTAGAATTTTCACGGCTTATTTTGTGCTACCAAATAAAGAAGCATGCACACATTATATTTGCGGTTTCCGGGTGTTTTCTTTTGCTTTTGACATGGATTGCAAGGCACTAAGTATGGTAAAAGAGTGACTTTCTTTCTTTGGGGTTTATTAAGAAAAAATAGGACGCAAATCCTTAAGGTACTTACATGCAAAAATCGCCGTATGTTTGCCTGAAACTCTTGAGCAGTTCTCTCAATTTATTTAGGATCTCATCATCAGATCTTGAACTGATGATAAATACCCTTACATACAAAACATACTTTTTCGAATCAGTCCCGCCGTTTTAGAGTAATCAGGTAACATACGTTCATAAAATTAAAAAGGATTTCGACGAACTGAGAATCTCCTCCTTTTTTTGAAGTCGGTTTAAAATCACATTATTTTTAAACTATTTTGCTTTATCGTTTTGCGTTGCGCTATTTGTGATAAAATGTACGGCCTGACCCTTATAAAAGGTTAAATACCCCATTCAAAGTTCGTCTGATTGTAACAAACTATATGTCCATTGTTCACTTAGAGAAGTGTGAGGTTATAAACAAAAAACAAAGGTGAATTCAGAGGCCGAAGAAAAAAAATCTTTCTTACGGAGTTATCCGTAGATAAATATAGATACGAGAGTGAATTGAGAAGTACTGAGTCCGGTAAAAAAAATAACTGAGGGACTCACTTTTTATAACAATTTAATTTTTCTACATAGTCTAATTTTTCTACATCTTCAAATATTTGTTTTGGTGTTATCCCCTTCTTTTGCAAATATTTTATGATTTTATACATTAATTGAAAAATCAGTAACCTTATGTAGCAGCTGCAGCATAAAATGCAAAATTGTGACAGAAAAAAAACAAAAGAAAGTGCATAATAGCGACTAAACATGGCTCTTTTACCAGCCAGTTTTATTTTAAGTAAATTATATTAAACCTTAGTCTCAGAACTTTTCAATGCACCCACGTATCTTGGATGAGAACCTGTGTAAAAATATATGCGGTGATGAACCAGCAGAACTTGTGTGTCGGCTTACAGATTAAAACGTGACCGAGAAAATAAGGAATGGTAGGTAATGAGCGAATGCGTACGTGTCTGCTTTAAAGGCTCATTTTTGCCGGGTTACGTTATGTTGTGCGTTACGTTAATTGCCATACAATGACATTTAAATTTATAAATTACTAGCTGTTGCCCCCAACTCCGTCCGCGCAGAAATTTAAAATAAAGCCTATGTTCATCAGGTATAGTAGGATTCTAATGGTGAAAAAAATATTCAAGTCGGCCCAGTAGTTTCGAAGCCTATTTAATGCAAACAAACAATCAAATCTTTCCTCTTTATAATATTAGAGTAAATAATGGTGCGCACATGACACTGTGCAAATCATGCCCAGCTTTTCTTAAAGAAAAAAGGCTTAGAGAGCTCATAACGGAATACGACTGCACTTATAAAAAGCACTGATCATTTATGTAACACCTGACCCCCTTATTATAGAAGAACCAAAAATATCATGTGCCAAATGGTTCTCACTTTTTTGGTCGAAGGAAGAGGCTGTCTCAATTTGAATCGATAACACCTGATGTCACTAAAAAACCTACATCTTCCTATGCGGCAGTGGTACATACCAAGGCACATGAAACGGAGGAAAAGAAGCCTAAGTTACAACCCGGTAGAGAGGTACCATATCATCAATATATCTTCATGCCTAAAAATGATACGTAGCAACGTTAGAACAGAATAGGACATACGTAAAATCTTACAATATTGCGTACAGTCAACTACAAAGAGATGTATCCACGTTAACCTTACAAAATGAAGTAAATTTTCGAATGCCATTATTAATTACCCTTGCTTCGTGACATTTCTAGGGTCAATAAAACCTTACATTGTGATCGACTCGTTTAAAATGCAATAATTATGTATCCCGCTATGTCTCCTCTGAATGTACAGTTACAAGCCTCTTTTGTTAACTATCGATATGTTATGACAAATAAAAGCAAACTTATAACGTTCCAAAGAAATGTAACCAAAACCTTTAAATTTGGAATAGAATCCAAGAAAAGCGATTCTCTTTTCAAAAACGCATATTTTCTTCTTTATTAGACTACAAAGAGATGGATCCAATGACATGATGACTGGACAATTGACATTGACACTATTTGAGAATAAATGCATTACGATTTACGACGCTTATTAGTTCAGTTCGCCATCGCTTATCTTATCCGATGCTTAATATTATTATCAGAGAGTATTAGTAATAGGTGCAATTGCAAGGGCATTTCTACGACCAGACAACTATGACGTACCGTATTGATGACCACACGAAACATCGCATCGTTGCGATGTTAGAAAATGGAGCATCCGTGTTAGATGTTTCCGAAGAGATGGGAGTGACGGTTAGTTTTACAGAAGATAATACCTACATAGAATGTATTTTTAACTTTACTCGAAATTATGTAGGTTTTCATATTAATTTAGTGCTGTTTTTGATGTATCGACATTTTTTGCAGAGAAAAACGGTTAATTTATGGTGGAAACGTTGGCGTGAAGAAGGGACGGTTCAAAACCACAAATCTACAGGACGTCACCGTGTGACCACGGCAGATGAGGACAGACGTTTAGTCGAGGATGTTCTTGTTCATCGTTTTGTGAGCGTTCCCACTTATGCGTCTGAACTAAATGTGTGCCAAAATACAATTCGTCGAAGATTGAAAAGTGTAGGACTGCAACATAGAATACCAGCCAAAAAACCAATTCTAAATGATCGCCATAAAAGACTTAGGCTTAACTTCGCAAATAATTACATAAATTACGATTTTGAAAAAGTAATTTTTATAGACGAAAAAGTTTTTTCTACAAACGAACAAGGACGAGTATCGCTTTGGAGGTTCGAAAATACCCGTTATGAGGAACCTAATATACTACAGACGCAACAAAGTGGTCGATTAACTTTAGGGTTTTGGGGTTGGATGTCATCGTCTGGACCTGGGGAATTAATTGAAATCCCAACTCGAATGAATGCGGTGAATTATAAAGAAATTTTGAAAGATGTTCTAATGCCCACCGCTAAAACTGTATTTGGAGACGAAGTAATAACGTTAATACAGGATAATTCTTCAGTACACAATTCGCGTATTGTCCAAACTTGGATTAACGAGCAGGACGATCTCGAACTGATTAAACTACCACCCAAAAGCCCCGATATGAACCCAATTGAAAACCTATGGGGAGTGATGGTACAAAACTGGAATCCAACAGATGTAAGAAATATCCAAAACTTAAAACAACATGTGTTTCAACTATGGGACTACTATCGAGGACAAAGTTTCTGTGAAAACTGTGTTCGTTCAATGCCCGATCGGTTACAGTCAGTGATTGATGCCCGCGGCAGTTATACTAGATTTTAAAAGTACTTAAATGAGAGTTAAGAAGACATTTGAGGAATAACATTTTATTTACGTTAATTTTTAAGTAATAATGTTTTATTTATGTTAATTTGACATGTTAAGGAAACAATGGGGCCAATTCGGATAACCCTTCTCTAATTTTATACGTCTTTTAAATTTAGTTTTACAGGCATCAAAATGAAGTTTGACGTTTATAAACCATTTTGAGAGGTATTAAATTGCGTTTTAGACCTGTCAAAATGGTTCATAAACGTCAAACTCCATTTGACGCCTGTAAAACGAAATTTAAAAGACGTCTAAAATTAGAAAATGGTTATCCGAATTGGCCCCAATGTGGATTTAAAATAAACCAACTCTCTTCCCCTATTTCACTCATTTTAGTTTTATTTACACTATAAAAAATAGCCTATTCCTTGATCAGTCGACTTTTTCACCTAAATATGGTCCCCAATCGTGAATATATTTTTTGTAGTTGATTGTCCTAACGTCCATCGACTATACAAAAAATCATCACGATTGATCCAGTGAGGGTAGATAGGAGATTGGTAATGGCGGTGGTGGCGTAAACAATTGGAGGCGTAAGAATGTAACAGATAGAGTTATTTTCGCATTCATTACGATATAATAGTGTAGATATGTTTATATTTAGCAACACAATAACCCATGTATCGTTAAAATTATCATACCACCGTTAACGCTGAAAAAAACTTTTTAAAACAAAAACTGACGTTTCACGAAAACGGTACACACTTGTCATTGCATACATCTGTCTCAGGTAATTAGCGAAATAATACTTTTTTCTTATTCGGCATACTTGGATACATTTCTTTGGAACGTTATAAGTTTGCTTTTATTTGTCATAACATATCGATAGTTAACAAAAGAGGCTTGTAACTGTACATTCAGAGGAGACATAGCAGGATACATAATTATTGCATTTTAAACGAGTCGATCACAATGTAAGGTTTTATTGACCCTAGAAATGTCACGAAGCAAGGGTAATTAATAATGGCATTCGAAAATTTACTTCATTTTGTAAGGTTAACGTGGATACATCTCTTTGTAGTTGACTGTACAATGATTTATTTTAGTATTCGGATATAGAGTAGCAGACTCGCCAATGTTAAAGAATCTAATTGACTTCTTTTTTAACATTGGCTAGAACAATGTGAAAAATTATGCAGTAGAATGCTCGGAGTATTAGACCCGAGTTACTGGAGTTTAAGAACTTACTAACCCAGGAAAAGTTCCATACTGCTGCGCTAAGTGAAACTTGGTTAGTACTCAGTAATCAGACTGAGATGATTAATACGAGGGAGTCGCATTATTCGTTCATAAATCCATTTAATGCCAGATCGATCTGGCAACACCGGTTGGTGCAGACGTCAAATCGGCCACCGGTTTTGTTAAATGTATTTTAAGTAGTTTTAATGATAAAATTGTTAATATTTGGGACTAAACTCGAAGATAAACACGTAAATATATCTATCTATACATATAAAGAGGCTTGTCCTGACTGATTCATCATCGCCCAGCAAATATGAAACATGGACAGTACTTTTTTTTGATACGTAGAGATCCACTAAGAAGGGATTTTTCGAAATTCAACCCCTAAAGGGATGAAAAGGGGTTGCAAAGTTTGTATAGGAAAAAATATTTTTATGGTCCTATTTACTTGAAACTTGGTAGAAATGCTCTTCAATGCAAATAATGAGACACGTATTTCAGCGATTACTAAAATTTAACCCCTAGAGGGATTAAAGGGGGTTTCAAAGTTTGTATGGGAAAAAATATTTTCATGGTCAAATTTACTTGAAACTTGGTAGAAATGCTGTAAATTAAAAATAATGAGACACTTATTTCAGCGACTACTAAAATTAAACCCCTGGGGGATGGAAAGGAGTTGCATATACATGTAAAAAATATTACTTTCGGCGATTCAGAAAAAAACTAGGTACCTCTGAGGTGGTAAAATGGGGGATTGTGGAATGGGGGGGAAAATTGTGTGGTTGGTATATATATGTTTGAAGTGAGAAACGTGGAAAATTTGTGTGGAAAATGTATACGTATAAATTAAATATATGACTTTAAGCGATTTTGGAAAAACTTAGGGGTAAATTGGCGGTAGAAGTCAGATTTTTCAAGGGAGAAAGAAAAAAAGGTTACTTTCGTCGATTTAGGAAAAACTACCCCAAAGTTGGTAAAATGGGGGGTAGAAGTTTCGGACTTTGGTCATTTTTGAAGTAAGAAATGCGAAAATTAGTATTAGGCTACTGTTTATTAATAGAAAATAAAACTGCTTGCGATTTTAGCGTCTAACGAATTTATTAAATAAGCGAGTACGGTTATTTTTTAAGTAAGAAACGTATAAATAGGTTGGCTACTAAATTGCTTTCGGAGATTATGGAAAAACTATCCCTGTAAATGGCGGTGGGAATTTGGCGGTAGAATAGTTTTTTTTTAAAAAGAACTGTCGAAATATGTTGCGCACGGTGATTAACGGCGATTTTTTTTTCATCTACTTCCACATGTTGTAAGGAGTGCCCAACCTAGAAATATTTATTTTTGTTATCTCACTACCAAACTAAGTAGCGGCTTCTACAAGACACCTATTTCTACTCCAAATTTCATCAATGTTCCTCTGTAGTTTTCGAGTAAAATGCGTGTGACATACGGATGGACGGACGGACATGACGAAACTATAAGAGAGTTATTGCCATTTTTGCTACGGAACCCTAAAAAGGCGTTGGGCGGTTTTGAAAAACGACCCCAAAGGTGGTAAAAAAACAAGTCTGGCCATTTTAAAAATGAGAATAGTGAACATCGTAGTTTACGATATATGTAAATGAAAAAAAAACGACTATTTCGGAAAAGGGGGTAAAATGGGGGTAGAAGTTAGTGTGGGAATTTGGTCATTTTTGATGTGAGAAATGTGGACATTATTGGTATTAAGGTTACTGTTTATCTATAAATAAGAATTATGACTGAACAAGTTAGATACATGAAACTGGGTATCAACACCATTATTAATTAAATAAAAAAACAGGTTTTAAAATACTTAAGCCCTTAGCAGTGTGAAAAGCGGGGTGAAAGTTTGTATTTGAGTTGGGTTTTTTCCAGTTACATGAATGTAAACATCTAAAAAAGTGCAAGCTTCATTGTTTTTAAAACACTTGCCCCTTAATGAAACAAATAGTCAAGAAAAAACCCATCATCAATAAAAAAACTATAGTGGAAAACTTACTGAACTTTACAAAGTTTGTGTGGAAATAAAGTTACTTTAAAACCTACAAGATATGAAAACGGGTATTGCGACTATACTAAATACTGTAACATAAAGAAAATATCCAAATTTGGTGTTTTTCGAAAATCTTCTGCTAACTGGGTTAAATGTTTGTATAGAAATTTAGTAAATAGATGAGATGACTCAATTGACAATCTATTTAATCTAGGGTCGATTAAAGAAAATGAAATGGTGAAAGAGGGGCAGTGAATTTATTTTGTATGGCAATTTTATTGTAAGTGTCATAAAATGAAAGGTGTTTGTGGGCCGCTTACTTAAAATTCACGTTCTGGACTTTTTTCATAAAAAAACTCTTTGAAGATGATATAAACGTTGTCTACTTTATCATAAGTTCTGACTCTCCGCAGACGAAGTCGCGGGCGGAAAGCTAGTGTTTAATATAAATGTTATCAAGACTATAAGTGCTGTGAAGAAAGTATTATCACGAGTGCAAAATTTGACAAGTAACTGGGTCAACGACTTCGTGGTTTGAAAAATGTTTTAAAAACGTACACCGTTTGCTGTGCTGACGATCATCAACGCAACCAGGAGAGTATTCATATTCCATAATCTTGTTAGTACTTACTTTTGTGTTAAATTGTAACGAAAATACTGTCCATAAAGCTTAGAAGTGAATAAAATTAAGTGACACTGACAGTGAGAAAGGAAATTAGTCGAGCCATATTTTAGTATTAGGAATTGTGGCTTATTTAAGCATTAATTATAGATTACGTATAGATTAGATTAGATTAGATAGTGACATTAGTATTACAATAGTAAAATTACTGTAATAATTATTAAATCATTATAAATATCTTTAAGAGATTATTGTGTGATATTGACACAGTGAGATTTTTAGACTTAAATTAATCTTAAATTATAATTAGGCTGTTAGGTGTATCTATTTTATGCCATGGTACTGTTCTTTTTCATCATGTTTTCAGCTACCAACAAGCCTACTACCCGTCGGGATGTCCTTGTTGATAAACTCCGAAACACACAGTTAGAGCTGAAGACGGTCAAAGAGCTCAATGCACGGCTGCTACAGGAGCGTGACGAGAGTGAAGAGGAGGTTCTGCGTGTTTTAAACCATAACAAAACCCTCAAAAGTTCTCTCGCCAAGCTGGACTTGGATTTTGATTATATGCGGGAACAGGGGGATCGCCTCCAGGCTAACGTGGATCAGTTACAGCAGTGCCGGGAGACGCATGAGGAGGCGTTACGGCGGATTCGGGACCTGGAACAGCTACTGGAGGAGCGACCAGTTAAACAAGACACTACTTGTGCCAGATGTATTGCGGAGGAGTCGGCTTACAATGTAAGCTTGTTTGCGGAGCTCAATACGACTGTGAAGTTAACAAACACATAGAAACGGTAGACCTTACTAACTCTTTAGCTCTTATTGATCCCAAACCTTCTAACATTACTGTGAGGGGATCAAACAAAATTAAAAAGTATTTAAGGTTAAGTAGATTTATAAAAAAGTATTTTTTTTTACTACGATGTAATAAAAGCTTTATGAAATTAGCACCTATTAGATATAGCAATGTAGCCTTACATAATGACCTATTAAATTGTCAACACTCTGCAAGATGTAAATAACAAGTATACAGTGTCATACAAACAAATGGAGGAGTACATAGGCTTCATGAATAACATCATCAATCTAGGTAATAACAACATGGACAAACTAGACTCGCTGGTAGGTAAGTCGTGCGATGGCTACGGCGGCTCTCCCTGGCGCAGCCGGAGGCAGAGCCTACCGGCCTCGCCGTCCCCGGCCCCGGCGCCGCGCCGCGCCCGCTCCGCGCCGCCCGGACCGCGCGCGCCGTGCGTGCCTCCTACCGGGCGAGTCTCTCCCTATCCCAGTACTATACGGTGTGCAGGACCGTCATGTACACGGATGAAGTTGGTATCGGGTGGGGGTCTAAAATGGTAAAGTACCTTGGTCATACTCGTAATAACGTAGTAAATAACTGTTTACTAGGAATGTCTATGGACCACCTGATCTCGCGAATCTCTGCCGACACGTTCACTCGTGAGACAACGTTAGTAGTGTTATTAGGAAATAGTTTGGTGTTTAGTAAAAATGACTTATTTAATTTGTCTGAGACCCTCACTGAAGTCAGCACAGGTGATATAGGTAAAATAATTACTTGTGCTTGTCTGTTTTCCCACAAATTAACACATAAATGTAATAGGAACGTTGATTACTTTAACTCGATATTATATAAAATGACAATATATAATTCAAAAATATCGTATTTCGATTCAAATCCCCATGCCTGCCCTCAGGCCGACGAACATTACAAATAAGTTAGTTAATAATGTAATAAATGTAATTCATCAGAATATACAGAGATTTTCTAGTAAGGAACTAGAAATTGGTTTGTTTATAGATAGTGTCAATATACACGTTTTATGTGTTACTGAGCATTGGCTAAAAGGGCATGAGTGCATGTTTAATTTTAATAATCATGACATTGTTAGCATGTTTGCTAGGCAATCTTGCAGTCGGGGCGGATCCCTGATTATGGTAAAACGCAACATTAAATGTAAGGAGCGCAAAGATATTGTCGCGAAGTCAATTGAACGTCATATTGAACTTGCGTGTGTTGAATTGGAACAATTTATTATTATTTGCGTGTACAGACCCCCTGCGGCGGATTACAGGCCTTTTGAGAACATTTTAGAAGATGTTCTTAGTTGTGTTTTTAGCACTAAAAAGTGTACTATTGTGTGTGGTGACTTTAATGTTAATCTGCTAGAGGAATCACCCACGTCTATTTACTTACTGAGTGCTTTTAAATCCTTTAATTTAGTAAATTTGTTCTATGAGCCTACTAGAATTACAGCAACTAGTGCTACGTGTATTGATATATTTAGTAATTTTGACCCTACTCGGAAATCCATAATCAACATCTTAAGTTCGGATCACTGCGGCCAGCAAGCTTCGTTTAAGGGGAAAACGGATAATGCGCCCCACGAGTTTATATTTAGACCAATTTCAAAAAATCGATTAGAGTCATTTAATACTAAGGTCACTAAACAACTGAATTATATGACGTGCACTAGGGAAGATCCGGACAGTTTACGTACTTCGTTATTTAATTGTATTATTAAAAAATTCGATGCCTGCTTTAGTCTGAAAAATGTTAAAGCCAAGCAAGGTACGAAATTTAGTGATTGGGCTACACCAGAGACTCATGAAAAGAGGTACAAATTGTATGATATTGTATGCTACTAGAGCTGTCAATCATAGACCTGAGTTTCTAGAGTACGTCAAAAATTATTCTAAAGAGTTCTTACAGTCGCGTCGCAGTATATCTTTGAGAATATCATGTATGTACGCATACACATACATGAGTTTAGGCATAACCGCGACGTTCATAATTTAAATACTAGAAATAGGGATAAGCTCGCTCTTCCAGGTCACCGTCTCCGTAAGGTAAGCACTTCGTTTGCGGGGAACTGTATACGTTTCTACAATAAGATAACATCTGATATCGTCAATATGCCGTTCAATAAAAAGTCTTACATCAAGCGCTGCTTGTTGGGTAGGGCATACTATACTGTAAATTACTTCATTGGTGACCAAGATGTATTTAAGTAGTGTCTAGGCTATTACTTATTTAAGGTAATTTCTTAAGTCTAGGTTATTTCTGATATTTCTATTTTGACAAAAATGCCTTTAAGCAAACTATGTATTCAAACATGAAATTGTATGTTTACTTTTGTACTTTATCTTTATTAGTTCTTGTGTGTACAAGATGCTTTTAAATGAGATCACACTGTGATGTTTCTCGCCGGACAGCTATATCACACAATATTACTTTTATATATGTTGTCCGGCAGCATGAGCACGTCATGCTCGCTCAAAGGTCTTTGCTTACGGCGGCGTCGTTGATCGGGTCGCCACCTTCCCGAACACATGGTTGAGGGAGGTGATGGCTGAGATATGCGTCATACTCGTGAATGGGTGCTGTTTGTGGGGTCCGGTCTGTTCACGTCTGCAAGGACTTGTCGCTCAGTTAATTATTCCCGTTATGGCTTTTGACGTAGAGACCTGGTCGTGTTGTTCTCCTCGTCATTATTTTTAGTTTAGTGTATTTGACATGGAATATTTTTAATTTTAACATTTATTTGTAATGTTTTTAATTTGTGATATTTCTAATAATTTATATTTGTTGCTTTATTACCTTGTAATGTAACTTACTTTTAAGTATTATTGTATTTTATGTTTGAAAAAATGACCTTCTGCTGGAGTTTCTTGAGGCGCTTCTTCTCCGCAATGATGGTTTTGTCCGAAGCGCTAGTAGATTCAATTTATATTACCGACGTGTAAAAGAGCCCGTATGTGGCCAATTTACTGAATAAATATTTTGATTTAGATTTTTTGATTGGATACATAACCTTCACGGCATAAGTCAAAATGTTGAATTAGTTTGCGTTAAAGTAGCTAACTGTGATGAAATAAAATACATTGCTGTAGTGTACTGTGCTCCTTCTACATGTACTAGTTGTACCTATACCCCCTTACTAATAAACTTTGAGTAACGGTGGTATAGCTATACAATGTTTTGTCCTTATCTGTCATTGTGACATTTGAATTTGACAGGTAAGGACAAAAAATTGTATAGCTATACCACCGTTACTCAACGTTTATTAGTAAATAAGGGGGTTAGGATAGATAGCTGTCTCTAATGAATGAAAATGCGTTTATAGTAGGGGACATCAATGGTCGCCACAGTAACTGGTCGAACAGAACAGATACTAGAGGGTCGCAAATAAGGGATGAAAGTTTCGATAACATGTTTTTATACTACATGATGGTAGATCGACCCGTTTTTAGCATGTGATGAATGAATCACAGTATTCAACCTCAGACTAATCTATAGACAGACGACAGACATAATTACTTTCACGTTTATAATATTAGTATGGATTTTCTTTCTACAGCAACATTATGTGTACCTGTCGATGTATAGATTTTTTGCCCCTTGAGTATTGTTGGAACTGACATTTTAGAATTAAATAACCGACCAATTACCGCCAAAAGTAAATGACTGTCCTTAATTATTTTCAAGTGATCATAATAACCGCCCTAATATTAAATAACAGCCGTAGAATATTAATTCTATAATAATCCGTATTAACGCCGTGAATAAGTATTGAAAATAGCAGAAAAAAATTTTAAAATCGGGATATGTCAACGCGGACAACGTCAATCTGACACCGCTCCTTTTGATATAGACTAACAAAACTGAATGTACAAAGCCTGTCTCATGTTGTCACACTGGGTGGCAGAAGCCATAGGAGAAATAAATTATTCAATTACACAATTTTGTCAAATAATTACTAATCTTATTCTATGTTAATAATTATTTGCGTCCCCAAAAACTAAGAAAATGATACCAATGACAACGGTTTTCAAAAAACATCATTGCAGTCATCTTGAATTTTAAATTTGTCATCATTTTCATAATCTGCGTCCCCAACATGTAAGAAAATGATACCAATGACAACTTTTTCAATAAACATCATGGCGGCCATTTTGAATTCCAAATTTGATAGGTATCATTTTCGAAATCTGCGTCAACGCAACCTAAGAAAATGCTACACATGATGACTTTAAAAAAAACACCATACATATTGTCGTTATTCCCTCGGGAACTTTTAAATTTTCCGGGATGGGATTTTCCTATGTGTTAATCCAGGGTTTAAGGTATCTCCATTATAAATTTCATCAAAATCCATCCAGCGCCATCGCAGCGTGAAGCAGGAACAAACTAAAACTCCCCTTTACCCCCTTTAGGGGTAGTTTTTTCTAAATCGCCGAAAGTAGTATTATTTATTTAAAAATAGTATCCTAAATACCCATTTCTAAATTGCTTTTTTTAAAAATAACTAATCTCCCATAAAAATTTCTACCCCCTATTTTAACTCTTTAGGGGATGAATTTCCAAAAATCCTTTCTAAGTGCACCCTGCTGCATCCGCTAGGTACCCAAGGAATATTCCCTTCAAATTTCACGTCCCTAGGTACAGCGGTTTAGGCTGTGCGTTGATCGATCAGTCAGCCAGTTTTACCCCTTTCCATCCCTTCGGGGATGAAATTATCAAAAACGCTGAGAAACGTATACATTAATTTTCAATTTTCAACCTAAACACAACATTTGAAAAGTCTTACTTAAACTAAAACTGACGGACTTTTATACAAATTTTCATCCCCTTAGGGGAGGAATTTCCAAAAATCCTTCCTTAGTGGATCTTTACACTATATAAGGTATCTATGTGCAAAATTTCAAGTCTCTAGGTCCAGCGGTTTAGGCTGTGCGTTGATGTATCAACAATCAGTTTTACCCCTTTTCATCCCTTCGGGGTTGAAATTATCAAAAACGATGAGACACTTATAAGTTAAAATTCAATCGTTAACCTAAACGCAAAATTTAAAGCGTCTAACTTCAATACTGACGGACTCTCATACAAACGTCTTTCCCCTAATTTACCCCCTTAGGGGTGGAATTTCCAAAAATCCTTCCTTAGTGGATCTCTACACTATATAAGGTATCTATGTGCGAAATTTCAAGTCTCTAGGTCCAGCGGTCTGGGCTGTGCGTTGATATATCAACAATCAGCTTAGCATTTTATATAATAGACTAGCTTTCCGCCCGCGACTTCGTCTGCGGAGAGTCAGAACTTATGTTAAAAGTACAGACATAGTTTATATCACCTTCAAAGAGTTTTTTTATCAAAAAGTTCAGAACCTGAATTTTAAGTAAGCGGTTCACAAACAACTTTCATTTTTGACTCTAAAACAATAAAATTGCCATACAAAATAAATTCACGGCCCCTCTTTCACAATTTCATTTTTTTAATCAACCCTAGATTTAATAGGTTGATAATTTAGTAATCTCATCTATTTACTAAATTTATATACAAACAATTAACCCTAATATTTTATTTATGTTACAGTATTTAGTCGCAATACCCATTTTCATATCTTGTAGGTATATTTCACCCCGCTTTTCACACTGTTAAGGGCTTATTTTAAAACCTATTTTGTTATTTAATTAATATTGGTGTTGATACCGACTTTCATGCATCTAACTTGCCCAGTCATAATTCTTATGTATAGGTGAACAGTAACCTTAATACCAATAATGTCCACATTTCTCACATCAAAAATGACCAAATTCCCACAAAAACTTCTACCCCCATTTTACCCCCTTTTTCAAAATCGCCCAACGCCTTTTTAGGGTTCCGTAGCAAAAATGGCAAAAACTCTTATAGTTTCGTCATATCCGTCCGTCCGCCCGTATGTCACACGCATTTTACTCGAAAACTGCAGAGGTTCATTGATGAAATTTGGAGTAGGAATAGTGTCTTGTAGAAGCCGCTACTTAGTTTGGTAGTGAAATAACAAAAAATAATATTTCTAGGTTCGCCACTCCCTATCAACATGTGACTGTTGATAAAATAAAAAAATTCGCTATAAATCATTGTGCGGAACATTTATTTCGACAGTTCTTTTAAAACAAAACTTCAACTTCTACCGCCAATTTACAACCGCCATTTACAGAGATAGTTTTTCCAAAATCTCCGAAAGCAATTTAGTAGCCCTAACAGGCTGACACCTATTTACACGTTTCTCACCTAAACAATAACCGAAGTCGCTTATTTCGCTCACCACATTTCTCCCTTCAAAAATGTCCAAAATCCCATACAAACTTCTACCGCCAATTTACCCCCAAGTTTTTCCAAAATCGCTAAATGCAATATATTTAATTCATATACATTAGCCACGTTTCTCACTTCAAAAATATATATCTTCTGTACAATTTCCTACCTCTCATTTAACCTCCTAAGAGGTAGTATTTTCTGAATCACTGAAAGTAATATTTTTTATATTATGTATATTGCCTTTGTAGGTAGATTATATTTGCAATGAAGAGCATTTCTACCAAATTTCAAGTAAAATTTACCTTAAAAGTAATCCCCACAAAAACGTTGCAACTACTTTCCATCCCCCCAGGGGTTGAATTTTAGTAATCGCTGAAATATGTATCTCATTATATTCTATGAAGAGCATTTATACCAATTTTTAAGTAAATTTGATCATAAAAATATTTTTTCTTTGCAAACTTTGCAACCCCCTTTCATCCCTCTAGGGGTTGAATTTTAGTTATCGCTGAAATACGTATCTCGTTATTTTTATAGAGGAGCATTTCTACCAATTTTCAAGTAAATTGGACCATAAAAATATTTTTTCCCATACAAACTTTGCAACCCCCTTTCATCCCTATAGGGGTTGAATTTCAAAAAATCTCTTCTTAGTGGATCTCTACATCACAAAAAGAAAATACTGCCCAAGCTTCATATTTCTAGCATTAGTAGTTTTGGCTGGGCGATGATGAGTCACCCGGGACATTGCCTTTTATATAGATAGATAGATAGAAGATAACGATCAATTAACATAATAATAATTTTATATAATGTTTTTTATGAAAATGTAAAACAAACATAAACATGGGGGTGAAATCAATAGGTCTCGGTGTCCGACACCGACCAGCATCTTTTGATCTACGACCCACTATACACACACACACACACACACACACACACACACACACACACTATACTAATAAATTATCATTATTATCCGTAATCACCAGACATAGGAATCCAGGGGGCAAAATTTTATGACAGGTAGGGAGTTCCTATATCGATAAACTCAATTATCGGTACTTTTTCTATATTCTAATGATCGCCCCCAGCATTGTATGTACCTACTTCTTTTGTAAGTTTTGTTCTGAAGACGATTATGAAGTTCACAGAGCATTTAAAAAAAAATGCCCTTGTTACCTCTACAGAAATTGAAATGCTATTTAGCCACGTGAAGTGGATTTATCAGCCAAGACGGAGACGTTTAACGCCCAAAATTTGGAACAAATTCTGATCGTTTATTCTAACAATAGTAGATCTAGATGGGACAGTAATGAAGAAAAAAATATGATGAGTAAATTTCAAAAATCTTTTTGAAAAAAGAAGAAGAGAGTTATGTCATTATTTTGTTGAATGTTTACACTTTAAAAAAACAATATTTTTACAAACAAAACTTGGAGTGACCACTAGTGTATAGAACAAGCACCGATTATTCCGTTTATCGATATAGGAACTCACTACCTGTCATAAAATTTTCCCCCTAAATTCCAATGTCTGGTAATCACGTAGCTATTAACGATGATACGTTATCATTTGATTTGTTTTGCTTTAAGTTAAAATTTATTGATTCCTTTCGCGTAGAAGTCGTTTAAAATACCCGTTGTCCTTCTTCTGGGTTTAAGTCATCTCAATACGCAAATTAATCTAAATCGCTTCACCGGTTTAGCCAAGAAAGCGTAACAGACAGATAAACAGGTACTTTCGCATTTGTAATATTAGTATGGATGGATTAAATATTGTTTTATATCAAAGATTAAACTTCTTTTTAGTTTTAGTTTGTTATTATTATAGTAGTTATTTCTTAAATTGTGAAAAAAAAGTTCGAGACATTATCTTCTTTGAAAAAAGGTATTTCTGTGGGTTCACAATTTTAATGTGAGTAGTTAAATTTTTTATTCATCAGAATATACTTGTTGAGTTTATTTAATGTATTAATGATTTCTTTCATAATTTTACTAACGGGAGGGCTGCTTTTTATGTCTCGTCGTTTACAAATCTCCCGCAATTATTAAAAACATATAAACAGGGTGTCCGGTATATAGTGGACTACTCTACAGGGCTGGATAGCTAAGCTCAGGAGTGTTGAAAATAATGTTCAGTAAAAGTCGCATGGAAAAGAAGATATCTCAACATATCAAAATTTTGGAAATGCGGCACCCTTGTTCACTATTTTTGATGCCACTACCACAGTTATTACAATTTTTCAGTTTCGTTTGCTGTGAAATAAAGTTGACTAGATTTGGTTTGAGACCCTTATAACGAAATTAATAAATAACTCGCAGTATTTTTTTAATTTTAAGTCAAATTTTAAGTTTAGAAATCTGAGTGTTTCTTCCGGCAAGTTTGAAAAGGCACGTTGTAAAAAAAAATTATGAAAACCTGTAGTGCTGCTTTCTTAAAAAAATTGCCTGTTTAATGGAGATTTTAAAATAATATCACAATTGACATTATTGTAATATCACAATTAACATTATTGATTATAAAAGAGAAGTTATTATTAAGTTTGTCCAAGAAAGACTGAATTCTATCAAACGACATGTGCTTCCGTTAAAAATGAAGATAGCTGGTTTACCAACATTACGAGTATAATTAAAAAATAATTTACGACGAAAATTTCAATTTTGAATTTAGAACAGTGACGATATCTGATTGATTTTATCAATTGATTGATTTAATTTGAATTTGAATTTGAATTTATTAAAAATCTGTGAATGTCGATTGTCATCACTCAAAAAGTTGGGAAAGGTCTCCTAAGATCATTTTCGAGTGGCAGCAAGGGATCTGGTAGCTGCCCTTAATGCCCTATCTCAACTTTCAACCCTGTATATATATATATATATCCTTTAGTCGCTGAGTACCTAAAACGCAGTCTGCCAATTTTGCGTTATGCCAAAATGTCATTTAAAATAATCATTTCGACTAAGTAGGTTTTTGGCTATGTCGCAATAGGTCTAATCCCCGTATTGCCTACTTAGCGATATGACTATGTCGCAGTAGGTCTTATCCCCGTATTGCCTACTTAGCGATATGACTATGTCGCAGTAGGTCTAATCCCCGTATTGCCTACTTAGCGGTATGACTATGTCGCAATACGTCTAATCCCCGTTTTGCCCATTTAGCGATATGACCATGTCGCGATACGTCTAATCGCCGTATTGCCTATTTAGCCATATGACTATGCTGTGATACGTCTAATCCCCGTTTTGCCCATTTAGCGATATGACTATGTCGCGATAGGTCTAATCCCCGTTTTGCCCTTTTAGCCGTATGACTATGTCGACATTTACAAACTCCTTTATCACAGTATTTTCTCTTTTGCATACTGGCCACTTGAAACAGAAGTGTTTAATCTTCAACTATTCTACTTATGATAAATAACAAAAACTATGTGTCATTCTTACACAGTTAGAATTGGAATTTACAATCATACCTATGCGTACAATGGAAGCTAAAGAGAACATATTTTTTATTAAGAATAAAAAAGGTTCGCATAATTTATTGCTGAACGGTTTTGCATACACGAAAAACAAGTCGAACAATGACGGGTCCTCGCTCTGGCGGTGTGCTAACAGGACAAAATGCAGTGCTTCTTTAAAACTGAATGGAGAAAACCTGGTTTTAAAAGTAAGTGACCATGTATGCGTAGCAAATTATGCTAAGAACAAAATATCAATCATAATTGACAAATGTAAGCAGGCGGTGTGCGAAACGTTTGGATCTGTACCAGAAATTATTGAAAATGTGGTACTAAATGCATCAGATACTTTTATAGATGAAGATATAAACGAGGCAGCCCTTTTTAAAACAAAAAAGGATTCTTTATATCGTACCAGGAATAAATTTTTAGAAGTTCAAAAAACGAATTGTTCTTTAAGCGAAATCCAGGTGCCAAATATAATTGCTCAGAATTTTCTTGTATGCAATGATGGTAACGATGGGAATAAAATACTGGTATTTTCAAGTCCATTGGCCCGAAAAACATTGAAAATATTAGCGAACAGTGACACACACTTTTACGGTGATGGAACGTTCAAAAGTGTACCGTTGTTTTATCAACTATACACGGTTCATGTAAATTTGAATACTAGCAACAATGATTCTGTAAATATAGTACCTGTTATATTTTGTTTGTTGCCGAACAAGACCCAAGACACGTACATTAGGGTTTTTCAATTAATTAAAAACGAATTGCAGATTGATTTCAAACAATTTAAAACTGACTACGAAATAGCACAAATTCAAGCCTTAAAAGTTGTATTTCCAGGCATAGTCATTACTGGATGCTATTATCACTTTTCACGAGCCATATGGAAAAAAGCAGAAAACTTGGGTATTTTGGACACACCCGCAGGAGGTACAATTACTAAAATGTGTGCTAACCTGCCACTAGTGCCGACAAATTATATTTCTGAAGTTTGGCAAAATATTAAACAGTTACAGCGTGATGAACCTTCGGAAGCCATGACTAAATTTGAAAATTATATGGAAAAACAATGGATGGGCCAACTAAATGAAATTATAAGCTGTGCCAATGAAACCCATAGAACCAATAATAGTTTAGAGGGATGGCACAGGCGTTTAAATAATCGTATGAAGGGCAAGCCGACACTAATAAATTTTTTGTTCAAATTGAAAAAGGAATCGCAGTGGCAAAATTTAAAGTTGAAGCAAGATATATTTGAAGGCAATGAGAGAAAAAAAATGGATATCCATTTTAATTCAAGATACAAAAAAGAGCTCAGCAAGTTGCAGGAGGGCGACATTTCAGCTTTTTATTTTTTGAAAAGCATTATAAAAATCAAGAAAGAACTCCTGTGTCTCTATAATGATTAAATTTATAAGTCAAGTGATATAAATAAGCAAGTGCACTTTATGTTTATAAGAATAATGAAGCAATGGGTTTTGGTTTCCTATTAATTTTGTGTTAAAATATTAAATATAGGTACTTGATTGGAGTTGTTTTTTTTCTAAAGTAGTTATCTCCTACACTAGCGAGAAAATCAAAAATCCTTAACACTTTGGTAAGCGTCAGAACCCCAAGACCACTGAAGATAATTTTGATGTTTAGAAAATACCAAAATACCTATTTGGTAACATTTTTTTCGCTAACAATCGAGGTACTAATTATTTGAAGTACCAAATAGTAGCAAATGGATAGAGAATTTTGGCATTTTCTAAACATTAAATATCTCCAGTGGTCCAGGGGTTCTGACGCTTACACACTTGGGAGACCTTGTCGACCGTAGGCGTCAGTCCTTGCAATGTCAAAGCAATCTATATGCTGGTGCTGTCAAGTATGGTGTATTTTGGTCCAAGAAAAAACGACATGGCATGTTTTATTATTGACTGCGGGATCATTGAGTCTCATAATAATATAACTTTACTTTTAATAACTAACAATTCAAACTAAAATTTATACAAATAACTATACAGTTTTTGTTAAACGTTACCTTATTGGCCTTTAGCGTAATACACGCCTAATATAAAAATATAATAACCTAACTCGTGACTTGTTCCTTTTTCAAAAAGCGTTCAAAGGGTTAAAATGTTACGATTATTACCTAGACAGTCGCATCCTTACCTTACAGGGTAGCTAGTGTTCGCGGTCCCACCGCTTTTGTACCCTAAACAGGCTCGCAATTCGCCAACTTGAACTAAAGCTCAATATACCTACCTCGCCCTTATAACTAATACGCACTAAACCTAAATCTCAATTCGCCTACTTCGCTCATGAACTAAATCTCAATTCGCCTACTTCGCTCATGAACTAAATCTCAATTCGCCTACTTCGCTCATGAACTAAAGCTCAATTCGCCTACCTCGCTCATGAACTAAAGCTCAATTCGCCTACCTCGCTCATGAACTAAAGCTCAATTTGCCTACTTCGCTCATGAACTAAAGCTCAATATACCTACCCCGCCCTTGAGCTAATACGCACTGAACCTAAATCTCAATTCGCCTACCTCGCTCATGAACTAAAACGCAATAGGTCTAAATATCAATATGCTAATAACTGGTTAGGTCTAGGCATAACGCGAAATTGGCAGACTGCGTTTTAGGTACTCAGCGACTAAAGGATATATATACAGGGTTGAAATATATAAATTAATAATCTCAATTCTGATACCATTTTAGAATCTCCATTAAACAGGCATGCAAATTTCTAACAAAGCACCACTACAGGTGTTCATAATTTTTTTTTACACAGTGCGATGTTAAGGCCGGTACAGACGGACTGCATTTCGATGGGTCCTACGTAAGTTATCGTAACCCACAAAATGGCAAAATTCGGTTTATAGCAAAAATGCATTGTATTATTCCATTACTATTAGTATCTAAAACAAAAAAAAACCAAATTCGTAGTTTAAACCAGTTTTTAGAAACGTAAACTGTGGTATGTTTCAAACGGCTCCGACGTTTTCTATCGTAAGTACCTTGGCGACAAAGTACGCGGGACGGCGCGGGGAGCGCCGCGCGCCCTTACGCATCGCATGTGTCAGTTGCGACCGGCTACGCGGGGCGGCGGCTGTGTTCATGTTTTAGTTGGGTATTAACAAAATTGGTGGTTTAGATGCTCCATACGAAACGTAATATTAACAAAAAGTCTGTTTATGCTAATAAAGTACCAAACGTTTCGTCGAGAACGAAATTATTATGCGAAAAAGCCATAGCCCAGAAACGAAAAACAGTTGTAATTCAAACGATGACGCGGTGGGAGGAGAAAGTCCCATTAAAAAAAGACGTAGAAATGACACTGCATCGGATACATCTACGAAATCAGGTAAGTGCATTTAGATTTCTATTTTTTTATTCCTATATTTATTTAATTGTAGGTTCCAGCGTACAATATGGTAACTATTACTAACGGTCATTTACGTTGGAGCCTATCATCTAAAAGCTATTTGTATGTATGACTTACGATTATTTACGACGGGTTTTTTGTAAACAAAACATATGGTACAATTACTTACAATAGTGTACTTCGGATTGTGATTAATTTTGTTTGTTGTAAGTCTTACTTGCTTTAGTTTACTCCGGATGAGAAATAAACATACGATATTATACCAATTACCATTTACAAATTTTGCCTTCATTTTTATTTTTCTTACAGAATCCCCACTTCCATTTGGACCTGATAACCGGTCAATGCATAGCTACCTACTTGGAAAAGTGTTTTCAGCGAAAGTGACAAGGAAATCAGTGACGATCCTCAAGACAAGGATGATGAGGCTTTGCTTTACAACGCACCGCATGAGCAAGAGCATGTTATTATGTTCTAATGATACTAACTTGGCGCAGAGTTACTCTGATCAGCGATGCTAATAAAACCAATAAGCTTGCTGTAAGCTTATTAGTTTTATTAGCATCGCTGATTTGGGTATGATTTTGGGTTGTTAGATTCACGATTTTTTTCTTTACGTACACCTCTATATTGAAACTCCCTTACTAATGAACGTTGAGTAACGGTGGTATAGCTATACAATGTTTTGTCCTTATCTGTCATTGTGACATTTGAATTTGACAGATAAGGACAAAACATTGTATAGCTATACCACCGTTACTCAACGTTTACTAGTAAGGGGGTAAGTGTTTAGCCTTTTATCGCATTGCGCTACGATACCTCTAATAGTGGCATGCTCGTAACCAGGCCGTTACTAGTAACAATTTGCTACTCAATGCTAAGAAAATTAATTATATTAGGTTTGCTTTGCCTAATGTTAGACCGGTAGAATTTAGAGGAATAGATCGGAATATTTCTAAATGGTTGGAAATAGTAGATAAGGCGCTTTTCTTAGGGATAAATATAGACAAGAACTTGCAATGAAGTGGAGTATTGCAGTACCATCAGGTAAATTAAGTTTGGCAGTTTATGCTGTTAGGAAAATCAGGCACCTCACCAATGTTGAGACAGCTCGCTTTTTATGTTATTTTTATAGTGTTATGTCGTACGGTATTCTGGTTTGGGGAAAAACTGTTGAAATTCAGACTATATAGAAAATAAATCAGATCCATCATATCGCACTCCGTTTTATTCAAATCGGTTGTCTATTTCGAAAGCAAACATTGATGATTTCTAATTTTAATTTTTGGCCTTCACTCCTGTTGAATGTATTTTGCCAATGTCAAGTTATTTATAGACACTCCCAAGGACTTATTAGAGAAATAAGTCCATGGATATCACATGCGAAGACAATTGTTCGGTAAAAGAGTATTTTCTCTAGTGAACTAAACAGAAGCACATGGGGTTAGCTCCACGCACTTCTGTCAAGTCCAAATGATGATTTATTAAGTTTATACAGTAACAGGATCAATCTTAAGGTCTTAAGTGATTTTTTTAAGACTTTTAATGCAGTAGACATCGAGAAACCGATGTTCGACGATAACTCGGATTAATTAAACATAAATTAGTACAAATACAAAAGTCCTAACGTTTACCAGTGTTTATAGAAAAATTAGATTAATTAACAAATGAACACTCATTTATTTTGTCTAGGATTGTTTAGAAGATTTGTTTTTCTTATGATTATTGTTGTTTTATTATTGTTCTTATATTCGTGTGACCTCAAAATAAGTGCGGATTTTGTTTTGGTATTAAACTGATCTCATTAAATTTATGATGATATGATTTAAGAACTGGGGGTTTCCATGACATACTAAAGCAGTTCAGTTTAGGTTGAGAAAAAGGGACAGAGCTGTATAACTGCTATAGCTTTGTCACTTTCTTTCATCCTAATTTGAACTGGTTTAGTACGTCATGGTAACCCCTCTGGATATAAAGTCGGGGTCAATAGAAATGATAAAACAAAACAAAACCAAACAGGTCTGTTTACCATTATTACACCATAATCACGTACTTTTGAACGTCGCGTGATGTATATTTAATGATGTACAGGCTTGATTGTTACTTTTACATTCTGTTTAGAATAAATAACTATTAACTATACGTTTTTTTAAATCATAACTTGTTTGCAGAAATATTGAGGTTATGTGTCAAACAATACTGATTTGTTTACATCTTTTATCATCCAACCCCGCGACTTGACTTAACTTGATGTCCTATTCGTGTGGCATCAAAATAAGTGAGGATTTTGTTATGGTATTAAAGTGATCTCATTAAAACTTAGGTTGAGCGCATTTAGTACATAATTCGGTGCTTATTAACATTTAAAACCATCTCAAAAAATACTATTAGTAGGTACTTTAGCAAAAAGAGATAATTCATTCTATTCACCGAAGAATTAAAAAAAAATTGTCTTTATAAATAAACGTTTATAACTGAAGTAATGTGTTTTAATACTAATCAATCTTAAAATAACAATTTAAGGTTTTTTTTTAAAGATTCTATACATTTTTGGTTTAACTTCCCGTAGTACATTGTAGTATGTCTTACATTCGTATAGCACTATTCCCACGTAAGTTATGGTTTGTTGTACTTACGATATTTTATGCGCAAGCTATTCCGACGTACAACATGGTTAGTATCACAAACAATACTTATCGAAACCTTTAATCCACTTAAAAGTATCGTAAGAACAATTGCAGCCAAACCAAGGGCTTTTTTAAAATATTAGTAAGATAAGGTTAAACACTAAATTATTGTTGACATTCGTACCAAATTTTAACAGGATCCATTAAAAAATGCATCAACGGCATCAATTTTCAACTTCAAACTGCTCTGCTGTAAAGTTGCGTATTTCAAGTTACCATAACTTACGTAGGACCCATCGATTTGAACTGCAACCCATCTGCAAAATGGCAGTTCGAGGGCAGTTCTGATGCAGTTGATGCAACTGCATCGAAACTGCAAACCAACTGCGCAGTCCACTTAGTTTGACTGCACGCCAACTGCAAGCGGACGTCCATCTGTACCGACCCTT